>PTEX01000002.1:11298993-11405871 GCA_003342815.1 Eudromia elegans
AAAAAAAAAAAAAAAAAAAGACGAGAGAGGGGGGAAAAAAAAGAAAAAAGAAAAGAGAGGAAAAACAAAGAAATAAAGAGGGGGAAAAAAAGGAGCTAATTTTCAACCTCCTGCATAGCTCAGGAATTGCTGGATTCAGCATTTTGTTCCCAGGCAAAAGATCAGTTTTAGGTGCCAGCTCTGTTCACAGCTGAGGACTTTAACATTGGAGCTACAGGTTTTGAGCCTGTCTCCATCCTATCAAAGACACGGTAAAAACATGAGCACTTCCCACTGAGCCRCGGGAGATTTGTTTCCCCTCCCTATGCCAGAAACAAACAAAGCAGGACCCCACTTGTCTGCATAACTATTAGGAAGAAAAATCCATTTGGGTTGCAAACCAGGGAACAGCCTGCGGGGAACCAAACATGCAAGTGACTCCCTCGTCCAGAAGAGACACCCTCGGAGCCACGAAGAGCGGAACTTTAATAGCTGTTTACCAGCTTCGTCTCGAGCTGCTTAATGCAAACCCCGCAGACATCCACTGGCAGGCACGGATACATATGCAGCGTGTTAAAATGCACACACAAACAAGAGCAGCAAAGAGGCAGGGAAACAAGGATTYGTTGGCACCGCTTCCAAAGGCTCCCCGGACTCACCAGCCCTCTGATGTCAGGCTGTGGCTCGGCTGTTAAAGGGGCAATGTTAATTCAGGCCTCCCACTCGCGCTTGGGATGTCTATGGCCCCCCCTAGTAATGTGCCCCCACAAAACCCAGGAGGGAAGGGGACTGCTGGAAACAAGGGGGAGAGAGAGAGTTTTCTCCCTGTTCCACTTCTTGCCTTTGTGCTTTGGGGGCTGGCAGCTCTTGGCTTTCTGTTCTTGTGGGTCTCTGGTTCTGCACTGGGGAAGAAATGGTACCTGGGAGAATGAGCTGAGSGAAATAGAAAAATACGAGTGGAGAAGATTTAAGAGAAAATAGCAGAAAGGCTCCGCATAAAGGGAAGATCTGAGTCTGCCGGGATTCATATCTCTCTTTAGGAAGTTTTAATAGCTTATCACTATACAAGCACCAACTCTCACTCCTGTTAACACACCCAGGCAAGCTGATCAAACTAATTAATATCTAAGCCATGTGTCAAATGCAAGAGTTTATTTTTGTGAGCAAGTTTGCTCTTGTCTAAGCTCTGAATRCATTGTGATCTATTTTTTCCCTGTCTATTCTGCAGGGTGGGTCCTTCATACCCTCAGTTTTCCATCACGACAACCTTCTATGGCTTTTTGGAATTGCTCCTCTGATCCAGGAGCAGCTTTAATTCTGAAGTGACATTCCTTTGGCCGCTGAGGACACTGGAAGTGGCTGATGCCTCTTTCAAGCCGAATCTCGGAGGACCAAAGCCGGTGTTTGCACTGCAAGCCTTGYCTGGGACACACACAGTGGCAACACAAGTTCCAGGTGCTCTCTGTCTGTCTTGCTGGGTGTAGCATGGCCTTAAAGCATCTGCACTGACCCTGTAGGGGTCTAAGAGAGGACGAACACTGAACCAGCAGCCCTTGGGACTGGTCTGCTAGGCTGTGCATGGGGCTTCTTTGGGACCATGCCCATCGTGCAGAAGGACTTTAGGGATGGAAAATGCTTAGCGCAGCTCTGACCTCCCCAGGGTCCAGGCTGTTCAGACATCCCCTTCATGAGAGGGTGCCCGTGACTCTGCAGGTTGAGGCACACACGGGTCAGGGGCAAAAACAGGGAGAGCCGCCCAGGCTGCGCTTTCCCCTTTTGCCCACCCCTGCTAGTGGGGTGGAGAACCAGGGTCTGGGGCTCTGTGGAGACCCGGGGGCCTGAGGTCTGTGCTGAAACTGCTGCTCCAATGAGCCCTTCCCGCAGAGCTCCTAGAAGCCCCATCCAAATCACTGCCTCCTGGCAATGGAAAATCAATGTTCTGCAGCAACAACGGCCCGTCTATCACAGAGCTGTGGCAGTCTAAGAGATGTTCCAGGAGGGAAAGGACCCCAAASCACAAGGACTTTACAATTTAAGGGAAAACTAAAATGAAAAAGAAGCTTGTAAACAGTTTTGTGTTGACTCATGCTCAAAGAATAGGGAATAATGAGTGGTTTAGGGGAGGAGAGCCTGTTTTATCCTCACTCCTGTCCTCACTAAGTATAAGACAAGATACATTACCAGAAAATCCTGCAGGTAAAAGTGTCTTGGAGGACAAAACTCTTGTTGGAACATGGTTGTTTGGCTTACTGTTCCCTGACTTGGCATTAGTGGGTGCTCGAGTGATTAGAAATGGCAAACTGTCTGTGACCTGGAACACCTTTATTTGCTTTTTACCTAAATCATACAGGTTATTAACAGCTGTGTCAGTAATGTCAGGGATGCTGAGTCTTGTCCCTGCCTTGCACACACATTATCTGAGGCCTCAGCACCAATAACAGGAGTGGACGTGCTGAATCTTTAGGAGCAAAGTTTTCTTCCCATGTGTTGATGGGACAGTTGGGTTAAACAGTGACAAACCATCAGGTGGGTTTGGACCTGCTTTCTTACAGACTGATGCCATCCTTGAAGAGATCATCCCTGGAGCTGAACTGGTTTCCGTGACATAGACCACACAGTGAACCCAGCAGTGCTCTCCAAGGTTTTTCTTTAATGCTCGACCAGATTTACCTCTGAGGAATTACACCCATAAACTCRGCAGAGTTAGGCCAACATAAAACAGCTGTGAGACATAAATCTGGCCCTGCAGGAATAAAACTGCATCGTGAATCCACTGCTGGAGTAGATGTTGGTGCGTTGACCACCGGCGTCCTGCAAGAGACCATGATCCTGCTCTCCCGAGGCCCGACCAGCACAGCCGGGTGCCGCAGCCGCTCTCGGTCCCCGTGCTGGGCCCATTGCCACTCGTGCACTGCTCCCTGGCCTGACTTGTGCYCCGGGGCGAACGCCCTGGCAGGTCCTGCTCGCTGACAGCGCTGTGCGTTCCCAGCTCGCTCCCCTCTCCCTGCTGGCACAGCGGCTGTTCCCGGCTCCCCAGGGCTGCTCCCTCTCTGCTCTGACTCTCACAGGCTCCTGGAGCCCCCTCGTGGCTCATGAGGCCCATGAGGCCACCCGTGGGAGGACACGAGCAAGGCCCGCAGGTCCCCACCGTGGCTTGGTGCAGAGGATCAGCGGTGTCCCCCTCGGTGGGGACAGGGTGCAGAGGTGGCTACGCCAGCACCCCGGAGCAGGGCACACGATGCCTTCGCGCAGCCATCCCCCTTGCCACCGGTGGCGAGTTGCTCCCTCAGAGGACACCCAAGGCGCAAGGCTGAAAGGGACCTGGTCTTCCCACGTCACCCCTCAGCGCCAGGGTCTGGCCTGTCCAGCGCCGCACGTTGTGCTGGCAGCATCGGGTCTCCCCGCGTCCCCTGCTGGTCCTGCATGCCACTAGATGGCACTTGAACCTCTGCTTGGCGAGCGTTGCGGGAAGTCCTCTGTCCCGCTCGGCCTTGCGAGGGTGTCCGCAAAGGAGGCTGCCCCGGGACCCTGGGCAGCTTAGGGAGGGCTGGTGCAGGGTCCCAAGCAGAGGGACACCTCAGGGGTCCCTGTGAGGCTGTGCAGGCTCCTCCATCCAGCCATTCCAACTGCTGAGCTAGAGGAGGAAGCACGACCCCCCTTCCGACTAGGAGGCTCCTTCCCTGCCCACCTGCGCTGGGAACCCCATCCAGGTGCCCTCCATGGTGCCTCCTGGAGGAGATGTCTTCCCTCATGGTGTGTATTCCAAGGTGCCTGGGGACATGGCAGCCACAGGGCTTGCCTTAATGGGAGCAGAGAGAGCAGCTCCTTGTGCTCTGGAGTCTGGAGCAAATGCCCTTTCAGGGGGCCAGGTGGGAACCTGCCCTGTGCATGATGTTCCTGTGGATAATCTGCCCTCTGGGCTAGTCTGGCAGAAATGCTGAGGGCTGGGTGGTTGCCTGGGATAGGGGAGTTATTTCCCTCCTGCCCCTGGGCTCTGCTTGGCCTCCTCTGGTACTTGCCCTGTGGTAGGGTTCGTGTCACAGGCATGGAAAGAAGTAATCCATTGGGACAGCACACAGAACTGATCACAAAGTACTAAAAAAACCCCACAAAATACCCTCCTCCCAAAAAACTAGCACATTATCAACACAGCCCTGTGCCTATTCATAGTAAATTGATGCTTCATTTGGCTGTGAAAGGAAATCAGATCCATAGCACTGTGAATGGAAATATGCACTCCTCTCTCTCTCRTTTTCTCCTTCCTCTTGCTCTGTCTGGATGCAGTGAGACAGACGTACCCCCATGACTGGCGGAGTGCATTTGTGATTGGAGCGGAATGGTCGGGATGCCGTTTCATCCACCTGGTGTTTCCTGCTCTGCTCAGACTGGGGGTGCTCAGGGAGCTCAGGAGGGTGCACAGAGGAAACACTGCATTTGACACTGAAACAAAACCAGGGGAAGTAGGATATTGTATCATATATTGGCCAGGGCAAGTATATCTTTTCCCACTGCTAAGTCCCAGCTACTGCATCTCCTGCTCCTGACAGTTCCTAACACTCTGTCATTGTGCTAACATTTAATCATGGGYCATGGTCCCAGCTAGGAAGGGTATTTTGTTATTGCTCTCATTTTTATTTCACTGGAAGAGGGAACTTTAAATGATTTTGAGACTGTGAGATTTGGGTCCTGAGTCAAGCTGATGGGATGTGGATTTGGCTGAGTCTGTGTCACTGTTGCTAAACAGGTACAAGATTTGTAAAGGATTTAGGTACCCACCGAAATGGGAAGCAGAGCATCCCTTACATACCTTTGAAACCYTTCCCACGAGGGTCAAGCCAAGGCGGTTCCATTTCCGTGCGCACAAGTGTCCCCTTAAAAGGAACTGCGCCGCTCTAATACTTTTAGACAAACTCAAATTACTGCGATTTCCCTCTGCCCGAGCGGCTGTGAAATTGCAGCGGGGGCAGAGCGTGGCATGACTGAAATGATTACGTGGGCGGCAGGGGATGATAGCAGATCTGCAGCGTTGGAGGGGACTGCACACTGTGCCACACTCCTGGGCAGAGATAACACGTGAGCCCTCGAAGCCCCATCAACAGTTTGTTTGTAGGGCCTTGCTTCCCTGGAAAGAAAAAAATGAAAGATGAGAAAAACTCAGAGTATTCCTTCCTTTCCCTCTTTCATTTCCAAAGGTTTAACCTGCCTGAAGTTGGCTCTGCCTCTAACCACAACATGAACCATTGCCAGGGATGGCCCTGAAAGCATCAGTGCCCGCTAACACAGAGGGCTCACAGCAGTTCCTGTAGCTGCCAGCTGCTCCCAGCATTTGTGCCTGCAGCCCTTGTTCTGGGTTCATAACACTCTGCCCAAACTGCAGCCTCTTTCACCTCTGGGGGAGACTGAAAAGCAAAGGCCTGTGGAAGCCAAGACTACCTCCTGCTAGTGGAGATGGATGTTTATTTTCCCTCAGGTTGGGTAGACTTTTTCACTTTGGTTTGTGATGAGGCTGAGATGGACAGAAGAGCCATGGTCAGCTGCAGAAGTGAAGGATCCTGCTCCTGTGGATGCTGGCCTGTAAATGTCTGGTGTAGCAGGATGGTTCCAGGGAGCAATCACCATGAGCAGTGGCYTCCAGTGATGCCCTTTGGTTCCTGGAGATACTGGAATGGGTGGTAAATGCTGCTGTCAYTTGGGGTGTGGGCACTGCCAAAGGATGCTGTGGGAAATGCAGATTTATGCTACAGTCCTCTGCCCATGTCCTCGGTAAGCAGCATTTTCAAAGGCCCTCATGATGCCAGTTACCTCAGGCAAAGTGGCCTGGATAGAAAAGTACACAGAAAAAGTCATGTTATTTGGAGAAATGCCACTATAACGTCCAGGGCTTCTGGACCTGGTGAGGTAAAACCCTGGCTTTGGGCTGGCTCAGCAACCAGGCAGTTCTTCCTGTAGAGGTACCAGTGCCAAGTGACTCATCTGCACTCAGCCAGGAGTTGGAATGTCCCCTGTGGCAGCCCGTGTAGAAACCCATGTGCTGCAGAGCCTTTTGGTCCTGCTAGGGCTGGAAGATGGTATAGCTTTATTGCAAGAAGAATCTGTCTCAAACAAATTGTGATCGGGCCACTGATGCATCTCAGACAGAGTATGGCCCAGCATGTCAGGGCCCCAACTTCCCATACTTCAGATTCCACAAGAGTTATTYTCTCTCTCATATTGAGGGTGAGGAGGTGAGCTCTGGTTTTGGAAGGAGTGAGTCTTTAAAACAGCAATACAAACATTTGAAGACTTTACTCAGCTAGCACATAAATACATTTCCTAAAGCTGACCCTCCTGAGCATGGCCAGCTGAAGGGAGCAGCTAGAAATAAYCCATCTCAGGTACATAGCTCTCCCAATCTTCAGAGCAGGACCATCTGGAGAAGGTTTGGCCCATTTAGCCCTCTCGTTGACCATCCCCTGTAGCAGCAACACAAGGATTGGAAGCTCCTGGCAAGGTGGGTAGAGAASGACCCAGCGGAGGAGTGATGTGACAAGAGGTCAGTGAGCTGTTTGTTCTAAGGAGGTGCTGCCAAGCCAGCTAGTGAACAGTCATTCTTCATGTCAGCTGTGTGGAATACTATCGACAAACCCCAGCTCTGTTCTCATTAACAACCTCTTAATTACCTGTCCTGTGTCCCTAGAAGGTGTGCAGAGACCACAACATGTTCTGTAGGCTGGCAGGGGAACATAGGTTATAGATTATACAGCAGGAGACAGGAGTGCTGGGTGGAATTTAACAACCCACCTGCATTTGTAAGACCCATCAATGGGCCGTTATTTATTGGCAAAACCTGCTGTGACTTGAACTTTCACACATAACCATATTTCTAATGCCATTCAAGTCAAGTTCTGATTCTTACTCATTCCCCAAAGAGCTCCCCAAGACACAAAAACTCAGCAGAARATGAGCAGTACATCTGGGAGAAGATGACTGTTAGTCCTGAAGGCTGCAGCAGGCAGAAAGTGACAGTGCCCGGGGCTGTATCTGTGGAGAGCAAAGCCCACGTTATTCATTCATGAGTGAATCCATGGAGGCGCATTTGAGCACAGAAGTCGATACCAAGTATTTCTTGCAAATATAATTCTAGCAAAACAATTTGCACACAGGTGATTTCACTCACTGTGGCCACTTCTGGGGTAGTGTGCAGCCACCAAGAGCTGGTATAAGAGCAGAGATGAAGCACAGAGCAGAGTGATGAAGGGAGAAATTTGAAGCCAGCCTCTGAGATACCATTAGGCACAGACCTAAACACAGATTTGCCCTTGCCTATAGATATGAATTCAAACAGGTTTTTTTTGCATTTAGCAAAGCTGGGACTTCAGCACTATGGTCAAGACCATCCTGCTTACTGCAGAGCATAGTTTTTACTGGGGGTGATGATCTCTCAGCATCATAGCACTTGGTCCTACAGTCCCAGAGTAAAGCTCAGGACTCTAGGTTCGTCACAGAGCAAGGTATGGAGAGCTGGTGGCAACAYCGGTTAGTTATCCTTGCAGACCTGATTTAGGTGCACTGGGTTTACCTGGAGACCAAATAGGGGGAACCCAGGAGCCTCTGTAAGAAGCTATAAAGGAGCTTGTCATGTCATTGCATCAAGTCTTAGGAAGACTTTCTTTGCTCCTGATGTTTGTACCAAGTTCCCTCAAGGCATGTGACTAGCTGCCTAAGAAGCCTTGGGATGGTGTCTGGATGAGCTGTGGCTTGCCTGGTCCTTAGGACAAAAATCCACCTGCTGTGGTAGGAGACACCTGGATCCTCTAGCAGATGAAGGATATAAACCTGTGTCTCTGCAGAGGATCTTCTTGCAAGGCATCTGTATCCATTTCTTCCTCCATAGTAACTTCATAATGCTTGTGGGGGCTGAGCTGAGACACATAAAACTTTGCTTGCCTCCTAGCTTGAGTTCCCTGAGGAAAACCGGTCTGCAATGACTGAAGGCTGGTGGGTGTCGTGTGCAGTAGGTGCCCCAAGGGCCTGGCACTGCCTGGCAGTGCAACATCAGTACTCTGCTCCATGAATCCCGGCTGGTGGTAGAGCTGTATTTATAAACTGTGTAGGTGGTGAGGATGCTGTGTGCTACTGCGATACAAACAGCAGTAAAGGTACTAAACCCACACATACAGGTCGCTGATGTGGCTTTGGCAGSCCTGCTGAGGGACTGAAGGATCATCCAGTCCTGCTGCCCATGGCAGCTGCTGTGGCTTTTGTCTCCCAACWGTTGGACAGGACTGGAAAAAGAGAGTCAAAAGGTGAAAACACAGATGGAAAAGGGCTATTTTGTGTTGCAGCTGTCATCTGTGGAGTATCCTGTACTTCCCACTGAAAGAGCTGGTTGTGGGGACAGGGTATCAGCAAAGGACAGTGTGGGCACTGTAGGATAGCTACTGATCCCAGCTGCTTTGTTCTGAGATTATCGTTGACTTTTATTTATTTATTTATTATTTGCCTAGCTCTGTAATCTCACTTATAAAATGCTAAAGTGCCAGCTAGGATCAAGTCTTACCTTTCATCCTTTCACTTTCTGTTTTTGCTTAAATAAATATTGATATAGCATTTATCTTTAATTAATATTCATGATCACAAAGGACTTGCAGCCATTCRCTTTTAATTACATCCTCCTCTGGTAAACAGCATAGTGCAATTAGAGAGCCTCCAGCACATGGAAGAAAAACAAACTTCTCACYTCCCATTCCACAAGTGACAAACAGGGTTCCTGGCTACACCTCTTTCTCCCGTGGTGGTGGCCTGGAAGTGAGGATTTCTCTGTGTCCCCTCTACTACAGCTTTAGGGAGAGTTGAGTCTGCAAAGCTCTGTGACCACTTGCAGGCCTTGAAACCCATGAGGGCCATGTCCTGGTCAGCAGATGGATGAGAGTAGCTTGGAAGKGCTGGTGTGGAAGAGAAAAATGTGGTTTCCATTTCTATGTTTGCAGCAGCCTCCATGTGTGACTGTGAACAAGTCACTGTCTTTCTGTGCCTCTTGCTCCAGCTGTGAATGGGAATCAGATGGCTTCCAGTGCCTGCCCTGCCTTTTGACTGAACACACKCCTCTTCTGCTTGCTTTATGGCTCATTGAGTGTCTGTTCTCCTGCAACGGTAATTAGCCATCTAAATGAGATCTGACATAGTGAGCATGGAGCGATGCTTCGGATGTCAAGATGATGACCAGCTCTCCTCCCTTAAGCATCATTCCTTCTCTGAAATTTAGTTTTGAATGAGTCTGTGTTGAGTTCATTCTATGTGAAAATTGCCCAGCGGCTTCTGCTGGAAGCTCAAACCATCCGACCCACAGGCTTGCGCTGTCTGAGCATCACCAAGGATCTCACCCTGGCTTTTGGACATGAGGCTCCTTGCTGGCCATGGCTGTTTTTGGCAATGATGGTTTCTGCATGTGCTGAGGTTGGCTACAGGAGGCAACAAATCTAGGAGCTGTGTGTGGTCTCTGTCCTGTTGTATCAGAGCTGGATTTTTCAGAAGTCTTTGAAAATCAGAGCCCTTAAATTGGGTAAGTCAGGATCCCACATGGAAGCATCCCATATTACAATTACAAGCAAATTTCTGTTCTTGAACATCCTATTGAGGAGCAATTGGTCAACATGGTGTATCCTKCTCAAAACAGCTTTGTGCTGCATGGGACTTTCTCACATTCGGTAGTCTTCTTCAGCAGGAGCATTCTCTAGCAGGGCAGAGATTTTTAACGAAAAACTCTCTTAATGTTGCTGTTCTAAGTGTCATGTTAGGTTAGGGCTGAGCAGAGCAATAAGCTGATCACTTTCATCTTGTAAAATATACATTATCCTATTTTACATGGAACAGAATCATTGCAGACCTGATGTTTCTTCCCCCACCTTCATTTTTTTTTTCTGCTTTAATTACTGTCTTCCTGCTGATGTCTATGTGTGATGAAACAAGTGAAAATTTAAACTGCCGTGGGTGATGGGACATGGACCTTGCTGAAAAATTTAGATGTCTCCTATTGAGAGGAGGCCAGCCCATAAATAAAGGATGAAATCCCCGCTGCAGGAGAAGGAGAGTTATCGCAGCTACAGAGACTTAACACATTCCTGTCCTCCTCCAGCTGCAYATGCTTGTGTGGTTCTGCTCACTGCTGGATTTTTGGGAGCAGCAAGATGCCCTGGATGTGGTGGGAATCACAGGGTGRCAGAAGCTGAGGATCTGGGGCTGCAGGAGCTGGCTAGGTCTCTGTGTATGGATGATCCAGTGTTTCGGAAGGAAGCTCTGCAAGTTTCTCCTAACTAGGTGGTCATTGGCTTCCAAACAGATGATGCTCCTTAGCTTCTGTTACCTTGAGTGGTCCTAAGAGGACACTGCGAAAGTGAAGGTGGGGAAAGGGAAGCCCTGAGGGATGATAACTCTCTGTGCTTTCACTAGAGGTCCTAAACCTCACCAGTACTCTCCAAGGGATACATCATATGTCTGGGCTTCAGATGCTTCAGTTTGTCTCCTCTTCTGAGCCATTTCTCATTACCTTTGGACAGGCCAAAACACTTTCTGATTGCGAGTGTTGATGGCAGATTTATAATGGTGAGAGATGTAGGAAGGGACATGGTGCGGATGAAGGAGTCTGACATGCTGGACCCTGCTGCCTGGGGGAGAAGAGGAGCAGGAAGGAGAGGAGAAACCCTCCTCTGGGGTTGACATCTCTCATTTGGCAGCTTTTCCCTGTGAACTGGAGCCACACAAACACTCTCCCCATATCTCGTCCCAGCCCTGGATACCTTCGAGCCTATTGATCCATTTCAGCCAAAGATATCATAGGGCAGACATCAAGCTCCTCTTAAGCTCGATGAAAGGGGAGGGAAAAAGATCTCCAATGGGGAGAACTTACCAGAACTCGACACCTGAAATTTCACTCAAAGTGCCTGAAAAGCTGCCTTTGTCTCGTGTGCTGCCTGGGGAAGAACAAGTGGGAACAAGCAGGATGTGGATGCCAGCAGATCCAGATGGGTCTGGGCAGCTCCATGGCCCCTTCCTACCACTGGCCTCTCGCAAGGAGTGGAGAGACAAAAGCGAGGCAGGCTGGAGTGTCTGTTTTCATTAAAGCTGGTAATTGCTTTTGCAATTCTCTTCTCAGAGCTGAGTGCAGTGAGCTGTGCARTGGATGGAAATTGTATTGGCCTGATTTGGGGGTGAGGTAGAAATTGCCTAAGCTGCAAGGCTGTGTTTCA
The DNA here is from genome assembly GCA_003342815.1 of Eudromia elegans. NCBI lineage: Eukaryota > Metazoa > Chordata > Aves > Tinamiformes > Tinamidae > Eudromia > Eudromia elegans. Next base: position 11,310,198 of record PTEX01000002.1, read on the forward strand.
CTGGGGCTGCAGAGCTGGCTCCCCTCTGCTGCATTCGGTGTGCTGCAGGAGCAGCCAGGTCCCCAGCAGATTAAGAGTGACTCCAAAGCATGAGGGGTGCCAGCGTGAACAGGGGTGGGGGAATGCACTCCTTGTGCTTGCTCCTAAGGGAAGTCTTTGTGGGTTCTTCCAATTAACCCACTGTGCTTAATTAGCAGAAGCTCCCCGCAGAGGTAGATAACTAGGTAAGGACCTCAAGGGTTAGTCCTCATTAACTCTGGATGAGAATATTGGATGGGGAAGCACAGAGCGTTCTGGGTTCAAGGTTCTGCCGTCTAAGCCCTGGAGARGCTTGGTTGTCATCTCCTGAGATGTGGTCCCCTGTCCCCAGAGCAGCCAACCTCCCTCAGCCAGGACTGCTGCCTCCATCCCTGGGGGAGCTGCGCTCGCTGCAGGGTGTTTTCACGAGGAGGCCAACCCACCTCCCAGGACCAGGCTGTGGGTTTTGTGGGATCAGCCCATGGACCACAAATACCTGTTTGCAGGGCTGCTTTGGAGGAAAACTTCCAGAGCAGCAGCCTCTGGGTGCAACCAGCAGGGATGGTGGAGGCAGCTCAGCGCCCCTGATGAGGTGGTCTGTGCATCCTGCCTGACCTGTCTTCCTTGGCTCCTCCTSAGTCCTTTGAACTACCAGATTTATGATCTAAGGCAGGTTTACAGAAGGCCGTAGCAGCCTGYCCAGCCCCTGCTGGCTGTATTGAGCTTGCAGCAAGTGATCTGTGGTAGCTGTTGCCTGCAGCCTCATACAGCCRTTTAATTCCTGTTCTTATCTCCCTTGGGAGAGGCCCATCCCTTCTTAGGAGCAGAGGCAGCCTTTTCATCACCCAGCTGCACTACAGAAAAACAAGGAGCTCTGGGTTTTCTATTAATTTTGAAGGAACAGATATTTTGATTGTCAAGTCACTCCTAGATTATTTTGGGCGAATGCAATTTGACAGACCATTATTTCGAAGGGACATGGATCATTTAACCAAACCTAATTGCCTCTGTATCACAATTAGTCACTTGGGCTGAGGAGGAATTGGTGTCACCATCATTTTGTATTGGGAGCCAGTGACTAAATCTAATGGAAGAGTTTGAATCAGAACTTTTATGTATGTACATTCATTATGTTGCTAAATTGGCCATATCTTCTCATGAGGACTCTTTGCAAGAGTGTGGCAGCTCGAGCTGACTGTAGCCCGAAATACTGAGCTGAACAAAAGGTTTGGGAGAGGCTGTARAGATGACTGAGATTTCCCAGTGCATCCTAATTTAGTGCTGATTCAGTGGGCATGGAGATCAGTGTTGRGCACAGGCTTTGGGGCTGCTTTTAGAGATGATTAACGCTGATGGGTTTTCCTCTTCAGACTATACCTATGGAATAGAGGGAGCTGTCCAAGGGTCTAGGGAAGGGACAAGTTCAATAATCCCTTGATTTCCCACAACTTGGTGGCATCATCAAAAACATAAAGTTATTTCTCAAGATCCATTGAAAGGAAACTTGAATTACTTGAGACCTCCTGTGTTTGGGAATCCRACTCAAAGAAACAAGTCTAGACTAGAGACAGACAGACAGAAAGAAGAGAAAGATGCCTACGCTTGCAGGATGTTGTGCCTGCCCCATAATCTGAGCACCAGCTATGGTTGTGGGAGAGCTCAGCATCCCCTGTTGGCCATGGAACCTCATTTCAACCTTCCAGGGTAATTCCAAAGCCTAAGAGCAAACTTGACCTTGCAGGAAACACTTTATCTGATGCATAAAACATCCTTTGAAATTCAGTTTAAAAGTCAGTGAAGTGAAGCAGGAGCTTAATAGAAACATAACCAAACACATGTTTAAAAATCCAATAATAGTTTTACCAGAGGKCTTCATTTAGCTCTCCTTTTGTGATGGGTTGAAATCCTGATACTCTTCCTAAGATAGCCCCTTTCTCCTTTTTTTCCAGATACCCTTGTACTGTSTTTAGTGGTGCCCTGCAGCAAGAAAGCAGTAATTCAGGCCCAGCTGATGCCAGTTATCCCTTAAATCTGGAGTTTAGATTATTTTCATTTTCTCTCAGCCATTKTCAGCAGGTGACACACCACTATTCCAGCACTGCCAGGTTGGGGATTGCTTTGCACAAACACTCCAGGTTTGTGGTCTCTGGGCGTCAATCTTACAGTACCACAAGATGCAATAAAACAAATAGKTTAAAAATGTGCCTGTGTATTTATTGTTCCTGGAAAGACCTGGAATGGTACATATRTAGGGGGAGAGGGAGAGAAACAGGTTCCTTTCTGCAAAGTGGAAGAGCTTTTTTGCAATAAGTGGCCTGGAACCCAGGCAGGACTCTCTTTCCCTGGGAATGTCTACCCCTTTCAATGATGCTCAGGTGTTGTATCTTGGCTGAGACTCGCTATGGTTGGGGTTACATAGGGGAGAAGCAGGTATCATATGCAAATGCTCCCACCTCTGCATGTAAGCTCATGTGATGGATGCAGGACAACAACTCAGCTATGGATGAATGCCATTCAGGCTTAGATGAGGATGTTTTTTGCTGTTTATCAATTAAAGTGATGCTATCAGGTCAAATTCGGCCTAGGATATGGACAAACTTTAAGGCCATCAGTAGTTTACAGTATTGTATCCAGAAATAAGGTGAAACAGAAATTGTTGACYATGATGGGAGGCCAGAAAAGTGTTTGCATGCTCTGGGATCTGCTGGGACCACGATGCTGCTGAAAACCAGCAACKTTGGGAAGGTGGTTGGAACTTCCCCCGGGATCAGAAAGCCCAAAGACTCAAAAGTTTTTCTAGTTTTCAGAAAATATTCTCTAGTCCAGGCTAACYAAGCACCGCAAGCAAGTAAAGGAGCCAGAAAATAACTGACAAATCAGACTGACTCATTTGTTTTCAAGGTTTCCTATCCCACAGAAATAAAAGACATAATCAAACAGAGAAATAGGAAGACAAATTGGGTGTTATTTCAAGTACTGCTGGCTCACATAATTTTATTGTGATGTTTGCAAGAATGAGCATTTGTTCTAAAGCTTTGGATTCTGGATTCAAAGGAATTCTTGCCAGTCTAAGCTTTTAGTAAAGAAAAGGGTACTTTATGCTTCATAATCATGAGAAACAGCTTGAAAGTCGTGGCCTGAGACTGCAGAAGTTCAGAAACTGAAAAGTGAGCATGGAGAGCTCAGTGGGCATGCTTTATCAGACTCGAGATATGAGAGACTGGCTCCTTATTTTTGAACGCTTCCGCCCACGCTGCAGTGCAGATGAAGTGGAGCCAAATATATACTGTCTTGGTATCTGACGACACTTCAGCACTCAATGAGTGAGCTGATTATAGCAGAAGCAGCCTTCTGTGGAACTTGCTCATCTCTGMGTTTGGAGCCTACTGGGAAGTCAGGACTGAGGTGCGTGAGCCTCACTAAGTGGGGGAAAGAATTGACCCCTATGGCAGGGGAATAACTTGTGAAAACTGACACACTGTGGCTGCCAATTTACGGAGCTCGTTGACATGAATGTGATTTATCTGCTGTGTTCCCAGGTCTTCAAGGCAGTCCCTTGGTCTGAACACGGGATCCTTGCCCGTCTCTGGATCTTACGTTAGAGCTAAAGTTCCTCGAAGATGCAGAGGAGCAGGTTCACAGCAGACTTTGTTTCCCCTCACCGTCGGTCACAGTGGGAGCGCATCCCCAGAGAAGCCCCATGTCACCGTGTGCACGCAGATGCAGTGGTGAGTCATGGTTTCCTCACTGCAGAGAGAACTCTTTGATTTCTCCTCTGCTCTCTTTTTTACTTCAGGATATCCTAAAATAAAGTTGCCGCCTGCATTATTGACATGCACCATGTTGTTTAAATTGCCTCCATAATTGATGAATAAGCAGCCAGTGGTTAGCCCATCTGCTGCATCAAGACTGCATCGTATTATATGGCCATCCATCTGCAATATGGAGAAGGAAAGCGTATTCTGACCAATGTCTGACAGATGACAGACCCACAATGGAGTATAAAGATTTCCTCTCATGCTTTATCTTCCATCTAATTGAATTATATATCTGTCTGCCTAAGAATATATCTGTCCTTTAATACATCCCACAAAAAGCCTGGCTCCTCCTGTAGCTGTAGCTMCTGCATCTAGTCTGTCTTACCTTCCCCCCGCTGATGCTGACCCATTAGCTGGGGAACTCTGAGTTACAAAAAAACAAATGGGATGTGGCAGGGAATTCGGATGGGTCTTGCTCAAAGTCAAATAGCTCTTGGAGGCAGCTGGAAAGACTTTTGTCTCATCTGGCTTGTTTTATTTGGTCATTTTTATGCCCATGCTGTTGGTGGGATGGGAAGCTAAAGGCGTGCAACAGGTCTGTGGGACTCCTGTTCACAGAGAACAATATTTTTCTTTCCAGGGGAGGCACACAAGCTTGCAAGGAGGCCTATCATCCCCCAGCAGATCAGGCCTGTTTGGAGCTGTTCTCATGATCAACCCTACTGTCTGAATGCTTTGCTCTGCCCAGTGACCTCAGCTCTTGGAGCACCTTGAGGATCCCTGAGGTTCTCCAAGGGAATCCTCAGGACTTCTCCCAAGCTTTACTGATTCCTGCTGGATCATGCCCACTCCAGATAGCTTGTCCTGAAGAAAAGGCAGGGTCTGCAGGTCTCTTCCCTAGCCAGACCATCCTGCAGCCAAGAGGGCAACAATTCTCCAGGTGGATCATCAATGATTTCGATGGATCTGCTCTCTATACTCAGCATGAGCAATTGTGGACCATGCAGCCAATCCAATAGGKAACAGCAACTGGCAGCAGGAGAGAAATTTTGCTGGTGCTGGAGGYATTTCCATCAATGTTAATGAGTCCCCCTAACATGTTGCATGTCATTTTAGTGAGGGCTGTTCTGAGGTCTCCGTCCCGGCTCATTTGTCACTCATGACAGTGTGGAGCACGACAGGAGCCCTTTGGATTTGGAGGCTTTCAGAGGAGCGAATGGAAGCCGTGGCTGATCGGCGGCAGGCTCAGGCAGCACAGAGATAAAGATGTAAAGCAGAGAGGGGAAGTCAAGAGGTTTGTATTTATGGGCCCTGGGACAATGGAGCAGCAGTGGAGTCTGTGTCTCATTCAAGCATCTGCTTTTCAGAACAAACTGAACGTGGGTTTTGGGSAATGAGATTTCCTGGCTTGCAGCCACTAGAGGCTGCTCTGCTCCAGCTCCTGAGCCTTCAWCCATTAAGGCTTTATTGCCTGTGTTTTAGAAGGTGAGGAGACGGTAGGAAAAGCGTAGAAGTCTTTCTTTAGCTTTCTGGGAAAGGGGGGTTGAGCAGGTGTCCTGGTAAATCTGGGCCCTCAGGGAAGAACCCTGTGTTGTTTTCCACAGACAGAGAAACAGAGGCACGAGGCAGGGGCTGGGGAATGGTGTGTAGCTAACGGCAGGTCAGCTCTGTGGACCCAGTGCCTGCTTCGGCTGCTCTCCTTCGTAGAGATGTGCCCCGTCCAAGAGAGGGCTTGGAGGTACCTGGCGCTGGATGCAGCTGCACACACCCACGTGCACAGGTCTGCAGCTGCAGAGCTGCTCTGGGGAGGGCCACGGTGTGTCCTGGTCCCTGCGCTGGGAGGAAACTTGGTTCTCCCATCACAACCCACCACAGACCAGCTTCCCCCAGGTCTCACTGCAAGACATGATCTGGGAGATCAAAAATATTAATTTTATTTTTCACAAGAGACCAACATTTAAGGCCCTTTGTTTTGCTATATTCAGACCAACTTCTCCACCCTAGGGCAAGAGCACGCTGCTGAAAGAGCAGCCCCAGAACTAAAGCAGGTTTCCAGTCCTGGTAGGGGTCAGCCCTGGAGATGTTTGTCCCATCCCAGCACATGCCTTAGTGCAGGGTCAGAAGCACCACAGACAGTTCTCCGGTGCCTCCCAGCAGCTCAGAGCTGAGCTCAATCCTGCCCTCGCAGGTCCCTACAAGCCCACTGCCTGCCCTCCTCTTGGCGGGTGCTTGCCGAGTGCCCTGTGCTGGGGCTGCCTGAGTCCCATCCCGCTGTCGCTGCTCAGAGGGCATTTCTGCTGTGCTTCAGGGCAAGCAGCAATGCTGGGAGGCAAGGACTTCTCCCCCCTGGAGAAAGAGTGTGGGGAGAAGTTCTTCTGCCTGGAAACCAGCAGATGGAGGGGGCTGGTGGGTCTGTAAATGCAGCACAGTGGGGACACCCAGCTGCTTTAGCAGCTAGTAGCTTCAGAACAAGGGAAAGGAGGTCCAYGAGCTGACGTCGAGCTGCACATCTTCTTGCCAAGGGCTGTATTAGATGCCGGCCTTTCTGAGGGAATCAGAGATCAACTGGACCAAACTAATGGAAGAACAATCACCCATTCAAGTTATTAATGCAAAGATTTAATCTCAGTGAGTCTCCATACTGTGGATCCCTGTGGGGTTGGAGACTGTGCAAGAAAAATAGCTCCATATGCCTGAATCCTCCTTAACTCCTTGCTGGGCATTCACTATTGGCATATGCTATTGCAGCCTGCAGGATCCTGCGTTAAATGGCCCTTTGGGCCCGAGGCCAGCTGGCCATGCTTGGCTTTGGGGTTGTCCTCCTTGTYGCCAGCTGCTCCCGCCCACTCAATGGAAATCAAGACGGTACAGTGCCCACGAGGGAAGCGAACACAGAGGTTGTAGCTTGTAGCTGCCCTGGGAAGGTTACGCAGTGGCAGATGGCAAGAAAGGTAAGGTCTATGCTGCGATGAACAGAGAAGAATACATCCCTGAGACAGTGCTGCTGCCCGAGCATGAAGTTATGGCTGTGGAGCCATAAATTGAGAGCAGGATGCATGAGCCGATCCTGTGGTCCCTGGGGATCCTGGATGTCAGAATAGATTATTCAGATGGTCCCTCACAGCCTTTGGATGACTCAGGGACTTCTGTGCAGATATCACCAAATGCTCAGCACCACATCCTTCCTGCTGCACCCTTCATGCTGGGGTACGTGGGTGCCCCAGATCTTGTTCCCAAAGCTGTTTTGCATCGTGCCACATTCATACACGTGAAACCATGGGCTTTGGCTCGCATGCCTGGCCAGATTTAATCACCAGGCCTTAGTGAATCTTCCTCAGGTGTCCCAASTGACCCCAGCAGGAGCTTAAGGATGTTTGTGATTTGCACCCTGTTGTTTTAACATCAGGCAAAACCTCTGCCCACAGATATCTGCAGACTCACTTCTTCAGCAGAGCCAACATCAAAGGCAACACTGGGATGGGATGCAGGGACCTCAGCAGGATCTGCTGCTACTCGTGRCTTAGAGCCCACTTTTCTTCCCTTTTCATCCCCCTTTTACTCTTCCCTTTTCTCTCTTCCCTACAGACACTATCACAAATCTCCATCTTCCTGCTCTTCKGCTAATGGGCAGTCTTGTCCAGAGTGAGCAGGATCCTTAGGAGGTGTAAACTGATGCCTCTGAGATTGTGGCTGGAACACCAGCATAGCCCAGGCTGAAGATCTGCTCAGCAATCTTTATTTCATTGTTATCAAAGCACAAGCATTGCTTCTAGGGCCTGCAAACAATGCCTACTATTGTCCTTGGTCCTTGGCAGACTGATTTGTTGACAGAGACGTCTTCKTTTATCTTCTCAATGCATCTGTTGCAGCCGGATGCTTCTCTGACCCTCACGTTTTCAATAATCTTTTCCCTCCTTCCCTCCAGCATTAGAGAGCATCTTATTCATTCAAGAGATAAGTGTTTACGTATGTGTTGGTGAGCAAAACTTAATCAATAATGYCCATGAATAGAATTTCTTTGTGCTTTAGCTCCACCAAGCCTTTTTTTTTTTTTTTTTCCATTCCTTTTGTTTTGTTTTGTTTTTAGGTAGGATTCACATTCTGCTCCCAGCTATTGTCTGCGAGAGAAAGCGAACTCCTAGCAGAAGCTGTCATTTTGGAGAGACATTAGTCTTATCAGTCCCCACCATCCACACTGCGCCTGTCCAGGGAGGCCACGGAAAAGGGGCAGCCAGTCCTGRTGCTCCCAGGGGAAGGAGTAGCCTCTTGCAGCAAATTCAGGACYGCTTCTTCCCTGAACTGACTTAGCCAGGGGGAAAACTGCTCCCTCCTTCCCTGAGTCTGGGACCCTGMTTCGGTGCAACACAGCTGCAAAATCCTCTCGCACGGATATGTTTTCCYCAAGTGGTTTAAAAATAAGGGACAGATTGTGCCTTCCGCTCCGTGCAGCGATTTTGCAGCCGGCTTCAGCTGCTCTGCTCGCGAGGGCAGGGTGCTGCAGGCGCCGGGGGAGCTGGAGCAGCCGGGGGCAGCGCTGGGCACTGAGCACAGAGGATGCTTCGATTGCTTCGCTTCCCACGGGAACCTGGCTGGCTGTGGGATGTGGATAAACGCTGCTGCTCCCTCCACCCCGCTCTCATGCTGGGTTGTTTTTTGTGGTCCCGCTGCTGTGTGGGTGCCGTGCAAAGTGCTCTGCACTGCGACATGGGCGGCTCGAGCTCTGCTAGCCCAGCAGCCCGGCTCAGCGCTTCCACATCCGCGAGGATCGCGCTCCCGTGGTGCCCTGTGGAGAGGTCCTGGCCACAGGGCCGGCGAGGAGCCTGCCCGGAGCCCTGGGGGAAGCGTGACTGCTGTAGGTGGAGGCTGCTCAGCGCCTGGGCTGGCCAGAGGGAAGTCCGTGCGCCGTGGAGATGCGTGTGTGTGTTCGCAGGGAGCAGCTCCAGGAGTCTAATGGACCGTGAAATTACCCAAGGAGGGAAAAAAAAAGGGAGTCGGGAGCGGTGGGGGKAGAGTAAAAAAAAAGAGAATGTTATAGCAAACTGAGCTGCATCCACAAGCCCGCTACGGTCTCAGTCAGCTTAATGTGGTGGCAAATAAGATATAGAAGGTCTTATGTCAAAAGCAGGAAGAATTGAAAAATGCATCTTTGCCAGGTTATCAGGGTGACCCACCATGAAGCTGCTCTGAAAACAGCTATTATGTGGGGGATGTGGGGGGAGCTACAAGGAAGGTTTATTGCGTTCTTATTTTTTTCTTTGGACATGACTGGCTTTGCTTTCAGGGGAGAACAGAATAGTTATCAGCATCCTCATGATAGTAAAGTGCTTTGATCCAGCAAGCTTTATCCCAAGAGATCCCAATGTGTGTTACCAGTTATATATACAGCAATTCCTTCCTTTTTTTTTTTTTTTGCTAGAGTGCTACCTTTGGAGGAGAGAGCACTCAGAGGGCAAAACGCTCTTGTAAACTGAGGCTGCAGGAAGACACCGAGGGAGATGCAGCACAACTACATACGGGTGAATTCAGCAAGAGGGCAACATCCCCGGGGGGACAGAGAAGGAGGCTGCTAATGGTCCTCAATGGGCACGGAGTGAAAGGCAGCAGTTTTTCATCAGCGGCCTTCCTATCTGTTCCAATCTAGTCCCATCCATTCGGCTTTCTACCTTCCTGCCATGGCAATATCTGAAATGGGAAATGAAGTTGTCTGCAGTAACTAGAGCTGCTTGGGAAATGTATTACTTTTTTCTGGCAAAAAGAGCCTGGCAATAGCATACGTTTTTGTAGAAATGAAGGAAAAGCATTCTGATTTGTATTTATTTTTGCCAGTTTTCAAAGTCTGGAGCGCAGAGTTTCAGGCTTCTGGAATGTCTATGGAAATGAGTACAACCCTCAGCTCACAAAAAAGAATTATCCAGAGGAAAGCAAACATTGATTTGAAAAGCCAAATAATTTCTGTCTTGCTCCAGGAGCAGAGCCCGATCAGAGCAATTGCTTTACAAACCCTCCCACCTGACTCTTTGCCCAAGAAACACTCTGAGCTCATTCTTCGTCCCTGTTGCAAACTCTCCATACAATGACAGCCTGTTACCAAGTTCATTGACTGCACCTTTTCTGCCCATGACCCCCACATTCTCCTTCCTGTCCTGATTTTGCATTAGCTAAAATAGAGCCTGGGTGCTGATCCAGAGGGGTAGCCCAGCCCAATCCTTAGCTACTCCATGCCATGGAGCCTAGCCCTGGCGCTCAGCCTCGTCCAGGACACCCTGTTGGGCTGTGCAATGCCATCTGATAAGGACTTCAGAGACCATCGTCTTGGGGCATCGTTTTACCTGGTGGAAACAACTGGAGAAGGATTTTCTATTGATAAGACAGAGATGAAAGATGAAGAGAAACCTCTGAAGCTGCTTTGCAATGGTATAATCTGCGTGGTAATTCAATTTCTCTAGTGCAATGTTAGCTTTACACCAGCTGAGGATCTGAAATGTGTTTGCTGAGTTAATTCTCTTGCAAACAAGAGATAATTGAAACCGATGCTGTGCAAGTGCTGTGGCTTAAAGTCTACCTGGGAGGGTGCAAGCAGATGCAAAAGGTCAAACCCCTCACAAAATAAAGGACACTGATTGTACTCTTTGCTAATTAAAGCCACAACTGGCATGCAGGAATGGGGGAAAATCACTCAAATAAGAGAATTGTGGAAGTGCCCGATGTGGCTGCTTTGATCTGCACCCTGAAGTGACTGCAGCACTGCCCTGCGCTGGGGACAGGGACAGCGTTTCACCAGGCAGGAGGTGGCACCTGCTGCCCAACCAGCATGGTCCAAGTCACCCTCTGAGGCTGCTCTGCTACTGCCTCATCCCTTGGGTGCACACGAGCYCTCTTCCTCCCTTTGGCTATACGTAAAATGTGGGTCTAATTCTGCCTGGAGTAATGAGCATGGCCAGATAACACCACTCTGGCCATGGCTTGTGCTCAGCTCTGCACTTACGTGCTCTACGCTTATGAAAAGAAAGTTACATTAAAAAGAAAGCCTTTTACCCAGATACTTAATTAAAATAATATTGAAACAAGTAAGACACACTGTGTGCTAAGCGCATGGTCACAGCTTCCCACAGCTCATTTGCAAGAGTGCTCAATAATGGCTGTGGGTAATTATTTTTTAATCAGCCAGTGTAAAGAACGATTGCCGTGTTAACAAATGGTACTTATTTTCTCTTGCTCTAAAGGGGCGAGATCACAGGCTGCGTGATGCCAGCCGACGAGTATCCCCTGGCACAGCAAAACCCTCCAGCTATCTGTGCCTGAATCTCCTATTCGGACAAGCAGAGCAGTGAGCAGCACCGGGCACGCCGCGGGGCTGCAGCGGGACAGGTAGGACTGGGCTCATCCTTTGGGCAGCCTCCAACCACAGAGGTGCTCGGGAATGGGGGTCTCTGCTCCCGGGAGCTCCAGGCACAGACTCAATACTGGTGTGCTGGGATCTGTGCAAAGACCAGACGGGAAGAGGAGATCTGAACAGAGATGCCTTCGTGGCCAKCAGACTCCTGTCCTCAGTCATACCTAGAAATGGGAGACTCATGTTGTTTATTGCCTTTGTTAGCTTAGACAGTTCAGATGTGATTTCAAGGGCAACATCAGAGTTGACAGAAGTTAGACATGGCCCTTAGAGCATTCACTCTTTCTAAGGYCTGTGATCCCACTCCCTGGAATCCTAGGATGGTTCAGAAGCAGGACAGACCCAAACCACTGCTAATAGAGAGTTCATTCCCTTTTTCAAAGTTAATTTCAATGTCTTTCCCCCTCCAAATCAAAGAGGCATCTGGAGAACACGGGGCCTTCTCACCAAGGGTTCTGCTTTTCCCCCYTGCCCTGGCTGAGGCCTGAAGAATGGGCCTGGTCCCTTCTGAACTTTCCTTCCCCAATTTGTCAGCCCTGGTTTGACTCCCAGAGATCTTTGTGTTCCTGACAGTGCTCAGGTTACTTTGAACATTAATAATTCCGCTTGTTCTAAAAACACACTGTGGGTGCCATGAAAATTAATGAGGGAGCCGATGGAAATCAATTTCCTCCTGCAAAATCTCCTCTCGGGAGAGCCGTGTACCGTGGGCCTTCACTGGGTATTTTAGGCAGGCAGGATAATATATCCTTGGCCAAAAGGCCTATTTTAGTGGGCTACTGCTATGAGAAGATGTTCCTTGTTTATCAGCTGGACATTTTCTGCCTCTTTTATGTGAAAACGGAGTAGTGTGGGGTCAGTCTTGAGCTGACTGCTCTTCTCTTGGTATGTCTGCTCATCCACCCTGATGGTAGATGAGCACTCGTATGTGTCTCCTCATCTCTACGTTAGGCAACATCGTTTTTCCCAACCTTTCCCTTCCTCTCTGACCCTTTCCACTGCCAGTCTTGGCACCTTAGCTCAAATCAGTGTGCAAGTGCCAAAAACTGGGACCTGAGCCATCGCCTGCCTTACGCACAGCATACCTAACAATGAACTTTTCTTCAAATCAACCTCCTGATCTTTTTGGACCCCATAGTAAAAACAATAGCTCAATCAAAGCTGGCTCACAGCACTCTTTGCTCATTGAGCTTATAATGACCATATGAGCTTTGCTGGCTCAGAAACCTGGGCCTTTGGGCTTTGGGAGAGCCTTCACAGGAATCCTTCCTGCAGGTATCAGCYACCAAGACCTGGTGAGTGACCAGGTCATCATCACCAGACAGGAAAGTGGGGTCTTTGCTTCTCTTGCCCTCTGTGAGTGACGATGAGTTTTCAGCTTTGTGCTGTTGTGTTCCCCTGCAAGAGACATCAGCGTCCTGGCAGACCTGGCGTGGCAGGACTCCAACAGGAGTGCCCCACGATCAATGCAGAGCTGAGCAAGAAGGTCTCTTTCTGTAGAGCAGCGGTCATGCATTCCTGAAATTTGTTGTCATTACCCCACTGGTGACTCCAGAATCCCCCAGACAAGATCACTGATCCCCAGCAACTGGCTTCATTGGCCTTTGTGTTCCCATGAGACTGTGTGGGCTCATCTTCCTCTCTTTTTTCCATCTGATYGATTTATTTCATTAAGTCACAAAATTGCACTTGACACATTCCTCCCACAGTTGAGCTGCTTTTTGGGGTGAAAATAAATACGTATTTGCCATTCTACCCAAGCAGAGTAACTGGAATTTTCCCATCTGTGCAGATGTGTCCRGTGCCTCTGCATTTCCAACACTCACATTGCAACAGATAGTTTTACATCCTCTGTGTCCAAGATCTCCATTGCAGAGCACTGGTTAGACAACAAGGGCAGGGAAAGGTGATATCCCAATCTTTTGGTTCACAGCTGGCTATTTTATTTCTTTCCACTGATGTTGTTGCTGATTTTTTTTTCTGGTTCCTCAGCTTTGTTGAGTTTTCATGTCCTTCCTTCCCTGAAGCATATCYAGTAGAAATAAATTCAAGCTTTGAATATGATCTAAGGAGGTAACAGCCTGGAGGGCCTCTGGAAGCTGGTAGCACTAAGATGGATTTACTGGTTTCATTTGGAGCCATTGTGCCTGGAGTCATGCTTCTAAAGAACATTGTGGTTTCMGTCTGCTCTTGGGACCGAAGTCATCTCCATCATGTTCAGACACCTTAAGCTCATCATTGGAGGCCACCCCTGTTAAAATCCTGGAGACCTGGACTATTGCAAACCTTTGTGACTGTGATTGGGACATTCAACTGCCTCCAAAATCCAGCTCCAGCAATCAAATGTTCCCCTGTCCATCCTCTGTCTTCCTTTACTTTGCACCCCTAAAGGAGACTTGACCGACCTTCTTTCTTTTCCTCTGAGCCCTTATATCACATAGTTGAGGTGCTCGAGAGTCAGACTTCTCAATTTTTTTTCTTTCTTGTTCTGTTTTTTAAGCCAAATTGCTTAAAGTATGCCTTTAACCAAGCCACTTCCCAGGTGCAGGGAGAACCCAGCCAGGGCTCTTCTTGCAAGTCAAATTTCTATCCCATCCAGCTGCTCAGTGCATCAGAAGTCTCCTCCTACCAGAGCTGTTCTGGGTGGGAGCACATGGCTTTATTAACCTGGACATGTTTGTTCTGGGAATTGGAAAAAGAGGATTTCTAAATGGATTTTGTCTTTTCAAACGATTCAGTGATTCTGACTCTATGCTTTGGGGTTTAATTTCTCAGAGTAGAGACAAGATGGCTTTTCTGGTGAACTGACCCATTAAGACTGTTCTGCTGATGGAGGGGAGATGGTSAGAGCATTAAGACACAAGCTTTCGATGTTCAGAGGATGCTCTGTCCCTGATCTCTGCTATATCCGCTCCATCAGGACTGCAAGAACTGGAGACACATTCAGGCTGCCTCCTTCCAGAGAWGGCTGCTGGATTTTACTCCACAAGGACGAGGTAAACCTGGTGTTGATCCATGCCGACTTGAGAGCTGGTTGTTTGCACTAGACCTAGGTCGAGGAGATTTTTCCAGTGCTGGCCCCAGTTTGAGGCATCCTGTGTGCTCCTCTGCCTTGGCGTGCATACGAACACACAGATCCCTGCTTTAAATATCACAAAGCAACCATCAGAGCCAGCACTTGCTACCTGGCTGGTGTTCAGGCTCTCAGCAACATCTAATCTCCTCCTATCATTAGTGACGATTGCCTTAAATACCCAAGATGCAAATACTAATTTAGCGAGGCAGTTAGAATGTGTTTGTTTTCCCATGATTTAAATTCCCCCAACCTTGACTCTCCTAAGAAGAGTAATTGTTCAGCCACTTCCTACAGCCCTCCTGTTTTCTCCATACGGAGGGAGTCTAGAGAAAGCAAGTGCCTTATTTGAGGAAAAGAAAAAAGAAAAAGGAAAAAAAAAAGAAAAAAAAAGGGAAAGATAATGTTGAAATAATTGCTGTCAGAGCAAGATGCATTTTTCAGTTGTGTCCTCTCTGCTCAGCATGAAGCTGCGACCGCCTGTGTTTTGGAGCAGAATGGTACATTAGCCTCCACACGCGGCAGCGTCTTGTGTTTAGTAGTTTAATTTTCAAGCGTCTGGCAGGGGTAGGGGTGACAGTGCGTGAGGAATGAAACCGCCTCCCTCCCTGTGCCGTGGGGACAGGGGGATGCTGTGGCACYGCTCGCCCCGGCAGCCGCCCCTGTGCTGGGTGCTGCCGCCCTCGACAAGGAGTTTGGCATCCTCATCTTCTCCTGCAAAATCAATGGGCCAGATCCTCCGAGCTTGGCTGATATCTTCCACTTGAGCTTATTGGGTTGGTTTGTTTGGGTTTTGTTTTAATGGCTCCGGAAGATTAGGACAATTTTTGAAAGAAAACTAAAGAAAATTTACTTTGTAATGAGGGGAAGTGGGAAGAGGAGAGAAAATGTTTTTACATTCTCTGTAAAAAAGCCCTTGTTTCTTTTACACCAAAATTCTTTGCTGCATTTGACCTGAATTCACAAATAGCTCCAGTCCTCTGGAAAGTCTCTTAACAAAAACAACAACAAAAAAACCTCACACATACAAAAAACTTGATTCATTGAAGAAATGTTACCCARCTCCACCCAGGAGCCTGACTCTCCTCATCACCCCTGACAAAGAGACACTTGCACTGGGGCTCCTGCCTCCATGTACTCCTCTAAAAGGGCATCACACGAACCGTCTGTGGCCAGGAGACACATGCAACTTCACAAGGCATTTGTTGCCCTGATGATGGCCCTGGGGACTGTCCCTGCAGCATCACCTTTGGCTCAGAGGTCCCTGACCTTGCGGGCTTGCAGGGGCCCACGGCGTGGAGAAACGAGATATCGTTCTCCTTGGAGAGTCTATTTGCAAATATTAGCATAAAAGCCTATTTATATGCACTCATTGCAGCTATGGCAAACTCCTCTTAGCAGCTACATGATTAGGARTATCTCCCAAGCCCTGCTAAGCACCAGGGAAACGTGTGGCATCACTCAGTAGGAGAAAAGGCGTTAAGTATTGGGTCAACTAATGGCACTTCTTGTTTTCCACCCTGCTTCTGGTACCAGCGCAGCTCTGCAAGTGAATGCAGTCAGYGGGCAGCAGAGATGCTCAGCACATAGTGTCTGTTCTCCTTCACAGACGTGGAAAGAAAGTTATTAGTTAAACAAAATCCAACAGTTCTAGAAACGGGCAAAACTTCTGATAAACTGAAGCGAAGATGAAATTGCTTGATTTTCTCCAAATCCAAGGTGTTTGGTAGAAAAAGGCCGAGCAGCTCTCAGCCAGGCAAGCAGCCTCTGTCATGGTGTTGAATCCATGTTGTGTCCTGCCAAAATCCAGCAGATCCTAATTGGGATTTGTCCCTCTTGATGGCAGCAGTGCTAGGGGGGAACGTGTCCTGMGCCAGCAGGACATAAGGACCTAAGGAGGGAAAGTGGCCTTGTGGTGCCCGGTTCATCCTGCCGGTGTTAAATCCTGACCTGGAGCAGGGCATGAGCATCCTTTGAAAACAACTAYTGACTGTGAGCAAGTCCGGAGAGCYGGCAGGGGCTACGTGCTTTATTCCCAAGCAGATAGATRACAGGGATCWGAGTCTTTCCCYRTATGTGGGGGCTTCTGTGTGTCCTGAGAGAATGGCAGGAAAAGGGATTTAGAAATTCCAGTRTGAAACGTGAAAGATTCACCCTGCACAGGATCCTCTGTACGGGCACTGCCTGYTGCCCGGTGCCCATGCAGAGCATCCACCGCAGGCACAGAGAGAAATAAAGGAGCAAGAAGGTTGCTGTGGGGAAGCAGCACGTGGGAAATTCTTACTAACAGTGCTACTGATCTCATTTTCTGCCAGCTCCCTTCCTGGAAGGAAGAAATCAAATGTTCAATCCCACTTTGTAGCAAATACCAGTTTCAGATTGTCCACAGGGGCCTGACTTTACATATAAACCACTCTCAAAGACAGAAGAAACTATATGCATTTGTGTGTCCTTACTGTTGTGTTATTATATACTATRTAATGACACTACACTGTTGTCATCATTATATGGCCCAAAGCTGTGCCTTTGGACTCAAATGCTCCAAGCTCACGTATGAACCTTCCAGTCTAACGCGACTGAAATGCTTCTGATTTGAACTTGCGTTTCAAACCCAGAGGGGGCTGCTCTGTCCAGTCTTCCTTTTGGTAGAACTGAAATTTCACAGGATTGAATCAAGTCACGTGGACTAGTCAGGCAGCTGCCACTCAGAAGTAAAACATATGTTTACATTGAGATCTGGGGCACGGGGAGAATTTCCACTAAAAAAAAAAAAAAAGAGTTTGGAGGATTTTCAGCCTCTTTAGATTTGATTTGTAACTGGAAATAAGCTTTAATTTCGCTTTTTATAACTGATGGGGCAGTTCTAAAACTGGTGATGGGACAAGTTTTGCTGGTTTCTAATGCCGTGTTTTCCAGATATGTTGTATAACTTTTTTTTCTCACATTTCTCTTGAGTGGTCTGTAATGAGCAATTAAAAAAGGCTAATCTCATTAAAGGGAAAATCTCCCCATTCATCGAATTCCTAAATCAGGGCAGCTCTTTCTTTTGGGACGGGGAATATTTAAATGAGCTTCCTCCCATTGTAAACTTACTTCTAGGGCTGCTTTTCACCACAGTGAAATCTGAGCGGGGGCACGAGCTGCTTTCACACCGGTCTGTTTCATAGTAGCTGCTTTCCTTTACGTGAAGTTTCATCATTTCTGTTGCAGAGTCCTAGAAAGCAAGGAAAGAATGACGAGCAACACGTCATTTATTTCGCTCCACAGTCCCAACAGAGAGACTGATTTTTCACTAATGATCATTGCAGTCATAAAGAAATCCATTGTTTTAACCCACTGGCCAATAAACTCTTTATAGTGCTGATGGGGACTCCTTGTTCTGTAAAGATGAGAGGAATGAGGGTCCCTTGGGGGATGTTAACGCGGGGGGGTGTGTGAGTGAGTCCTGCTCGGTGAGGCAGGAYGGGTGCAGCAGCCACCCAAGCTGACACGCCTGGAATCCGCACATCATTGGAGAGGCGGGATGGAGGAGAAGGGGCATCTCCTCCTTTCCGCATCACCCGGATACTCCTGGAGCTGCACGGGGGGCCGACGCAGGGCTCCGTTATCTGCGCGGCGCACGCGCCTGCTTCCAACCTGCCGCCGGGGATAGAGCCTTTGTCCGCGTGGGCTTCGTCACCGGCCTTTTCTCCTGTCCCCTCCTGTCCCTTATCAGCTGCCCCGCGGGCCGGCGGCCGCCCCCTCCCCTGCCCAGGACGCCGAGCTCGGCGGGGAGGCAGAGCCCATCCTCGGGACACGGTGACAAACCGCGGGAGCGSCCGGGAGGGGGGAGAAGCCCCGAAATTGCTTCTCCTTCAGCAGCCAGGCCGCGATAAGGCAGCAGTCCAAATGCCAAAATGCTAATGCAGCTCTTTGGGCAACAAGCTGCACCGGTATCTTTTTGCTTCTTGTTTCACATCTGTGACAGCCTGTCTCTGCTCAGCCTCAGAGATACATATTTTGTGCAGAAATTAAGGCAAATATGAATGAAGAGAAAACATCAGCCCCAATGTGGTATTCCCTTACGTGTTCTCTCCCTTCCCACCGTCACTGTCCTGCTGCAGTTYGTATATTGTCTTTGGAGATAATTCTACGTTTTGGGGCTCAATCCCTCCTTCCTCTCCAGTCCATTCTCCATTTTTGCAAAGGGAAATGTCCAGTATTTGACCTGGAAAGACTGAAAATATTTTGCTAAGGAGAGRAAAAACGAGTGGAGGGCTTTTTCCAAAGGGCAACTTCAGCGTGATGGAAACCGTTCAACACATTCAGTCGCTGTTAAAGATATCTGCACCATTGCAGCGGGGGGCCCCTGCCAGAATGGGCTGCGAGTTGTGATCCAGGGCTGCCAGTGGGACATGGGGTTTGGAATGGTACCCGTAGACATTGTTGCATCCTGCCTTGCTCGGGCATTGTGTCTTAGGCAACTCCTTCTACAGAAACTGAGCCCGTTCCGTGGGCACTCAGCCCTCATCGCTTGAGGAGGCGTGGAGAGATGCACAAGGTCAAGGCCCGCTGTTATCTCGTCTAAAAGCATTTGCAGTCAGTCAGTCTTGCCTCTAAATAAATGAAGTACTTCCTCTGCAGCTTATCTCCCTGGACTCCAGCGACTCAGACAGCCAATTGGTACCATTGCTTTTCCCTTAGTAAAACGAGCCGGTCTTGATATTGACTGTTCCTTTAAATTCATCCGTGGAAGAAGTGGAAATTTTAGCACCTTTTGCTTTTTCTAGAAGAGAATACCTTTGAAATGACTCCCATTTTCAGATCTGCACACCCATCTTTCTGTCTCTGGCCTCAATTAATTTAAAATTAAAATTCAGGTGAATAGTTCTTGATCCCAGGACAAAACTGCCTTTGGAGTTCTGTTTTCTAGGAATAGTCATAWAGAGCAAAACAAATAAGCACCAAATGAAATAAAGCAGAGGAAATATTATGTAACARTGTATTCTCATTAGGAGCTCTTTCAATGTTATTTTTATTTTGATATCAACAAGGAGCCATTATTGTTGAAACAGTAGTTTTAATCAAAAAAATAGTGTGGTTAAATAAACCCATACCTTCCACAGATCAGTTCTCCAAACATAATCTGGAACTCAAAATCCTGACTTTAGTCAAAAAAAAGAAAAAAAGAAAAAAATTATTTCATTTCTTTTCCTCTGAATATGCTGATTTTAATAAAAATAAATAAAACATACAGACATAGAAAAATTCCATTGAAAAAATGGAGAAAACCTGTCAACAGAAAATTACCAAGTACAGTAGAAGGTATGAGAAAATCTGCAAGCGTCACTTTCATTTTTGAATAGAAAGTTTTGATTTATTGATGAGGAAACTGAAACGTTCTAAAAGAACTCGCTTGTACTTAATTATATTGCCCAAGTCCCAGCAAATCCACTTCTGACTTGCTCACAGCAAGGACAGGGGTGAGCAGAAAAGCAGGATGAGGGCTACTTTAGGATGAGGGCTACTTTAAAGAGCAGTGAGTGCTCCCCTTCCYCTCAGCCCCACTGATGAACCTGGGCAGCAGCTATGCTGGTGAGACGGTGTCAGTGTGGTGGGACCAGGATGGCAGGGCTAATTTTCCTTCTGAGAACGGGTATGTTCGCTRGGGCTGCTGTTTTTTCCCACGTGCACAGCTTTCCTTCCACTGCTCCTCTCACTGTGCTCTCCGATCTGCTCCAGTGATGATATTCCCATGATTTCCTMTACAGCGTCCTCCCTGGAGGGGCTCACAGCACCTGGCGAGTGCCTGTGCCTTCAATCTTGCCTTCCGGTCTGGTAAGGGAGGAAACTGAGATAGTGAGAGATGCGACTCAGGCACAGGTTCACAGGGAACGAAAGARACCTCGGAGCTTAGCCCTGGGCTCCCCGCTTTAGCAAGAGGCTGCCCTTCCCCTCTGAACTGGGCCGCTTGGAGTTGCCACYGTGCTCTATTATGTACAGGATTTTCGTCAGACATGAAAAGTAAATTAGCGCCGTATTCACAGCCATAATCACCTACCAATGATCTCATACATGTGGCACAAAGGGAAAGGATCTGCATGGGATTCTGTTCTGCAAGTATAATCCGCCCATAGCCTCCTCGTTAATTAGCTCCTCTCAAGCATCCAATCTGTGGCAATTATAGCAATCAAAAATGCATTCAGCCCCCTCCCCCCAGCCCCTCCTGCTCCCCATCGGCACCTGACAAGCCGGCAGGCGCGTTATCCCGAACCGTGTGGAGCACGCGCCGATGGGACGCAGACCTGACTCCGGGTTCATCACACGCAATGCCAGACCAAGCACCAGGCCTGGCATACCAGGAATTATTAAAAAAAAAACCAAAAAGAGAGAGAAACAGAGCAAAAAGACAGATTTCAATTTTCTCCCCTAGCATTGGGAACCTATAGAAAACAGAGTGAAAGAAGCTATTTAGCCCTTTGGGCTCAATTGGCATCTTCTTCTTCTTCTTCTTTTTTTTTTTGCTGATGCCAATGGAAAAGTGAATCTCTCTTATTTTTAATGCTGTCTGATTGAAAGTGCTGCTCACCACATAGTGATGAGAGGCCCAGGTGGGATGAATGCCTGGGGTGATTGATGCATTGTGCTGTCCTCCTGGCTCTCAAAGGAGCACTTTGTGAGAGTAGCAGCAAGATTGCGCTGGGGGATTTGGGTAGCTCTGAATGGAACCCTGCTACAAAGATCTGCCAATTAAATGCAGCTCCTGCTTCCTCCCGCTGCTTCCCAATGCTTGGTATTCCCAGATCTCTGCTGCGTGTGCATGCAAAAACGCGGCTCCTAGCAGGGAGCCCGGTTTGCAGATGGAACTGTGGGCACCTCTTGTTCCCCCGGGAATCTTGGGACAAATCCCCTGATTTGTGCCACAAATCTGCACGCTAAATTAGAGCTCTATCTCCCTCAAGGGATCTTTAGTTTGATACCCAAGTATGCTGACAAGGTGGCGTCTCAGGGCTGCATGAATGGTGCTCTAGATGTGACAGTCACCCTACCTTCTAAKTAGAGTCTTTCCTGAGCCTTACTGGGAAAGCCATGAACGCTGTGGGATGCAGTTCCACTGTCACCCACCCAGCAGCAAACCCAGCTGCTACCTCCTGCCACTGATTGCTGATCCCGTGTCACAYCAGCACAGGTACCCAGGGAGATCACCTCTAAGCCAGTGCAGGGAAATTATATAGATCAAGAGCYCTCCAGGAAAATGCTATGTATTTTTTAGCCCAGATCGGGCTCAAGGGCCCCAGATCGGGTGCAGAATAGCCCCATCCATGGCTGCTTTGACACAGTGGTGAGGAGATGCCAYGAGCGAGTGCCTGGGACATGAGTTTCTCAAAGGTGGCTTGCTGCGGGAGAAGTCCTGAGTGCCACCTCTTCCCYGGGCTGGGAATCAAGGTCCTGTGGCAGGCAGTCTGCATGGACTGTGTGGGTGCTCCTGGACCGCTCCTCTGCAAAGCCAGCGGAAAGCTCACACAGCCYGTCATCCCGATGTGGCTGTGGACGCACCATCCTTCAGATGGACTGATCCCTTGGGAAAGTCAGGCTCTCAGCCTGCCCTGGCCTGATACTCAAACGTGCTGATGCGAGAGAGCACCAAGCCCATSCACTCGTGCCATACCATCTCCTGTAGGCTGCACGATGCTGCCAGTCTTTCAGCTCTGAACTGTGGAGATAAGTCATTCAGGATGAGGGATGGCTCTGCACAGATCAAGGCTGTGCAAAGTGCACAGGAGTCCAGCTCTACACTCCTGGTTTTGTTGTTGCAGGACTCAGCTCAGTGTAGGAGAATATATGGCCCTTGTTAGCAAGGGCCCCAAGGCRTCTGGAGAAACCCGAGGTGGCTCAGCAGGGATGGWGAGAATGAGGAAAGGGAAGATTGGAAGAAATGAGAAGCAACTCCCTGCTGCAACCAGTCAGGAGAGCTTTGCCGTCCCTGTATAACCAATATATCCTGGCCAAGTGTTCGTAGTCCAGCAGGGCACAGCAGGTAGATGCATCATCTGCCTTGGATGCATGGACAGGTAACAGCTCCTCAGAAGTCGTCCTGGTAGAACTGCGAAGCCGATTCAAGCCTGACTGATGGCTGCTGGCACGCGAGAGAACAGCCTTGAGGTGCAGGTGTTGTCCAGCCCCAGGCTCTGGCAGGATTTCCTGCCTCCTGGCACCGTCAAGATGTTTTCGTCTTCCTTTAGCAACCCTCTGTGCCTCGCTGTGCATCTCTTTCCCTCCGGCCTCTCCAGTTTCCAGCCCATTTCTTTCTAAACACTTGACTTGTCACAAGGCCATTATCCACGCAGGCCCTGCTGGGCAGAACTGTGCCTGCCCTCCGGTTCTTGGGGCCAATGCCAAGAGGAGAATTAAGCCCCAAATACCTGCTTTGGCCATCTGTTAGCACTTACTCCATTTCCACTTGGTTGGCCAATAAATAAGGACTTTGTGTCATCACCCTGTGGCTCTGTCATTCAGGTGGACCCAGGTTGCTACTGAACACCTTGGTGATAATTTCTCAGCCGTGGGACAACTTCCCAGGGCTGCCTGGCTGTCTCAAATCCGTGACTTCTCTCTGGTTGCTTTGAGTTTTGGGGAGAATTTTCTTTCTTTTGAGCACAACTCCTATTTGCCTTTTTTCCCACATCCCAGATAGTCATGGTGAGGCAGAGAACAGACTCACCTCCACCGATGCAAACCATAAGTGACAATCTGAAAACCGCTCTGAATGCATCCTCTGTGCTATGGTGGGCCAGTTGCTACACTGGTGTAAAGGGCTGTAGCCTCACAGAGAATAGAGACTTCAACAGAGTCACAGCAGAGCTAGATCTKAGCCCATGCATCCGTATGGAAATGTCTGGAGAATGGAAACTAATTAGTATATATAGAAATAATGGGAATATTAGCTGAATTAGCTAAGCTGTTATTCAACTTCCCTTTCTCCTTCCTGCTTTCTTTCCTTCCCAAACCAAAAAAGCTGGTTTACATTCTAATGGGTTTAATTACTTCATGAAAATGTGAGCGGATGGGGAAGTGCTGCCACCAACAACGCCTTAATGGTCGACTGAACACAATCTGAATTAATTTGCTTGAGATGGCCATTAGTGCTAATACTCCAGGGCCTGTCCCACTGGTGTTGCTGTAACTTCCCGTGCCCCTAACGGAGCTGAGGTTTCCACATGTTCACTCAGTCKTGTATCAGCTGAAACATATTCAGCCACCATGCTGATTGTGCTGGGGGAATATGAGGCTCTGACGTGGAGGAACAAGAGGATGAGCGAGTCCTTCACTGTCATTTAGGCAGGGAGGAGCTCTGCCTCCTGGGGAAGCTGGGCTGTGCACAGACAGGTACAGAGATGGGCACTAATTTCCTTGCCTGTCACTAGGAGTGAGTGAAGTTTCCGTGCCCAAAAGCCTCATGGAAAGGGGGGCTGTAAAAACAGAATGTACTGATCTTGGACCAAACAACTTCCGTGTGAAATGCCACACTTGTGGGATGGTCCTCCAGCCTCTTCCCCAGTCCTCAGGGCTCCTATCAGTACCGTGTGGTTCTTTTCTTTCCTTTAGGGAATCCAGGATGGATTAAGAACACTAGGACTTGCCACAGACCGTGCATGCTTTCCCATTCCTTTCTCCTCGCTTGCTCTGCTGACAATCAGGCCTCCTTCCAGGCAGTTCTGCTCCTGAAGGCAAGCAGCTGGGGMGGATGTGCTGGCAGTACGTGATGCACAGACGAGGCGGGTGTGGATTGACCAGAATCTTGCAGTTTCTCCTATTAGCGCCTCTCAGATTTGTGTTTGTGGCAGGTCAKCTGAAACAGTCACCTGAAGCAGGAGCTGTCATTAGTCCTTTGTGTCCCTCCATCTCCTCCCTCTCTAGCCATTCTCTGCTCTCAGGGCTGCTGTGAGAGATGAAAGATCTGCAGGTGCCTTAGTCTCTGTCTTGCCCCTGATTTGTACCCCCTGCCATCACATTTAGCCAGACCCCTGACTACGCAGCAGCAGCAACRAGGGAGATCTGACAGGGTGCTAATAAAGGGCCTCAAGGAGAAGGAAATTAAAATCATTTTCTGCTTTGTGTCCTTCCCTCTGCCCCCGCTGTGCTCCCTCCTTCCTTGTCTCACATGCAGACTTTGCTTCTCATTACAAATGCTCTCTCCTGGGTTGGGTTTTCTTTGATCCATCTGCAGTCAAATCCTCCCAAGTGCCAACAGCTTCCCTGACTTACAGATCTGTCATGCTGAAATGGGCCGAGAAGCCCACCACTGTTTTGGATTTCGTGTCCCTTCTGCGAGCTTCCGATGGAAAGAGGCAGGACCATCTGAGACTGCTGGAAAGCAGTGTTGTGTATCCTCCTCTGTGTTACCCGAATATGCTGTTCCTCCCTGAACGCTGGGCTGGAGGTGCTAAGGCTGGAGCTGCTCAGGAGACCTATTGGCCATCACTGTCCTGGCGGGTGCCAATGGGAATTGTTCTTTCTTTCCTTTGGGATTCTCTTCTTGTTAGTTTTGAGGTCAGGGCATTGCTGCGGATGGGCAGTCACATTTACCTCCGTGCAATACTTCACGGGTGTCTTTGACCTTCCAGTGCAGTCTGTCATCTCTGCATCTCTGTCCTGCCCTGCTCTTTACATCCACACTGGCAAGGCCATTAGTGCTGACTCAGCTGCTCCAGAGGWGTCTTCACCGTCTGCTCACTCACCAACTGCTTGGCTCCTGAGCTCCCTCACCCCTTTGTCTTGTTCCTGCAATTTAATCTCAGCTCAAGAACATCACGTGGGGCACCTTCCCTCTATCTTGCCTCTGCTGCGGTGGGACTCTCTYCCAGCAGCAGTGGTCCTCCTACCTAGTACAGGCTCTCCTGCAGTTCCTGAACGCTCGTGTGACCCAAACCTTCTGTTTCTTCCAGCTGTATCTATTGCTCAAATTAAAGCTCCTCGTGTTACTTTGCCCACAGGCTCTCCTGGAGCTGCTGGGGATGGACAGCTCTCCTTGAAGGGACACACAGACCTGTTCCTTCGGTGTTTGGTTTCAGGCACCTTCCTAGACTGTGRTCCAGACCCAAATCTAGACCCAAGCCCAGGCAAGCTGCAGGCTGTGAGGGAATTCGTCCTGGTTCCAACCCCACAACTGCATGTGTCTGAGTACAAAAAGAACTGTCAAACATTAATATTCATCCTTGAAAGCTGGCGATGGACTGATTATTGTCTGCAAGGAGGATATCAGACTGCTCACGGCAGGGACAGCTTTCTGAGGTATAAAAGAGATTATTGTATATCTAAAATACAGACTTAGAGAAATGTTTTCTTGGCTCCGAGAAGAAAAGCTTCTTTATTTGTAGAGTTAATTTGCATTTACTGTAGCTTGCATTAAAGTTACCCGTTTCCTTTCATTCAAGGGACTTCTCTTTTGTTCACTTGAAAGCAGACAGATTAACCATCTGCAATGCACGTGTTCCTCCTGCTAATTGGTTATGGGATGTTCCACTTTCCACTCCCCACAACAACTTCCCAAAGACTCAGCCAAAGTCACCGCAACTTGCCAACAAAATTACCTAGGAGGGAAGGCTCTGCCACAACAACACAAAAATACCAAGTGATACAGACACAGGCGAGTGCAGAGGGATGGATCCAGCGCCTGATTCTGATTCTTTGCATTACAATAGCAATCAAAGGCTGTGCCTGTCAGACATTGCTTCCCTGCTGGCCCTGTTAGCAGCCTGCATGGAGATTACAGGGGAATGTCAGATGGCTTTGAAAGGCACTTGTGACTTCTTGGGTACATATGTAGCATGTCACAAAATGTGGCAGCTCCTCCAGCATCCCTGCTTGGCCTGCTAATGAGAACTTTGGTTCAGCTGGTACCTTTGCCCTTGATAGTAGATAGAAGGACTAYTAATGACATTATCACGTGAGCCGTACAGTGCTAGGTGCTGTACCTAATAAGAGAGAGTTCTTGCTCTAAGTCATTTAAGGTATAAATAGAGAATACAAAAGACAAAGACCCAGGAAAGGGAAGATCCAACTTCAGATTGATATTTAAATGCCTTAACACCCATCAGCGTCAAGAGCCTCCCCCAAGGCTACAGCCTGCACTTMATTTCAGATTAAAATTTGCTTATTTTTATATTTCTAACACTAAAATATGAGGATTTATGTCTACTTCTATGGGATGGAGGAACTACAATTTTTTAGGCCCAAAGGAAGGCAGTATTCATGGAGCCTGGAGCTCCACCAGCTCATCCGAACAAGCTGGTAGGAGTTTTCAAGCTCTAATGCTGTATAATCCTTTGTGAGAAAGGACTGCACCTCTTGCTTGAGAAGCACAGGATGGAGATTTCATCTAAAGCTCCACCTTGCCTTTGTGCGAGGGGATTTCTAAAGAACAAAAGCTTCAAATAATCCTCCTCATCTTAATAAAAGGATAAGATAAAGTTACAAGCAGTCTCGAGAAAATCTAGTTAGGCTTCAGATTTGAACAGGCAGCTTAAGCCAAGGAGATTAAATCATTACAGTTTGACAGATGTAAGCATTTATGCCTTTCAAAATTGTTTCTTGTGCCTTTCAAAATTGTTTTGTGGGCAGACGACAGCAATAGCTGTTTGGAGCTTCTTAGATACACTTGGAAATCCACYGCGTAGCAGTGTCCAAATTCCTTGATTTCCTTCCCATTGGTTCAGGTCCTTGGCTGGTGCACAGCAGCTTCTCCCCTCTGACTCCAGGGGAATCCTGCCAATTTAAGCCTGCTGAGTGTCTGGCTTGCTATATGATCTTTAGTGTTAGGGATAAGTGTGCCAGGAGGTACTTTAGCAATTGAGCCTGTGTGCTCAGGAGAGACCATCTGGTTTTACTGGAAACACTGCAGATTAAAGGCTTCCTAACGGCATTTAATTTAGATTCCATGAGATCTCTAGTGGGTAGCTAACAAAGGATCAAAATATGTGTTTTCTAAAATGTCTCCACTGAGAAGTAACAAATCAGATGAAGCTTATTGGATAGAAGTGCTCAGAAGGCTCTTAAACACAGCCTTGGTCCATGCACAGGCACAGCAGAAGCCAGCAAACAGCTCTWGAGCATTTTGCCTCATTGCAGAGCTTTCCAGAGGGTTGTGCTGAGGAAGAGACACTGGAGCCTGGTGTGAGGCCTGCAGGCTGGGTTTGCCCTTTGCCTGGAGCACGATGACATTATAGACATTCTTGACTTAGTCTCAGTGAAGTTCATTAAGGAATAAATTAGAGTATGTTTTAAGGAGGGAAAAGGAGGTCTCTTAGGAGATGCTCAGAATCTTGCAGGTAATAAGTAGCTTTGGGTTGTAGCCTTGTGATCCCTGCTCTCAGAGAAGCAGCTGCTCCTGTGGGTCTTTGACCCTGCTTGTTCTCAGCCGTGTTTATGTGAAGCTGATAGCTCCTTGTTTTGATGCAGCATTTGCCTGACTTTTCATTATTTTTCAAGGTGAAGCCCCCACTGTTTTTGTTTGCTGTAGTCAAGGAATCATCCTTGGGACACCAAGCTGGGTGCTGCACCATCAGACTGTGTAACACTGCATTTGCAATAGCAAAATCTTGTAGTGGGGTGTCACCCTGCATATTTAGATTTTCCTGCTGTGATTCCATTCCCTGCTAGCAGTTACAATTCCTACCATAGTGATGCAGTGCTATGCACACTTTGCTGAGTCCCCTACCACAATGGTACCATCAATCTACAATTCGATGCTCCAATTATTACACTCTGTGCATGTCTGACTTCAGAATCCCATCAGACAACTTTACTTAAATTCTRCTAGTGGCAGAATCATTAAGCACTGTCTGGTTACTCTGATTCGCTTAATAATTTGACATGGGCATTTTTTCACCTTTTTTATGCCCATATAGGGAGGCGATTATGATCAGGGAAGAGACTTGGTTCAAATGACATAATTGGTTTTCTTATTTATTCCCACTTGCTGATCTCAGTTCAAATGTGCTCAGCTCACAAGTCAAAAAGATGATTTCTTCTAATTATCAGTTCTGCAGAGCTCATCTTGGGYTCTGCAAATCCAGCTGTATCCTTTGTGCCTCTACCATGCTGTCACCAAGAATAAAGTGTTTGTAATCAGGACATAGTCAGTCGTGTTTTGTTGCTAATGTGCAAGGCAGAACGGAAGCTCATTTGCCCCTCCACCCTGGCACTTGCTCTGTTGAGTCAAGAGTAGCAAAACATGCTTTAATCTGGGCTATGACTATACGAATAAAACGCAGGGGACTGCATTTAGGGGGGAACAACGCAAGAGGGACATTCCAGGTTGCAGGAACACAAGTAGATGAGAGATTCAGAAACGCTATAGTGGATGAAATCATGTGTGAGTCAGTCTCCCTGCTCAAAGGGTGAAGAAAGGGCCACGTCCCCCAGGCTGCTGATTGAAAGAATCCTGCCCCAGGAACTGGAGTTTTACAGCAAAACCCTRCTGCCTTTTCTGGCTCATCTTTCCACAGTCAGGAGTTCAGGTCACTCATCTTGATTCTGGACCAGCACAGATTTATTTCTAGACCTGTGACAAAGTCAAAAGTTGAGGCTATACTTGGGTTAGTTAACGTTCCCATAATCTATACTCTTGACCTTCCACTTTGAAGCTCTGGTGTCTGATAACTGTGTTCTTCCTGGACTTYCCAACCTCGTTTTTGTGGAATGAGAACAAACCATGGCTCTTGATGAAAGCCTAAAGGTGTGATGCCCTTGCCATATGAAAAGTAGGAGTTGAATGAGCAACAGAGACAGGAGACAGTGGGCTGGGAGGTTGGGGCTTGCTGGTCCTGCCACTACTGGGTGAAGTCTCTTCTCCTATGTACAGCTGGAGCCATCCTGGGCTGTTCCCTGACCTGTCTTAGCGCAGCAATCATGGCCAGTTGGACTTTGCAAAGTGCTGGCCTTGCCAATGGGAACAGCGGGTCCATGTGCTTCTTATGCCATTCCCATCACCCTGTTGGCCTGACAACAACTTAATTTGTTTRTGCGTAGAGCTGGCCTGGCTAATGGGTTTGACAGACAGCCCATCAAAACCCAGGGCTCAAACGGGTCTTCGCTCAGTGCCCCTATTTAGTGTGTCCATCTGTTGCAGGGATGACACAGATGGCAAAAGCCATATTTCAAAAGACCTCTGCACATCTTATCGGCTAGCAGCCAGAGAGGRGGCTGATCCCAGGGCAAAGGGGAGAAGTGCTAAGTGCTAGAGAGCTTGGTGGGCAGGCAGAGAAAAGCGACAGAGGAGCAAGAAGCTGGAAGCTGAAGCCTGATTGTTCGAATGAGTCATGCATTTTTCAACAGAACCCGTGGCTCCTACTTKGAATAAGTAGCCAAGGAGCATGGCAGCTTTGCCATCTCCGAATGTTTTCTGACCCAGGCTGCAGGTCCTGCTAGAGCACAAGCCCACGCAAATATATGTGGGTGACTGAAATCCTGTGGTCTGTGACCCGCAAAGGCAACAGAGCTCCAAAGGTCCACACCGACTAGTGCAAAGTTGGGCACTAGCCCTCTCTGGAAGGAATATTAAAAGAGAAGTATGTTTAACTTTCAGTCCACGAGGAAGTAGACATCCACCAAGACAGACATCTGTGAAGAGATGTGAATGAATCTGTTTCCCTGAACAAATCCACTGCGTTTTCAGGGGCTTGGACACCTGGGAGCACACTGGATACCTCATGTCCTCTCACCCTCTGCGTGTCATAGCTGGGGTTTTGATTCCTGACACAGCTCTAGCATCAGAGGGGAATCTGGGATGTTGCACGTGCAAGATACTCTGGGCACTCTTTTGCTTCAGGTGCCTGTCCTAGCCTTGTAATTGAGGGCTTTGTAGCTTGAAGATGCTTTTTTTCCCCATCTCCTAAARTAAGTCCAAGAAAGCAGTCAAACTCAGGGCAAATATTTCCAYAGCAAAGAGAAATTTTCTGTCTCTRCTTCACCTGTAGGATTTTTTAAGGTCATAAGTAGTTACTTTTGAAAATAAGAACAAAACCCCTATGAAATTGAATTGAACTTATTTCCTTTAAGCTCTTGTAGAAAATGTTAATTACAACAAGGAGCTTGTTGTTATGCTTTAATCCTTTCAGCGTACTTGTAGAGAGAGGGTAAATTCCACCTACACTTAAAATAAGAACATTTTTATACATTATATATTATGTATGTATAGATACATATTTATGCTATTAAGTCTCCTCATCCCGCCTACTGTCTTTTGGGAGAAAGCTTGAATTAGTCTTGCAGATGTGGAAGGGGTTTACGACACTAAGCCTGGTGCATGATGCAGTAGTTCTGCAGCTTAAACAAAGATAAGGGAACAGCTCACCCTCTTCTATTAATATTTTTCCCAGTAGGAAGAATAATATTCATCCTCCCTCCAGATTGGTCACTTTCTGCAGTGTTAAAAAAATAATCAGTCACACATAAAAAAAAGAAGGAAGGAAGGATGCTTTCCTTTGGGTTGAAGCAAAAAGGATTAGCATAGAATACAAAGGCAAAGCTGATAGCTAATGGTACTGCTTTCTAAATCCCCCATTCCTCCCAGATTTCCAACCACCTGATGGATAAGTTCACCCAAGTTAGAAGAGCGGGCAATCCTGTTTGTTTACCCCTTTGGCATCACGAAGGATGTTTGTAAAAGCTCTTCCAATTTCTGTGATCCTGAGACTGTCAAAGCAGTCACAGGGAGTTCAGACCACATCACACCAAGAGTTTTCAAAAATCCTATTTTTGAGGATCTGGCATCTTTTCCCACTTGTTGAATTCCTCTCTAAGGATCTCATTCATCCCTCGTAGTTATCTATGTGCTGATATCCATGGACTACATTTTATCTGCCCGTCCACTTTCACACTTCTCTCTAGCTTTCTAGAATTGCACTGGGTAAATTTGTGGCATGCAACCATCAATGCTCAGAYGTGCTCTCTCCTGTTACCCCCACAAAAGCGTGTACTTCTTTGCCCCATCCCAGGCCTGAATCATGTCATCTGGTGCTGAGTGAGCCACTGCTGTGCAGTAATTGAAGCTGGTTCTTTGGCCAAAGCAGTAGATTTGTGCTATTCCCCGCCAAGCTGGTGCACAGCTCAGACTGTAATGAATTTCTCATTAAATGTACATTAATCTAAAATCTTTTTAAGGTCTGTTTTTTCCCCTGGGTTTTGATATCACTTCTCCTTACAGCACTCTGGCTTCTGTGGCTCAGGCTCAGTGCTTCTGATAGGACCCAAGAAAATGTGTGTATTGCTTGGCCCTCCTGCAAGATCCTTTCTAGGATAAAGCAGGTCAGGAAACTGAGTTTGCCCAACCCTGAGCACAGCCCCTGAGGGGACTGCACTGTGTTCATGTCTTCCTTGCAGGGCRATGAGAGTCCATTGGGCTCCAGAGCTCAGAGTAAGGGGCTGCTGAGAGGCTGATGTGATTTGAGCTTCCACAGCAGGGCCTTGTCAAGAAAAGACATCTTTCCTTCAGCAAATTTTACATTGCTTCTCCCAAGGTCGCCGTTCTGATTAAGCAAACACAAAGAGTTACCTTGGATTTTATCAAAGAGCCTCCGACTATGCTATCACACTCCCCAGCATGGGAGGAATCATCACGCTGTGAATGAAAGAAGCGCCCTGGGATTCCATGCTCTGGGCACGCTGAAGCTCACGGTGATGAGCAGGAGGCTTTGGGGAGCGTGGGGGCGGTGGGTTGCTCTGGTAGGGCAGAGCCGGTGGCTTCCCCCTTTGCAGTACCCTGCTGGCTCTGCTCCTACCACCCCATGATGCTGCTCCAAAAGACCCCYGCTTGTCCCCATGGCTGAGGAAGGAGCAGGCTGGCAGCTGGGAGAGCAGGGGAAGGCGAGGGCAGTCAGGCAGCCCCATCCGCACTGCAGCTTTCTTGCACCAGTGCCCCCAGTTTTCAGAGTATCTCMGTTTGCAGTCCTGGTTTGTGCTCTGCAACCAGACGCAGCCGGGGCTGAAACTCAGAGCTTCCCACCACTCCTTGGCATTAAGCTGGGAGCCCGTTGGAGCAGGACCCTGCACAGCCTTCACCGCCTGAYGATCCGACCCTCGGACCCTGGACCAATTAAAGCCTCTTCTCGGGACGTATCTTGTCTCCAGACCCATTTGAAGTACTCACACACCTCATTAATGTAATTAGTAGTTGTTYTTGCTGTGGCAGAGCCCACCAAGCCACTGAACTATTGTGACTGCTGTGGGAGACAGCAGCTCTTGAGACAAGACAAAAGGYGAAGGGTCCCATCAGCTCCGGTCTTGCTCGAGAACCTGCTGGAGTCCCCTCCTCATAGAGTTCAGAAAGCAACACAACAGCCCTTTTTTAACAGCATCTGCTGTTTCTGTGATGTTTGTATTGAAACAGTTCTGTCCACGGAGATACACTGCTTCACAAATGTTTGCTGCTGCATCTAGGTACGTGCTGCCTATGTACACCTTTGAAAACCTCCTGATTTAGCCTYGTGGACTGGACATGTAATTAGCCACTCACCCAGTGTCACAAGTGGATAAACAAAAAAGAGACAGGGCTGTGAAACAGAGGGTGAACAGAGCTGTCCCTTCTGCCCTGGGAGGCAGATGAGCTGGYGAGAGCAGATGTGAGGAGCGATCTCTCTCCCTGCCCTTCCAAAGCTGTTTCTGCATGTCCAGAGGCAAGAAGCAAAGGTTTCAGGGCCTGGATTCCTAACACCTCCTTTCCTCTGAAATGCTCTGAACATGYCTGGCCACAGCCATGTCACCTCATACAGGAACATGCTTTGCATTAGCTGTTGTGTGGGGCAAGAGAAGATGTCAGCTCCCAGCCCATGCTTTTGTCTATACAGCTTTGTTGTTATAACTTCTGAATAAATATCTGCCTTCTGTCCCACACGGCTGCGTTGGAGTGCTTTGTGGTACCTTACAGAGCTGTTTTGCTTGAAAAATGAGGTCTGTGSTTTCACCCTGAGCAGATGCTGAAGTCAGAAAGCAGCTGGGCAGGTCACAAACCTTGGCACAAGTGGTGCATTCACCACCCTGGCAGAAAAGGCAGCAACTTCCCATACCCTCAGTTAAATGTGACTGCCCCACCGTGAGCTCATCTTCTGTACAGGGCTCCCCGTTAAACCTGTGCTCTGCCTTTATCTCTAGGAGATGGCCCATCGTGGACTGGGTGCTAAACAAACCGATGCACAAGTTACCCTGAATGACAGTTTACATAAAAGCCTGGATGGAAAGAGCCAGCTGCATGGGGAAATGTAAGACCAAGCAGGAAYATGAAAGGGAGCAGGTACATGGGCTCCTTCCGTGCACCCTGGCATGCTGCAGCATCGAGGAAACTCACCTAAGAGTCCCTGAGAGATGCTGTGTGCCTGGAAACTGGTCTGCAGTTCTGTAATCCGCTAGGGAACAGGATTGAGCAGCACCGTTTCCTTCCTCTCCCAGCTGACTTCCAGCAAACCAAATCAAATACCTCACCTGCAGGAAAAGAAGRAAAATGAGATGGCCACATGCCCAGCACGGCATCAGGTCCCCTCTAATTCCCACCTTGACTGGAACAGCTGTAATCATATTGTGTTATCAYCTTCTTGCATATTTACTGCCTGCAAGGACCAAGTGTACTGCCTAATGGGCAAAGATTAGAAAAAATACAATTCTGAGACAGTGTAAGCAGATAATGTTTTGGTAGGACTGGGCTCTGTCTTCTCTGCCTCCTCTAAAGTACTGGCTCCAAACCTAGATAGCAGGACTTTTTAGACAGGAATCTCCTCTTCCTGTCTTAAAACTATTATGGAAGATCAGTGCCTGCTGTCACYGTGGTTTGCAGGCCTGCTATTGTTATTAATTATGATTATTACTGTAGCACAGACCTAGACGCATCTGGCCAACAGGCTGCCTGGGGAACCAGAAGCTGCTTGGTCCACCAGGCACTGCAAAGCAGCTCCTGGTGTCTGGCCAGCTTGATAGCCCAGAAGCAGGAGCTGTTTGTGCACCGTGAACTTGCCCACGTTGTCTCCAGCTGGTTTGTGGTGGCAGTGCAGGAATCAGCCAGCCCCACAGCATGTGGGGAGCCCCAGCCCCCTGCAAACCCCAGGGGCTGCTCCTTGCCAAAGGTGGGGAAGGAGCAGCCTGCTTTGGTGCAGCGCAGGGCTGCTCACAAAGCAGGAGAGGCTCTTCGTGACTGCTTTTGAGCAGGAGTTTAGCTCTGGGAGTTTTGCAGCTTCTTCACCCTCCTGGAATGTTTGGAAATGCTGGAATGGTTTTAAGYGGCGTTTTTTGGAGGTGGGGGAGGACTCTGGTATTTTTAGAGGCTCTTGTWCATCCTTCCTCTCTCATTTCTCTGCTTTCTTCATTTGAAGGAAACAGAGTGCGGAAAAGGGAAAATAAAATCCAAATTAAAACACGAGGGCTTTAGCTTTGCTGGAAAGCAAAGGAAAAGAACCCTCCTCTCGTGGCCCTTCCCTGGAGGGAAAAATGAAAGGAAATGTGGCAAAATCAAAGTATTTGCAGAAATGTAAATTCCTGATAATTACCATGGGGGAAGGAGGCTGTGAATATTTAAGGCACTCCACTCAGTTGTGTCAATGGCAGCTCAGCCCTCAAAGGGGGCTGGTCTGCTCAGAGCCCCACGACAYGGGACCCTCACATGCACCCCGGTGAGGGATCCCTCCCAAGGAGCTAATCAGCTCTGCCGCAGACAGAGGCTTGTGCTCCAAGGG
Source organism: Eudromia elegans (assembly GCA_003342815.1). Taxonomy (NCBI): domain Eukaryota; kingdom Metazoa; phylum Chordata; class Aves; order Tinamiformes; family Tinamidae; genus Eudromia; species Eudromia elegans. Next base: position 11,345,136 of record PTEX01000002.1, read on the forward strand.
AGTTTCTATTTCTGCAGTGACTTTCAGTCCTTGCTGTTCTAATTGGAACAGCCTGCTCTTAACGAGCATCCCCGGACGGGACATCTTGGCATGCCGTGCTTGACAGCACTATGATCAAGCCCCTGCCAGCCTCATGCCCTGAGCTGCTGCACCTAAGCAGGACCCTGAGTGCTGCTTGGACAGGAAAATTGAGAGAAACGATCACTTCTTGCAGGAGGGGAGAAGGTTATTTGGTGAGAAAACTGCTTCAACCAGAGCAAAGAGCAGCAGGTAAAACTGCCTGCCCTTTGTAGCAAGAGTCCACCCAAGTCCCCATACTGGGGGTTCTAGGAGAAGGACTTAGCAGATACGGTGCTTTCGGCAGCAGGTAGCTCTACTGGGTGATTGCCCTTCAGAGGCTCCTCAATCATCAGTGGTTTGTGGGACACCTGGAAAAACCTTCTTTCCAGAAGGACCTCGTTGTTGAATGTCACGTCTCGTGGGGATAGCCCAGAGGCAGCAGTGTGCAGGGTGCTCGCAGCAGGACCATGCCCTGAGGAGCACCCAACACGGAGCTCACCGTGCCCTGTGGCTGCTGCACGTACAGCCATAGGGACTGGAAGACACAGAGCTCACCCGTGGCTGCCTCCCCAAGGTGTTTTACAGACATTGCAGGGATCTCTGGTGCTGCCTCGCCTCATTGGGCAAGTAAATGGGTGCAAAAGGTGCCCGAGATCACCCTGTGCGACCCCCTGTCCTCGCTGGCAGCCTGCAAACCCTGCATGGGCCTTCCACATGGTGATGGCAATGTGGCTCTCACGGTCACCCCTCAAATAAGTACACGCAGCTCTGACCCTAAAGAAGTGGGAAATTAGGAACTAGCCAGACTGGCTGCCTTGCAGTGGGGCCGGTACTGAGCGGAGGCAGGAGAGGGTTGGTTGTGTCACTGAGTCCTCGGCAGCGTGGAAATGGGGCTACAGTTCAAGAGCCTCTTAAATAGCTGAGMCATACACAGACTTTATTAGCCACATGTCAGAAAGCACTTTCTACAGTAAATCCTGCTTGATMGCCATATGCTAGGAGAGAATTAAATGCTTTTTAGCTCTCAGACAGTTATGTAAACTTGAGAGAGGAGAAAAAAGAAAAAAAAAATCAGCAGAGGAGCCTTCAGTACACACCAGTTATTAATGTATTTATCTAGGCCATTTATTTATTGAAGATATTTTTTTTTCTGGGACAGGCCTATTAAGTCTGACAGCTTAATTGACACCCAATGGGAAAAATGCCATTTTATGAAGCAGTTTAACTCCCCCGATTTTGATATCAGCTCCATTTTTTATTTTGTATTTCTCCCCAGTCATCACAATCTGTTTGACAGACTCGTTAACAAGATATTAAACTGCCCCAGAATTTTTTTTCCAAGGACAATAAATGGCTACAGAGAAAGATGCTGTTTTCTTAACAGATGCCATTCACAGCCTAGACATCCCCAGGCTGGTAAGCAGAGAGGGAAACGGTGTGCAAACTAGCCTTTTCGTGCTAAATAAAGAGCAGGACTGAAAAACTGTCGCTGAAATCAAGGGTGTTTTGCCCAAAAAAAGAATGCCATTCTGGAGGACACTGGCCATGCCTGGAGCCACTGGGAAGCAGGGTGGAAAGGACAGAGTTCCGACTTCTTAGTGGGTTTAATCCTGGTACTTKTGCTTGGCTCTGCTCAGGGTTCTTTTCTTATATCGACCACATCAAGGTCCTTTCATGCTGGTGCTTTCCCACCCTCTCTTTCAGCTGCTGCATTGAGAGAAAAGGTTCCAGGCTTTCCYGGCATCCCCCTTCTCCCTCCTCCCCAAACCTGCCTTCCCTCTTCACTGTGCTCCCTGCTCAGCGTCTGCAATAATGCTGCGTTTTATTGCATGCTCTTAATGATGCGTCTGCTGATACTTCCCCTCTCTAACCRAGCAAATTCTTGCTGGGATGGAAATTTTAAAATGAGAGTCAGATTGTTTCCACATCATAGGGCACAGCCGGGCTTTAAATACCAAAAATCTCCTGAAATTTGTTATCCTCTCACCTAAACATTTAAATAATTAGCTACGGAAACAGCRCACCTCTCCACAGGCCTGGCAAGAAAGGTGAGAGTGTTTGTGTTCTGACTGATTACTACATGCAAAGCAAACAGTTCTCAGATATGTCAATAATTGCTTTAGAAGAGGGAGCCCTGGTCACTAAGATGGACTTAATCTACTCAAAGGCTCAGCAGCACTTACAGGTGTAAACACCAGCTCTCGCTGCTGACTCTAATGACTTTATTATTTCAGTGTCATTAGTCGTGTTCCTCTCTAAGTTTTGCTAATGGGCAGGCATCTAAGCAGCCTTTGCTACYGATTCATTCTCCCACTCCTTTATTTATTCCTTTTGCTCGGCAGGGGCTGCGATTGCTTTCTCTGTCTATGCACATTCTCGTAAGGATCTTTCCCTCTTTTTTTCTAATAGGATCTGAAAGGACAATTTTCKTGCTCCAGGTGGTAATCACTGGGAAGCACGGTTCATTTCCGAGGGGCTCCCACCTCCAGATCCCCAGCACACACTGTGCATCCTGGGCTGCTTACATAAAGACCCATCAGAGCAAGCCAACGAGCCCGCTTGCTGTTTAAATGCAGGGATGTCATCATTGCTCTCCCCTGGCAGCAGGGGTGACAAAATGAAGCCAGGGCATCCTTGGAGCACTTTGCTTCCCAAATCCATCCTACGCCTCATTCCCTCCCACCCCTCTCTCCTTACATCCAGTCTTTCCCCCCTTATACCCAGTGTTCCTGCCAGGATCCTGCAGACCCGACCTCATCCCTGCCCTCATCACTTTTCCCTCATCACTGCCTGCATCACCCCGGGGACGCCCCAGCTCCTGCTGCCGTGGCTGCACTGAAAACCCTGCATGTGCCGGGGGAGGCTGCTCCCCCCGAGCCAGCTGAGCGCCAGCCCTGGTGGAGTCTCCTTTAATGAGTAGCGGCACCGGGGAGTTTGAAGCTCCCCTATTAAAAACCTCCCTGGCGCTGACCCAGATCTGTACCGTAACTCCAGGGGCTGTTGTTTTCTATGATTTACTGGGGAAAATCGCACGTGGGCAGCCACATTCCCACTAGTCCCAGGCAGGGGATGGCTGCGGGTTAGGCATTTGGGGGAGAAGCGACTGCRGGGAGACAGATAATTTTGCACTTTCTAGATAGTCCTTGAGTAGAACGAGSTGCTTTGCTGGAGCTTTGCAGGCTCACACAGCCCTGCCGGGTGCCAGCCAGGGAAACAGGTTCCTGGCAGTCCGCCCAGTGATGCCCCTTCCCCAGGGATGTACCCTCGTTGGAAACAACCTCGACAAAACTTATTTCACCAGCCGTCACTGTCTCGGTGAGTGTGGAGTGCAGCTCTGCCTCCAGGCTCTCTGCAGAGATCATTTCTGTCCTTTGCTCCTGTCTTCAGGGTGAGCCCAGGCTGAGCAAGAGCAGTTCCCTCTTTGCAAACCCCCTATCTGCAGTGATGGCCATTAGAAAGCTCTCTTTTTGGGGGATTTAATCTTGGAAGCAATGATCATCCCCAACTGCAGTTCAAGCCGAAAAGCTTCCATCATCCCACTCCGTTGGCGCTATCCCAGCTCTCTGCAAATGCCCCCCTGCAGCAGGACCCACACGAGTATACACTGCTGCTCCTGCTGCACAGCCCAAGACAGGGGCAGTGGAGGGGAACTGCCTCTCCTCCTGTGCACAAACTACCCGGAGGAGATGTCACGAAAGGTGCAGGGAAGTGCAGAAACACACCCYGGGATGGCGCAGAGCCCGGGGATGTCACTGGTACAGGAGATGAAGGCAGCCTTGGGATGCCACCTGGCTGATACGCAGGAGGTTGGGCTGCAGCACTCTGCCACTGGATTTCAGGAGGACCCAAGATCCGAGGAACACTTAGTCTTCATATAACTCTCATAAATGTCCCTAGAGGTTCTGGGACTGAAGCTCCAAGGTAACACGGTGAGAGGACTCCCTCTCTCTGTCCTAATGTCTGCCCTAGGGTGYAGAGAACAGGAGCCTCCCTGGTGCTTCCAGACCAGGCTTCTCTGCACCAGGTGRTCAGGTGGACACAGGACGTCGTACGGTCTCTTTCAAAGCACCAGCGTTTCTGCATTCAGCACGGGGCCAAAGCCATGAACTTTCAGCTCACAACCTCTGGTTAGTCCAGGCTCTGGCAGGACAGTGGCCCGTGTCAAAAAGTGTCACCTAACAGGTGGGAGGGAAGCTTTCCTGGGAGCATTCCTGAACCGGTTGGAAGTGGTAGCAACTTTTCTTGGAACTGTTTGAAGTCACCCACATGTGAGCGCAGGGCCCCGGCTCAGCAGTCAGCGCTCACCCTGTCATCTGCAGCCTCCCTGCAAACAAAGCTTTGATGGGCGGGCTGCTGCTCTTAACCCGGAGGACAGGTTTTCTTTCAGGGTCTGTGAAGAAGTACCTCGTAGGTGGATTATTTGCATTAAGCTTGAATAAACAGGCATAGGACACCAGGTGAGGGACGGAGGGCACGGAGCACAGAAATGCGCTAATGAATGGGTAGCATCCTTAAGTGCACGAAGGAAGTGAACTCAGATGGAGCTGTCTGTGTGGGAGGCCTCAGCACTGACAATATCCTTACTAATCAGCGTGGCTTCTGCCCTGTTATTTCCCATGCATTAGTTGAGCTGTTACTGTAAACCTTTTCCTCTGCTCACTCCTTTGGGCGCTTGATCCTTGCAGCTTCTCCCTCCTTCCAGCTCCGCTCCTGAAGCTCCATCACTTCTGGAGCTCCCACAAGCGCTGGGATTCTGCTTGTGACTCTTAATGGCCAAGGGTGGCCTAGCCCCACAATCTGCTTTGCCTGAGAGGTGTCCTAGGCTCTGGGCATGGGAAGGAGCCTTTTTTCCCTCTTTTTCTGCATTAGTCAGTGGGGTAGGAACAAGCCGAGGCTATTTTGATGCGTCTTCCCTGTAGTAACACAGAAAAAATATCTCCCTCGGGCAGCATTTGGAAGAGCTCCCTGGAAAATGGAAAAAGGCTGAAAATGGCTTTTTTAACAATCCCCAGCACAGCTCTGCTACCAGCCTCTTTGACTTCCTGATTTATTTCTTTTCAGGAGTGAGCTAGACCGTGAAATCACTTTGAAGTTCGTCTCACTCCTGAGACGAAACATCAGGAAAGTATTAATATAACCATTTCTTTTTCTGATAGCGAGAAAAAAAGAAAACCATGGCAAAGACAAGGAGAGCTCCTGCAGGTTTGTTTACTCTAGATTAAACTGTCCCAGACTGAAGTTTTCTCCTGAGACAAAACATCAGGAAAATATTAATACAACCTTTTGTGGGTGTGGGTGACAGAGAGAAAAGGAAAACCAAGGCAGAAATAAGAAGAGCTCCTGCAGAGTTGTTTACTCTACATTATATCGTCCCAGACTCTCCGGCCCTTAACAGCTTTAGCTGAGGGATGGTCTGAACGTGATTAATTTATAAGGTGACAAATATGACTCGCAGGCAAGAGGCAACTCAGCTGTTTGGCTGAAAGCTAAGAGACTGTAAATAGGTTGTCTCACCGTGTGGACTACATAGACATGTATACTTTTTTTCCAAGTGGAGGGTAACATTCAAATCTCTGAATACTTTCAGTTTTGGTATCAGACTGGGAGGGGATTGGTGTTGCTTTGCTGCTCTAGTTGGTGGTCTTTAGCCAGCTGGTGTCTGTTGACAGCTATGGGTRGCCTGAGTGTTGCACGTCCCCGAGGACAGCTGCAACGAGTGACTCAATCAAAACTTGTCGCTGTTTCTGTAGCCACCCAGAGGAGCACTTTTAGGGGGAAGGAGCAGCCTCCCGGCCCTGCGGCCGCTGCAGGACCTGTGCAGYGATCTGCAGATGCACCCGGCTGTGCTGCGGGCCAGGGGCAGCTTTCCCAGCGCGGGCAGAGCTACCTGTCTCATCTGGCTACCTCCAGAAAGCCAGATCATCTCTAGGGATTAATGACATTAATTGTGCCTGGATGAAAACACACACACACACAGCTTAATTTATTCTTCCTGTATGGCAATTGATTGCTTGTTATTCTATTACCCCCCCACTGGATAGATCATGTACTCGATTTTATACTGTGGACCCTCCTTTGATGCTAATGTGATGCTCTTGTTTCCCCCTTTGCCACAACATCTGAAATAACATAATGCATCAATCCTGTGTGCTGGGCATCGTGCAGCTCCCGCGAGGGGATGCCGATGATCCCGGTAGCTTGAGACACAGTCACACAGTGATATCTGTTTAATGCACTGCTCTGTGAGCTGAGCTGTGTCTGCTGTTTTCCTCAGGCTCTGCGTGTAGACCAGGCACCAGAGGCTTAGGAATTACTGATCCGGATAAACTGGGGAGTTGTGAATAGGGCTGTTCTCTCCAGCAGAATGCTAGTCTTATACAAGGGATAGAGGAGATACAGGCAGGCTCACKCCTCGTATATCCTGCAAATTTCCTATATGCCCTCATGGACAAATATGCTTTGGCTAAACCTTGAGATAACAATATAAGGAAGGGCGAGGGCTGCAGGGACCAGGAACAGTTGGCAGTTCCCAGCCAGGACGTGGGATGCACTTGTAGCCTAGCGCATCAGAGGATGGGCATGGTGCAGCCAGAGGACCGAAACCGGAGCTGTSTTCTTCCAAGTGCAGGTACGTGCTCCTCCTGCTCGCTGCGGGGAGCCCTGCTGCCCCGGCAGGCAGAGCTTGGRGGACCTGGACGGTTCCTGCTTCACGCTGCCTCTCTCAGCAGTGGTGTATTTCAAAGTTAGAGTTTTCCCAATTTGTTTCTACCAGTTACAGAGAAACTCTTCCCCGAGACAGCGCTTCTCAGACTCAATTGCCTTGTTTATATTGCTGGCTGCAATCAAGATCTCAGAAGTAAGGCTCCAACTTGTCTTGCTTTAATAATGTCTCAAAAMCACTGATTTGAAGCAGAGCCTGAAGGAGGCTTCATTTCCAGTTCCCAGCAATGTTCATTTGCTCTCTTCTAACATTAATGTTTAGTTTGATTTTTATGGAGCTGTGACTGTTCCAGGGATGTTTTACAGACCCTCTGCAGGGGCAGATGATGTCTGTGTCCCCGCACTGACAAACATAAAAGCAGATTATCCTCAAAACTCAGCTTCTGAATAGCAGCTAAAAATGGCTGGGGCAGGTCATCCCAAGCTGGGTACAGAAAGCATTAACTGAGTCTCCTATTCCTGCCACGGCTGCTTTATCTGGTCTGCAGATAAACTACCGAGGGCTTGATCTTGGCCTTCGAGGATGACTGTCTGTCTGACTGCTCAGTCCCGTAGGAGCATCTCTGCTGCTCTTCCAAACTTCCTCCTGCGGACCAGCYGATAAAATGTCCCTGGTGCTAACAACTGATCTCAGAGATGTTTTATTCCCCCTTCACATAATGTCCTAGCTCCTCATAAATGCAGGAAGATGAAGCCTCCAGTTCTGTGTGGTACAAAAGTGCCATTAGGGCAGCCGGTGCGAATGCTGAGCAGCAGGCAATTTAGGATGATAGTGTGCTAAAACAGTTGAGCAACCCACTGTCAATTCAAAAGCTTTCTGGCAGCGCTCTCTTCATTTCCGAGATTTCTATCTTAACAGACCTATAAAGGAACAGATTAGTAGAGATAAATTGGATAGCAACTTGGTCTAATGTGTCAGCAAGGCTAGATCATGGCTCTCTGATGCGTGGGGCTGGTAACACGCTCACAAGTTTCTGCCCAGTTGCAGAGGAGGCTGTTGCTCTCTCCAGAGCACCTTGGGCAGCTTCAAGGAGCTGAGCTCCAACGTTGTGTCTGAGGCTGTTTCACGCCTGGGTCCTGCCCTGCCTTTTTGCTGCAGAGCAAAYATCCCCTCAGGGCTTCTTCTAGGTTGGGTGAACGTGCAACCAGGTAACTGTGAGGAGGTGCTGACACTGGCCGGTCACCAGCTGTGGGACATTTGTCAGCTGTGTGCACCCCCGTGCGAGGCTGCGTGAGGAGCTGTCCTCAGGGTGAACCCATCTGGGTGCTCTCAGTGACCCTCATCAGCTTCATGYGTGCGCCTGCTTCATGCCAAGCCCAGAGAGCTGGTGGGGAGTGCAGGAATACTCTCTTTATACTCCCCCATGGTCTTGGCACTGCCCATGTGTAAGTTTTCTGCTCGGCCAGCTTGGCTGCCTACCTGGTCCCCAGGCCTCCCTCTGGAGCTGTCTGGAAAGAGGGACCCCTCTGATCACAACACTGAGCTCCCAAGTATGACACCAACTTGGCCTGGCTCCCAAAGACCCCATTCCTCTGCACCGACCACATGCAACAGCAAAGGAGGCCACCGGTGAATTTATCATGTTTGAAGTCCTGAGAGGCAGCGAGACTGCTATCGTGGATGAAGTGCTAACAGGTCCTGCAGTTCCCCGTGACGATTACCCTGATCTTGTCCAGATGCCACCACCACTTGTTAAATACAGCAGATTTTGCATCTTTGCACCCAGCTGCTCAGCATCATCCAGATAGATAAGGTGCAAACAGTCTCGTAGGGGAGGATACTCGTGAGCATGTTCCATTCTGCTCATAAATACAGACTTTTTTTTCCTTTTAAAACCTGCCTATATGAACTTCATTCCATTTACTCCATTACCCCCAGGCAAATTGTAAAATTATAGCCTTGTACTTCAACTGGGAGGCTGAGGTTCAAGCAGGAGCTGCAGCTCAGAAAATACTATTAGCACAGTGCTATGAAAGGGAGGGATGGTACCAGGGAGCCTCTGATTACTCAAGATAAAAAAGATGGGAAAAGCTCCAAGAGAAATGTACTGAAAAGGCTCTCCAGTCTATTAACCACTGAGATTGGGGTGTGTRCTGAAGCTGCTCAGTTTAAACCTTTGCTTCCCTAGAGAATCTTGGTCTCTTTCCTTATTTAATCCACTTATATTTGTAGGCAGGCAAATGGACAGGAACTGATTCCCYGCTCACTCCTCACTACAGTATCTGCTGGGTTCCTTCTGGCTGACACCGTAATTTAGTGGCCACTGCCAGCATTTCTTTGAAGGTGATCAAAGTTGTTCTTTGATAGATAAACCCTTGTGGAGCTTAAACTACCAAATCTGAAATCCTCCTGGCTGGAGCAGGGATTAAGCTGCAAACCCTTGTTTATTTTCTCATTGGTGCTCTAAACAGACAGTTCCTGCTAGTCATACGGGGCGTTGCTAGTCTTGCCTCCGCAGGTTTGTGCTCTGCAAACAGCTTTTCTGGCTCCAGGCCTCCCTGGGAAGCAAGACTGGATCCCTCCATCAGTCCTGGGGAATGTCCCCAAGGACCAGGGCGACATCAGGAGGGAGCTTAAGTAAAAGACCTGATCCACCCATGCAGCTCCTCATCACTGTGCTTTAGTTAACTTGTGTTAAGAGCACTCACATGTCTGGATGGAAATGTACTTGGGCAGAGTTACTTTATTAGTAAGCTGTTCTTAACGAAATAAAATATATCTGGACAACAAGTTGTGTCTCTCCTGTCTGGAAATATTCTGGAAACCACCATGCACTCATCTGGCCTGTGACCCTACTTGAAACTGGAATTTCTAGGAAAATCTATAAAAGATGGTGTCTGGAGTCCAAACTGGCAGGTAATGGGGCTTTCAGAGCTAATAACTTAATGCTCTTTTGTTGACTGGCAGCTTCAAAATTGAATGTCTCCGGTTGTTGCTCATGGGAGCAGAGCTTCCATGTGCTCTGTGGCTGTTCCTCAGGAAACAGTAATTAAACTGCAGCTATACACTGAAAAAAAAGGGAAAAAAAAAGACATTAAAAATGGTAGAAATGGTAGTTTTGTAAACAAGGTCTCAGAAGTACTCCAGCTTGCCCTGCTCACCCTGTGCAGCCAGAAAGCAAACATCAGCCTCCTTTTTAATGCTGAGATTCACTGAAAAATCACAAGATTACATTGCTCTTTTGTTTCAAGARCAGCTTATTTGTACTTTTGATTTTGCACTGTTTGGGTTCTTATCTTTCCTTTGTTCATTTTTCCAGCTCACCTGTGCACTCYGCTTGCAGGTGAGAGTAGAGACCGTCTACCCAGAGACCTAGCTCTGAGGTGCAAAGACATCGGGATCACCAGTTGACCAGACAAGCTCTCCATGGCTCGCTCCCGCTCTCTTGGATGCTCAGAGACTCTGTAGCCCAAATAAAAGCAAGCTTAATCAGACCTCAACGGGTACTGTGTCATCCAGCACTGCTTCTCTTCCTCCCAGGGAGAGGATGCATGAGGTTACGGTCTGAACGCAGCTGATGCTCCACTCTGAGTGTGCAGTTTCCATGAATTTGCCTGCTGAGAAATTCTGCTGCRAGGACATTTGGAAATGAGATCTATGCATACCATAAATGAGCAGTCACACATTCTATATTCTATAACTTTTTTTTTTCCTACTCTTTCCTCTATATTCCCTCAGATCTGCTCAGGACTGGACAYGACTGCAACTCATGAGCCATGTAGCACTGCACTGTCCTCATACCAGAGCTCTGGTATAGGCCAAYGGCTGCAAAGTTCAAGCAGACATTGATAATAAACATAGAAACTAGACCCAGAAGAAASAGTCATTTTGCTTATACCATTAAAACGAAGTTCTTTCCTGTTGAACAGGGACTCATTATTGTAACATCACGAGAGGAGGGGTATTGCCRTATGTGAGCATCAGGTACAGTTGCTGATGCCTGATTAAGCTGTCCTGACATCAGGCAGACTGCTCGGATTGAACACGCCGTTATTCTACTCTGCTAATAGCAGATTCACAGAGCAAGTTATAATTAAAGCGAGGAYAAATGTCATTGCTAAACTTCGATGAGAGCTGCTGGCTTTGGGGGAAACAGGACAAATTCATCAGTAACCTCTGCTTGGGTGCACAGGGACATGTTGTACTTCTGCTGCATTGGGGGAATTTGGGACAACATATGGGGTAATCCAGAGACTCTAAGGAACGACCAAAACCTCCTCTGACACCCCAACCCATGGGCAGCACTAGAGGGAGGGTTAGCAGACTGTGGACAGTGGTCTCCCTCCCCAGCACCTCCCAGCACCCTGGTGAGACAGACTGCTGGGCTGGAGGGTCTCTGGTTACGTATTCYTTAGCCCAGGGTCAGCACTGCTGTGCTTTGCTCCAGAGTGGAGCTATCAGTGTGGCCAAGGGAGCAGCACAGACCCTGCGGCACCAGGACCCATGGTTGCAGTGACTCATTTGTGCCAAGAAGCTCTGAGGACGTTGGGTTGATGTCACCATTCACACAAGAGCTGGGGTTAATGGGGCTGTCCTACCTACGGCATGGGGGAGCACAGTGCCGTCCCTCTGCTTGGTGCTTGGCAAACTCTCTGCTCTTTCTCAGCGTCCGCTATTCAAGCAAAGGCTGTAAAATTCCTGGGGCTGCTTTGCAAGCGGGATGTTTGTCATGAGCAGCGTGGGGTCTCACTTAAAACCTGATTCATCTGGATCCTCCTGGAATGACATATTTAATATGAATTGTTTTTTCTTTTTTATCCTCCAGCAGTTTTCAGTCTGCCTCTCTCCATAGATCTCTGAGATAGAGAAAACGGCAAATATATTCTTCCATGCAGCCAGCGTGGAAGTTAAACAACCTGCTTCCCCAGGGGATGCATTTCMCCCCGAGGTGGAGCCCAGGTAGCAGAGCTGGTCGGTTGGTTCATCCCTTTGGGGTCACAGAGGTACGTTCCCGCTCGGAGTCCCTTGGCAAAGGACCCCCATGCTCTGCACGTCTGGTAGCCCCGCACATTCGGTGCAGCTGGTTCCATCTCCATTTCCCTGAGACTAGAGCCAGCCTGGGATGTTTCAGACTGTTCCTATGCCATGAGATCCCTCAGCCTCTTTGCAAAGCCGAAGGCCGGAAGACCACACATGGAAGAGAGTCATTTACTCTTCCTGTCTGCACCCCCTTGACCCAGCCAGCGTGAGTCACTTCCAAGAGCTGCTCCTCTTGGAAGTGTTTTCTGTAATTTTGTGTTTTCTCCTGTGTTTTCTCCTCCCGCCCTCACCCAGCACTACCTGCCTGGTCCCTCTCATGCCCAGCCTCATGCCCCATGGGGACCTTCCTGGCAGCTTCGGAGCACCACGAGGGTGCTGCTGGACAGCAGCAGTAGTGTAAACACACATATATGCACTTGTGTGCATATGCCTGTGTGTGTCAGCACCTCTGCTGACAAGCACAAGTGTGAGGCCGCGTGTCCAGGCTCCTAACCCATTTCGCCACGAAGGAGCCACTCAAGAGCTCTTTCCAAGTAACATTTCCAATAAAGAAACCTGCGTAAGTGGTGCGCAAAGCTTTTATGTATCAAGGCCTTAATCAGAATTTAGCTTTTCTGAGCACATCCTTCAGGCCTAACAGCCCTTTAATGCATTCGTTTTATTAAGAGTTAATTTACAACACGCGGTTTGAGACAAGCTCTCGGCCCTTCGGTGAGGATCTGCCTCAAGTGCGATCCACGCGTTAACAACCCAAATGTATTCTGCACTCAGGGAAAAAAAATTACCCCTGATATTTTCGCCCTTCAAGGGAGACTTTGGACCATGGAACAACATAGCAATGGTGTGACGGGACCACCGCCGCGTTCATGAATTTTAGATGCCTGCAAGAAATTATCTATTTTGCTGGACCCTTGCTGGGCTCAATCAGTTCCTCTGTGGTTGGTGATAATTAAGAGCCAGTGTGATGCAAAGAGGATATTTTAAACACTGTTTGACACCAAGACTCCTACCCCACTAGCTTTGGTTTCTTCTCAACCTCCCAGGACATGTCCTTTCTCTTTCTTTCCTCAWAAAGGATCGACATGTTTTCCATGCTCCTAGTGTCCAGGAAATAGGCTTTCAAATCAAGGGGTTATGTGTTCCTATAAATACATTACAAGGGGAAGGGTTCATTACCTGGTGTACCCTGCCTGTGCAAGATGATTGGGAGTCTTGGACCTGGACTGTGGACCACTGTAGACAAGCAGAATGGCAGGTCTTTTCCCTTCCTTCTTTCTTTTCTCCTCTCTGTTTTCTAATTTTTCTTTGAAGGTGATGCTATTCTGGAGCCAAACTCCAAATCTGCTAGCGAAAGACTGAGACCGTTCAAAGCACTTTCTTARGCAGTGTCTTTCACGGGGAGGTCTTGCAGAACTTGGCAAAATGTTGCAGAGCCAGAGGGTCGCCCTCAACCCAGCATTCTTCCCTGGTCTTTCCTGGTCTTCACCTCCATGCTAACAGGCCAAAAGCTGAGCTGCAGGGGATGTGYAGGAAGTGACGAGGCCAACTACCCAACACTCTGCCCCTCAACACACTGTCCCTGTTCGCTGGGTGGGCACCGCTGGGTGGCACAGCCCAGGACTCACCCCTCCAGATCCCAACTGCAGCCATGGGCTCCCTTCTTCCCAGTGCAGTCATACCAGAAGAAGGGATGGGCGATAATCAGGCAGGCCCATGACAGAGATGGCCAGAAAAGCTTTTACAAGTTAAGAACAAAAAAAAAAAAATTCCATTTTTATTTAAATCAAAGTCTTTTTCAGCCTGTATCAATTTCAGCACAATATTGTCTAGGAAAAAAGGCTTAAATTACCCTATATTCATACACTAGTGCTGGATGATTTCCATTTTTCATCTGTTTTTATTCAAAAACAAACTCAGAGTTTGTAAGATATATTTATGTCGTATCATTTAAAAGGTCATCGTAAAGGAAAACTCTTGAATTCACTGAAACTAAACATTTCTATTGAAACAAAACAAATGCGAAAAAGTAAGAATGACAAGATAAAAGAGAAAGATAGGAAAAAAAAAGAGAGAATTTTAAAATTTTGTGTTAAAGCTGCTTCAGAACTGAAAAAAAAAGAAGGAATTTGTAGAATTTACATGAAACAAAATAATGATTTCCACTATTACTCTATTACTGATGGGCTGTCATAGAGAACATAGTAAACCTGGGTTCAGATTCCTCGTATGCCTAATTTGGATCCCAGATTGGAGCCTCTCTTTCTTGAAAAAGCGTCACTGCTTATTTGTCTCGTGCCCTTGTCATTATCTCCTGCCTGAATAGATTCCCTTCCCAGCAATACTTAAACAGAGCAGGACTCCAGACTTTGCCCGGATCCTGCTTAGAGCAACGTTGCTCTGGCAGCTTATTTTTCCCTGTCTTGGCCTGACTCAATTTAGACAGCTAATGATGAAGATGGCATTGCTCTCGTTAGGTGAAGTTTGCTAGATCTTCCTAGAGAAAAAAAMCGTCCCTTGATAAATAGAGTTCTTTCTAGCCTCTGCTCGTTTCTCCTTTTCATCTGTCTCGACCCTCYTGGCTCAGCAGAAGCCTCTCTGCCTGTGTGCATCTCTCCAGCACTACAAAGCCTGGCTCATCACCGGGGAGATCGGCTCTCTTCCCTCCTGCACATGGCCCTCATCTCACCCGGTGCCCTGTACTGAGGTTTTTCTGCCTTTACAGCAGTTGCTGACAGCGGTATTGTATGATTGGAAAAGCTTCTATTTTCCAGCCCAGGTAAATTCACCATTTACTTTTGCAATATGACACAGACAATTTCTCCACTGCATAACTGGCAGACAAATAATCCACAGACAATTTATCACAAATCTCTGGATTCAGTCTTCGAATTTGCAAGACTCCTACCATATAAATACATATGAAGGTCTATTTGCTCCCTTGATCATATTAACCCACTGCAGAGCGCAATTAATTTGAAATCTTTGTCTGAAAAGTTCCGTATTAGCGCGAAATGAGAAGTGGGGGAGGGATTCACCCTTTCAGAAGAAAATAACTTCTGGGAAGATGGAATTTTTGTATGATTGCCTGACTCAGATGTAATTCTCGTTGCTCTGACATGGAGCCTTGTGGGGCTGTCACATAAAAAAGCCCAGGACCCTGCCGAACACTCTGCTGGGCCGACACTGTCCCTGGCTGCAGGTGGACACCATGTAAAAATACATTAAATGTGGGGTGACAGACAGTGACGGGATGAAAGAGAAGATGTCACGGCCTTGATAGTAAAGAGGTTGTAATCAAAAYAGACACTGTGTTCTGAGAGAATAGAGTTATGTTGTTCCCCTTTTAAGGATCATATTAGTGGCTGGTACGAATATTTCGTCAATTAAACTCTGAACTTCCAGTTCAGTATCTTCTTTCATCCTTGGGATAATCCCTCTTCTCTCAGCAACTCACTTTTTGGTCCTCAAATACGTGTTAATCAGTGTATGAAATGAAATATTTTGGATTGCAGATTCACCTGGRCTGTTGACCGTATCGTGGATGAGTTATTCCACAGGAATGCTTGTTTGGAAGGGATCACCAGAACATTTTCTGCAAAAGCTGCTCCAYATTATCCTTTTTGCAAGTTATTCTGGACATTCGCTATCCTTGAGATTTCATATTCTGGAATCATTCCTACCTCCTCTCTCCCAGAAGGCCTCTTCACCTGAAAATWCATCATTTTTAGCCTCCCCAATTTAGCCCCCAATGAAAGGAGAGAGACGAAGATGGGATTGCTTCTCCTTTCCGGATCATGGGAATTATTGCTTTCCCCTCACAGATTTCTGCCTCTGCCTCGGTCTTACAGCTTCAAGGTGCTTCAAGGAGCTGCAGCCTCCCACGGGAGATATAAAACCCTTCAAAGTCATATCTTCACTTGTGCAATAGCCAGAGCATCTCTTATCAGCAAAGAATGTATAAGTAGTAAAAACTGCATCTGAGCCAGGCACAGCCAGGTTTCCTGTGTAATTAATGTGAGGATCAGTTACAGGGGGAAGGGGAGAAATCTAACTGTGCTCAACCAATGTATTCCAAGGGGAACGAGGGAAACTAATTAGCCATGTTATTTTCCTGTTACTTTTGAGTCTTCTCTATGATGATAGTGGCTCTTGTCCAATTGCCAGCAAAGAGTAACAAAGAGCATCCTCTAAAGACTACCCTGGAAAGCTGGTTATATGTTTTCCTCATCTGTACAAGAATATCRAGATCAGTATCTATTTTCAGCATCTCACCATTCTTTTCTCTGCTGGTGCCACCAAAACCCAGCAATTCTCCCACTTGTTCCTTGATGTCTGGCAGTGCAGGATGCACTCTRGTCTTTCTGTAAAAAGCCCACCCCATACGGCTTGAAAAATCTGCTAAGTTTCTTCCTTGGCAATTCAAGCTGCTGTCATAGGCTTAGGTGACAGTCAGTCTAGACGATTAGTTAAGTGTTTGGTTTTTCAAGAGGGAGATGGAGGTAAGGACAAAATAGTGATACGTACTACATGCTTTGTATTTGCACACAGGCTGACTTAGTCCTTTGCAAAGATATAGTAAGCACAGCAGTGTTCAAGATCGGAGCAAAAGGGGCTCTTCTGACTCTAGATGCTTTAGAGGACCTTGCTGGCAGAAGGACCAGGTCTGCACGATCCAGCTGCACTGTTTGGGGATGGTAACAGCTAGGCATTTCCAGACTTGTGATAATTTGAAAACGGTAAATAAATATCTTATTTATCACATGAATTGAGCAAGGAGTGGAAAATCGCAGTGAATGCAAGTATACAAGATATTGCTTCTCAGATCCCACGTTGGCAATGGTTCTCTGAGCAGTGATAATTCAGGAGCAGCCCTTWACCTCCACAGCCATCAGAAATGATTTTCCAATTAGCCACACTTTCAAGTTGTCTCCCATGAGCCCTGTCAAGAACTCCTCATTGACACATTATGCAACCTGTTTGTCATTTTAACTAATCCTGCTGCTTGCTTCCCCTTGCAAAAACCCTGGGAGCAGTGCTTGGGGGAATGCCCCATGCACTAGACGTATCCTTGTGCCCAGGAACACACCACGAGGCTACTTAGCAAGCAGTTATTGATCAAGGAGCAAGTGAAGGTAAAGGGAGCTTGGCTCCTTGTCCCATCAGAGCTTTCCCTGAGCGTTAGACCATGGGGAGCACTATTGAATCAACATGAGCACCAGGGAGTTGAGGGCAAGGGGCAGAACAAAGGGGCCCAGGACTCTGTGAAAACCGGGTCTGACCCAAGGAGAGGATCTCCCAGCCTCCATGCCGAAAGACACTGGGCAAACTCAGCTGTCCCTGTTGCTCTATCAGCTCCTACAGGCCTAACACTCAAGTGAATAAAATTCAAGTGATTGGCTTTCATTTTTCCTTTGAAAGCAGCCAAGTTGTCCATTCCTTGGGGGCTTTGAGGAGATGCTCTCCAGGGATGTGCTTGGGCAAAGGAGCACCCRGCACCTCATGCTGGATGGCAAGATAAGAAATAATCCTAAGGAAGCAAGTGTCACCCAAYAGAAAACACTTTATGGGTCTATTAATATTTAACTTCCCAAAGAAACAGCTGCCATGTATCAAGGCTCATGGTCTTGGTGCTGGTAATCCTTAGAGATGTGAGCACAGGGTTACAGGGTCACTTATGTGGCCAGGAGCTGGTCTCTTTTCACAGGCCCTCAACGCCGATACATACATCAGCATTGCACAGGGAAATCTCCCAGGGCTGCTTGTCCTTGAGCACCAGCGCTTGAGTTTCCCAGGGATGTGATCAGGCAAAGCAGCTTCTCAGCACGAGGCGAGTACYTGTTACTGAGCTCTTTGAAGCAAGATGCGGTTCTTATTATTGTCTGAGCCTGGTGACAGCGCTATGGCTCCAACTGAGCCCGTTTCTTGCACTTCCTAGGAGCTGACAGAMGTCCACCCACTTCCAGACAGCGAGGAGAGCTGCTGAGCAAACACCCTGCAGCTAAGTGAACCCCAGGCACTCCTGCAGYGACCGGCTTCGTCCAGGCATTTCTTGCTTTACAGACCAAAGATATGTTTGCATCACCAGTAAGAATTGTGGGAAGAGGGTCTCATACTCTTCCTGGCTAGACCTGTGCCAAAGATTAGCTCAGGGCCTGTGGGCAGCAGGGAAGATAGCGTTTGGGAATGGCATTGGAAAACCAGACTGGTAGTGCTAAAGGCTCTACTAATAGCAGCTTAGCCTGAATTTCTTGTGCATAACTGCAGGCTTCCCAGTTGTGATGCCTTCATTTAATGGGCTCCCAGAAATACGAGCCGTGCCAGGTACCTCAAATGCTCTTGGATCTGCGCATTGAGGTTCCTYGTAGATGAACTACCATGTGTAATTGACATGATGGATAGCGCTGYGTGGTACTGAACGGGGCCCTGGAGTCATTCAGGACCTACATTCGTCCCTTTTCTTCAGATGGAAAATTAAATGATTCTTAAAATAATAAATGTGCACCCTGGAGAGAAATACTCAGCTGCTCCCTCAAGGGGTGCTGTGCTGTTCTTGTGTTGAGCAAGGAGTAATGAAGGTAATTGAAAAGTTATTACTTTGGGGGCAAATTTATCTTGGCTTGTACAGCATTGCAAATGCASATGACTGGTAAAGAAACTCATGCTCTGCAGCAGGGAGAATGGTCTTGCTTTTGAAAAATCAGGCCAGCAGACCTGGGCTCAGATGCTGCACAGCCCTGTGCTTTGTGCAGGAGCAGAAGTCCTGAGCTAACACCATGCAGACCATACAGGCTGTATGGTACTGCCTGAGCACAACAGTTGAGGGCTGGAGCACAGGACAAAGGAGATGAAGGAGAGTCTGGGTTTGTTCAGCCTCAGGAAATGGCCGGGAGGGATCTCACTGCTGTCTTCAGCTCCCTATAAGTAATCATGATTTGAAGCCAGACTGTCATCAGAGGTGCACAGAAAAAGGACAAGAGATCATGGGCATGGSATGCAGCAAGGAAAATTCCAACTAGGTATAAGGAAAACTCTTCACAATGGGAGTATGGGACATGGCTGGAGCAGTGGGAKAACCTCCCTCTCTGGAGATTTTCAAACTCAGATAGAAAAGGTCCAGGACAACAAGACCTAACTTTGACTTTGGCCCTTTTGCGCTGGGACCTTCACAAGTCTGTTGTTAGCTCGCTTATTCTGASTGAGAGGTCTGGATTTTAAAAGACTGCTGGTTTTGCAGAGCACCAAAGCAGTGGGAGCTTCAGTCTACCTCCCTGGAGGGCTACCTCAGTCTACGCTGGGCTGACAAGTCCTTTCTTGGTAGCGGCAGATGTTTAAAGATGTTTTCATCTCTCTTAGACCAGGCAATGACAGTAACTCTGCCCAKCTGCAGCTCAGCAGGGAGAGAAGGTCTCCTGCAAGACGGTGCATTGATTCTCAGAGGTGGGTCCACAGATGGTACAAGAGCACCTGCGGGTCCCTTCAGGGTGCAGATGGTCCCTGCTGCCCTTCAGACTCTGATGGGAGAAAAGCAAGAGAAAAGCAAAGGTTTTTGCCTTTGCTCCCAAGTGTCTGCCTTGGTCCTGACCTATCTTTGCAAGGAATTTCAAAGCAACACTTCAAAGGTTGTGGGTTTTTTTTTTCCTGTTTGTTTTTAAAAATTAGTCCAAATGAAATAAAAGTTTTCACATATGGGGTTTGTTTGTTTTTTAAAAAAAGCTCTCAAATAATTAGCGCACTCAAAGTAAACAGCCTTTTCATGCTTTATTACCTGATGTGTATTATGGATCCATTAATGTACTGTGGCATTTCTGCCATTTTCTGTATTTCAAAACGTTTTAAAGATGGGACTCGAATCATCAACGTTAATTGCCAGCAAAACAGAAATGAACCTTCTAAAAGGGAAATCACTTTATAGCTCTAATTTGATTAAGTAGTAAAGCTCATTGTTTCCATCTTAGGTGGACAGTAAAAACCCAAGTAAAGTTAATATTTATTAATCTTAATGTGCAGGCCAGGTAATTACATTGCCTTTTTCAGCAGTGAGGACTGCATGACTCTCACTCGCTCTTTCACTGTATGTTTGCACACCCTTTGGGTAAACAGGAAAAAGAAGGAGGTTTGGTGCTAATTAGAGAGAGGAAATTCTCTTTTCACAAAGCTCCTGATTTTAATTGTGTGCTCAGAACTAAATATGCAGATAGGTGATTGTGTCTGGTGACAATGGCCAGAGAATAAGAGTGGGTGAGCRGCTCTGGAAGGAACAGGGACATACRTTCWCAGAAACACACGTGTGTAGGTGTTCACATACACACTTACRCATATGCATTCCCTGCATATTCCACAGGAATTGGCAGGAATTGGCCCCAAAATGCTTTTTCCATCCCCACATTTTTTTCCTCTCGTCCCTTTTCTTGCAGACTTTAAAAAAAAAGAGCAACTGAGATGTGAAGCATCCAAATGCTATGAGCAGGATCAATACCAAGCTGGTACCAGCACGTGCTGTGGGGTAGACATGTTAGGGGCTTTGCAGGGAATGGAGTTTGAACTCAGGAGCTTTCTGGRCTGCTGTGACTCTGTAGATGATGTCAAGGGGACAGAGCAAAGGCACAGGAAGAGCTGACAAGAGCATTGCTGGCTTGAGGGGACGAGGGACTGCGGACCAGCAGAGCTGTTGCAGCCAACAGAGACTTCCCCTTGCTGCTTCCCCCAGCTTCCCCTTGGCTGCTGGTTCAAACCCGCATTGACACAGTAGTACCTGCGAATCATTGCCTTCAGGAACTTCTCCTGTAAGGTATTTGTAAATCTCTACATATCCATCATTACTCGAGCACTTGTCACTGACTTCAACACTATATATTGGTCTCTTCTGTAGGAAGGATACTTTTCTGGAGCAACTGTTGGTGCATATGTGGGAGAAAGAAGATTTGTGGGAGAAAAAACCGTGATAATTGCCCTGAGCAGATAGGACCTGCCCCTTTGCTAAGGCAGAAGCACACAGAGTGTGGACCACTTTCGTGCCTGCCTCTTAGTTAAGTCTCTGATTGCCCGTGTCTGATGAGCCCACCCTTAACATTGTGTTCCAGCTTGCAAACTACTACGCATTGCTTTCGGTCACGTCATTTCTGGTCCTGTCAGACCAAAAAAGGATCAGACCTGCGCTCGGACTGTGAGCAGGTACTAAATCTGTCACCCTTCCGGACCTGATTTAAAACAAGCTGCTTCCAAAATCATTTTGCTGGGCATCAGAAGATTCGGGAACTTTCTGGCCTCCTCTCATCTCACCCGGAGAAGGACAAAGGAGCCCTAGCAGATCACAAGTCTCCCGTTTGATTTCACCACCATGCCAGCTCAGCATCTTGTAGAATCTCCTCCCCCGCCTCTGCATCCTGCCTTTTAATTGCTGACTGATTGTAATATACGATTTTATTTTCCCTATAATGACTCTTGGGGCCCCCAGATGTTCTCCTCAAGTGTGGTTACGTCAGTGCCACAGGCTGAATGACTGATACCAGCAATTTCTACAGCTTGAAAGAAGAGGAATATTTGAAGGGGATCTAATTTAGTTCCAATATTGTGTCTTCATCATCAAGACTCCTCAAGAAAAAGGCACCAAAAGGTTATTTTACAATGAGAGGAGGGAGAATTAGCCAGAGAGAGGGAGAAATCTCCAAACTGGCTTTCTAATATCAGTTCATTACAGGGAATACTTTTGCACAGACACTTCACTGCTGTTAATTTAAACCACGATGATTAAAAGCTGTAATTGCATCACTTTAAATAAATGTCCGCTATCTGGATTATTATATTTTTAATTAGTGTGGCTCTGTCTAATGTTTTTATCTCTCTGATTGATTTGCTCATAGTGTGTTTATAATTCATTGATCTCCCTGACACTGCTATCACTTGATGTTCTCCCTCTGCAGTTTGGTCATGGTTCCAGCAATCAGAAAAGGGATTTTGACTTGAACCAGGAAAGAGCAGAGGGTACAAGGTCATCTTGCTTTAAAGGAACCTGTGTAGCATTTCACTCAGTCTCTTCTGTTGGTGGCTCACTTACTCTTTTGCTCTTTGTTCTTTTGCTGATCTGTGGAGAAGGGCAATTGGCTTTGAGGGCTGGTTGACTAACATGTAGGAGAGGGGAAAGTTGAAACCTCCTCACACTGTTTCTTCTGCAGTTTCTTACCCACTCCTTTCTGTGCTCTTCCAGGACAGAGGCAATCATAAGTCTCACCAGGAGGTATCTGAGCACAAAGTAGATTTGTAAAAGACAAACTGAGAGCTTAGGCCACTGCTGGACCAAGGTACCCCACTACATGCCATTCCCTGCGAGGGGCAAGGAGGTGAAAGCCAGAATGCCTCGTAGACCATAATCCTGGTGTTGATGGCACTCCAGATCATTGCTCAGAGGTTGCAGCAATGGGCACAGGTGAGAATAGACTGAGAATACTCAAGGGGCAGATGGCTCTTGCAGGACTCCACGGTATCATTGCTAATACAGTTATCTCCTATCACTAGTAATATCTGTCAGACAGGGATTGTCACTTGCTCTGGTTTTGTGCAGCATTCRCTACAGAAAGTTTCTGACTGTTGACAAGGACCCCGAGGCACTCCGATAACGTGAGGCATCATGGCAAATAGTCTGCCTGCCCAGCACATACTGTAAGGCTTTCAAACACTGGACTTCTCCATGTTTCCTACAGTTTTCTGAATACTTATGGAATGGATCAGGYATTCAGCATTACTGAGGTCTGCCAGTGTCTCCCGGCTGCACCCCGGTGCGTGTATGGGGTAAGCAAGAGGGTGGCTGTGATTTTGTAGCACCCTTAGAGAGAATTATAATCTGCAGTATACAAGTCATCTTGATCATTCAAAAGGGGTAATTACATCTTGAAATCACTTGGGTGTATTTTTATTGTCGGCCAGCAGTCAGACTCTGTATTTTTTTTTCCTTTTTAATTAAAAATAAAGATTTGCTTTGTTCATCAGGTAGCTGACATCAGACTCTGCCTGAGTCCAAAGCACGACAAGTATTTTGTAATTGGTTGATTTATCCATTAATAAATAAACTTTGCAATTTAGCGAGTATCCTTGAAGTGCTTACTGGTACACAAGACACAAAGCAGAGGACTCCTATCTTGAGGAACTTACAGGCAAGAGCAATATTAAACACAAATCAAAGTGTTTTTACATGMGAATAGCAGAGTGGTCCTTGGGCAAACTTACAAAAATGTGCTTGGGATAATGCATTGGCATTCTGTGGTTGTCCATAGCAACTCCACTCTCCTGAACTCTTTTAGTTTGACAAACCTAAGTGGGTTTGAAATTCTGTGTCTTATTGATTTTACCTAAGAGAAAACAGAAATTGGTACAAACTACACTGTAATGAATTTCCTATTGCATGTTTTACATTCTGTAGACTCATAAAAACTGTCTTTACTGTAGAAATGCAGCAATGCTGTTTGAAAATCTTGGCGTCTTCAGGCAGCTCTCAGACAGGAGCCAGAGCACTGTCTGCTGTATTGCTGGCTGGGAATGGTGTTACCTCTGGAAAAGTCTGTGGTGGAATGATCCTTGCAGGGTCGACCGGGCATTCAGCTCCGCTGGCCTGCTCTGTGCCCTATGCAAGCCACCCTCTCTGGGGTTCGACTTTGCCCCATGTCCTGTCTCCCTCACTCTGCTTTTGAAAAGTCTAAAATGCTGTGCTGAGACATGTAAGCAGGGGAAAAAAAAGATATCATGTTCTATAGGTGTTTGCATTGAAGAGGCAGAATGGTACATGAATGGCAGAAATGATGGGAAACAACKGTTCTGTCACCAGAAAAGCCATGTGTTTTATGCGCTGTAAAACATCTGCTGGGCCCCTGGCTGCCTGGTTCTTTGCTACAGTTTAAATAAAGCGTGTGGACAATCGCCCAGCGAGGAGGCTACAGCGAGTGCAGACGTGCTTTGGAGTGGGTGCGCTGTGCAGGGCTGGTGGGCAGCCCTCTTCCCTTCGCTTAGATTGCATCTCTCCTGCAATTTAGGCTGCATCCTTTGGGGAACAGGCCGGGCTCTGCCTGCTCACCAGAGAAGCCCAGATCAGAGCTCAAGGGACACCCTTCTAGGGGAACATGGACTTCTATTGCTCCTCTCCCAAGTACCTCTGCCCCAGCATTTCCTGCCCTTGCTCTTGCATGTTCAGAAGAGCAGGAATAGAATATCAACCAGGTACTCAGGCCAGGTCTTGAGATCTTCAGGCCTGGAGGATGCAGGCTCCAAAATGCTATTTCACAGATAATGCACCTGATATTCACGGTAGAGTTGTTTATTTTTTAGCCATTCAAGTCATCTGCCTGCTGAGCAGCGTATGGAGGAGGGCTAGCAAGTTCTGAGGCCGGGGATAAAACACCCAGCAGCTTCGCTGCCAGGCCTGGTGTTAGTTCTGCTCATGTTTCTTCACGTCCTTAAGGATCTTGCTGTTGTACGTCTTCGGAAGGGAGGGAGAGATGCAGCATCYTCCTCCTCCAAGGGGAGCTGGCTGGCAGGGGCTCTGCTGTGGAGTGTCGTGTCCTCAAGCTCATGTTGCCGTCGCCTGGAAAGCGGCAGGTTTTCCAAATGGTGTGATGGTGTTGCCTCCTCTTTTGTGGTCCCTCCTAGGGTCGCTGTTGGCCTAAAGGGAGATCCTTCCACATGAGGGGATATCCCTGAGGAAGGAGGAGAAATGTGCTCTCTCGTATCCTGCTCCGTCTGGATGATGGCCAGGCCTTGCTTCACATAGCTCTGCAGGAAGAGGGAGAGATTTCCTAGGAAAGGCTCCAACTTTGCCTCAGGGAATTTTTTCTTATATTCATATAATTCCTCRAGACCTTCTCTTAGGCTTTCCTTGGAGCAAATCTTCTGGAAGATACCCTCCAAGACGTCACCTGCTTTGTCCTTTTCAACTTTTGATGTTTCTTGGGGGATCTCCTTCCCTGTCCCTACAGTTTTTTCGTTTGCCACCTCCTTAGGAAGAGGTCTGATTGCCTTTCGCAGATAGGCTTCTACGTCGGACTTGGATGGGTCCTCAATCAGRGTGAGATGTTCCAGGATCCCCACACCTTTCAGCTTGCACAAGGTGTGCAGCAGAGTTTTCAGAGCCCGCACTGGAAGTTTGTTTGTGCACTGCCTCATTTTCTCATCTGGGAGAGCCTTCATGAGTACGTGGACATCCAGCAGGATTTCGTCCAGGTTGACGGTGCTGATGGTGCTCGGAAGAAGCCGTGTGGCCCGCCACAAGCACTTGCCCAGTAAGTCAGAGAACTTGTCTGGACTGCCCTTGGTGATCAGATTTTCTTGGAGCAGCTTGAGCAAGGCACGAAAGATTCTTGTCCGGTCGGATTTTTCCAAAATCCTCTTCAAGAGGAGATTAATGGACTGTATGAGCTTCTGATCTTCCTCCAGATCCTCCATCAGGGAGTGTAGCATTAAAGTAATGAGACTGTGAATTACCTCCTTAAGCACCTCCAAGGTGGCCTCTYGGGCCAGTCTCTCCTCTTGAAAGAGAGACAACATGGCTTGGATGATGTTACTACATAGCAGAATGACTTGATCCTTCCCCATTTTCTCCTCTGCTTSTTTTTCTTGGTAGATAAACTTGAGTTGCTGGAAAGTTGCTTGAAGGAACTGGTTAATATGTCCAGACATGGTTTCTAYTTTGTCATTTTGTCTCAGGATCTCTCCAATTTTTACTATTGCCTGCATTCTGGTGTTAGTGTCACCACTGCTAATGTGACAAATAAGGGAATTGATAGTTAAGGTGATGTTATGAGATGTGTTATCAGTGTTTGGGAAGGACAGTGTCTGAGATTCAGGGATGGTATCAAGATGAATGATATCCTTCAGTTTAAAGCGGCCGGATCTTTTGGTGACCAGCCTGCTCTTATACCCATCTACGTCTGGTGGCAGTGTCTGGGAAACCACATCCACTGTATCCACAATTCCTTCTTGAGAGCAGGTTGGTTCAAACTTTGAGGCTGCATCTCCTGCCTGCTGATAGGTGACTTCAGATCTTGTGCCTGTAGCCTGATGAGATTTTTCACAGAGATGCTCCTTGGGAGGGACGGTTGGCTGAGTGGGTGTCTGTGCTGCAATTTGTCCCAGCATCTTCATGTGTTTTTCGGGAAGATTCCCAACCATTTTGAACATGGCTTCCCCATGAGTTTTGCARACTGTGACCATAATGTTTAAGGCAGCACTGCAAACAGAACTGTTGTCATCTCTCAGGAAGGCAGCTATCCTCCTTAAGGCTTTGCTTGGGCTGGGCTCACACGTATCTAGGCCATATACTTCAAGGAGATAGCCCATCTCCACCAGACATCCTACCTGCTGCTTAGCATTCTTGGACTTGACCCCTTCCATGAGGAAGCCAAATACCTTGCTTGCTGGATAGACCAGGCATATCTTCTTGAAGATAGCGTGCACTGATTTGAGGATAGCTTCCTTTGATACCCCCATCTTCATGATCAAATATGGGAATAAGTAAGAGGCCTCATTCTCCGTCAGCTGATACTTTTCCTGGCTCAGCAAAGTCAGCAGCAAATCGAGGTACTCTAGGCTCTTGATGAGCACCCATGTGTTGGAGTCAAAGAAACGCAGGGTTAGCCATTTCAGGATCAGATCTAAACAGCTGATAACTCCTTCCTTCTCCTTCTCTAAATGCTTGGCCATTATGGACAAGGCTTTGATGTGGTGTGGGAAGCTGGAGTGAAACATTTCTACCTGAAGTTTGTTGGACACACAGTTACTCAATTGAGTTTTCAGCTGCTCAACGTACCTATCGCTAGGAACAGTGAAGTTCCACTTCAGCACTTTGTTGCCTTTCTCGTCCCTCATTCTCTGCTCTTTCCCTTTAGGGACAATGATGAAGACGGATCCCAGTTTACTGTCACTGTCTTTCAGAGTGGACTTAGTTTGTGCTTTCCCCTCAGCTGCATCCTTGTCTTTCACRACTGCTCCTCCTGACTCTAGCCCTTTGAGACTCTGGTTCTCCTCCACACTGCTTTTGGGTACTGGCTCTTTAGTCAGTGTTTGTGAAGAGAAGGCTGGTCCTGTAGGTGGTGAGGTTAGGACTGATGGGGAGGTGACCCCAGTGACCACTGCGGGTTGTCTGGAAAGTGATTTAACAGGAGCAAGAGCAGGCAAATTGGTTGATGGACTGCCATTGGCATTCTGCAATATTGCAAGTACATAGTCCTTTGCAGATGCCTTCAGTTGGCCAGTGACTTCGGCCATCTTCTCAAAACCAAGGTGCATTATGAAGAACGGCAAGGCTGCCTGTGAGGCTGCCTGCACATACTCATTGGTGTCCTGCAAGCAGGAGTAGAGGTGAGGCACACACTGAAGCAGATATGAGGGAGCTGACTGGAGGGTGGGCAGCTGTTCAGCTAGCCACTGCATCAGCTCTTCCTTCTGGAAAGGCATTTCCTTCCCTAGATCCCCCGAAATGTCTTCCCTGCCCAGCCCCTCCAAGAGGTTGGTCTGTGCAGCCCAGGTGTTCACAGCAGCCAGGGCTGCAGCTCTCATGCTGCTCTTACTCTTCCTAAAGAGATCAATGAGAGGRAAGCCCAAATCTTTCATGTGCTGTTTGATGTTGGAACCTATGGCTATGGATAATTGCTGGAGGACCCTGAGGGCCATCTGTACCAGAGTAGGGTTGGAGTCACAGAGACAAGCCTTAAGGGCTGTTGGAAGCTCTCCTATGTTTGGCTGGATGAATCTGGCATCCTTGAGAATGCCTACAACCTCTTCCAACCCTTCCTTTTGCAATTCCCAGTTCTTTCCTTGCAGCTTTGACACCAGCTCTGATGTGATCCTGTCACCRATGTCTATGGCCTCAGTCCTCCCGTGCTCCTCTGTGTCCTCTTCAATCTTGTCATCCAGGCATGGCATGGGATTGGCACGACAGGGRATTGGTGGGATCTGCCCACACACCTTCTGCAGCTCTGCATTTATCTGGGRGAGAAGGGGAAGCTCCTCATTCTCTATCAGAGCTCTCAGCGAATCTCCCACGTACAGGTAAATAACTCCCAGCAGAGTGATGGCTGATGTCTGCACATCTGGGTGAAGAGCCGCAAGAGCAACCTTCAGGGGACTTACCAGCATCTTAACCTCCATCCCCACAAAGCCAAACTCCATAATTGCATTTGACATCCATTTCAAGATCGTGGATTGGGTCCTGTAGTTATTCTGCGAGAAAGCCAATGACATAGCTCTCTTTGCAGTCCAAGGTAAGGAACATGCTTCAGCTATAGCTGTCAGGACTTCTTTTGCATTGTCACTGCATAACACATCTCCCAGCATTTCCACCACATTTTCCAGGACAATTTGAGCAGATGTTCTGGAGAAGTTCCCTTTCTGAGCTAGCAAGGCGATGGTCTGAAGTTTCTTCTGTACCACCTGGAGCTTTGTCTCCTTGCTTTTCTGTGACAGCAGTCTCACCAGGGCTTGGCAGGGTATCTTGCTTTTTTTCATCTCTCCAACAGTCTTCTGAAGGGTCTCCATGCTGGAAATCCGTTCTTTCCAGTTGCTGCTTTCCAAATGCTGCATGCAGGTTTCAGGGAGAACAGCTGCTGCCTTCTCCTCRCACTCTTCTGCGGAAAGCTCCGGTTCAAACATGTTGCTTGGGCCCAACTTTCTTGTTTGCTGTTGACCTCTTTGCTTCTGGGGATGATCAGGCTTCCTTCCCAGGACTGAAACCAGAATCAAGAGGGTGTCATTAGGTGTTCTTCCCCGCACACCATATGATGGAGGTGGATGTGCTGGGGCAGCAGCTTTGGGCTGCTCCTGGCAGAATGCAGAATATGCAGAGCAGAACGTGGTGCTCACCAGCCACTGTGACCTCAGGGCCAGCCTGCAGACACCTTGCTGGGGACCCACAGGAGCTATACATGATGGCAGAGTGTTTGCTGTTGCTGTTGGGACCCATCTCCTGGAGACGAGAGTGAGTCCTCACTTTGGGTTTAGGGGAAAGTGCTGCTTTGTGCACTCTGGCCACCTAGACCTAGAGAGCAAACAGGAGCAGTTTCTTGCAGCCAGAAGCACAAGGCATCAGCGCGTATCACATCCCACTGCCATTGCCTCCAGCGAGTGGTTTATTCAAGCCGTGCAAGATGCTGCCGTGTGCTATATCAATCCATCTGGGGGTACCAGGAGCGGGCTGCCGTCCTCAGCCCAGCCCCGGGCTCTCGCAGTCCCGCGAGTCGGGCACGGACACCTTGTATTCCTCGCTCCTGCTGATCTCGTTAAGCACAACACAACTCTCGGGCAGGGCAGTGTCCCTGCAGCCCAGAGCTTGCGGAAAGCGGCAGCGCACCGTGTCGGAGTGTGACCGTGATGGGTCGTCTTGTTCCCTGATCCTTTAAATGGGCTCCAGCCTCCCTTGCTCTGCCCCTGCCATTACCCATTAGACTGTGAGGCTTTGGAAGAGCTGAGTGAGCAGGGAGTTGTTTCGGTGGCTGAACAACAACAACAAAATTACCAAGGGAATAAAAGATTTGGAGGCAGCCAATTTTTTAAAGGTTACCACAAGAATGAAAAATACTGAGTTTAATCCCAGTTAAAACAGTTCACTTATTTTCATGTTATTTAACTTTCTTTTAACCTATAAAAGGTGGCAAATTTGACATGAGAAATGCCCTTCAGAAATGAAAAGCAGACACTCAGTTTGGGGAAAATGTCTTCGGCAGAACACCAGGGCTTTCTGCACCCTGGTGCAGCTCTGAGCCCCAAAGCTGCTGCTTCAGGGGACACTTCTGTTTCCCAGGTCCTGGTTCCAGCCCTGCTCTCTGTTCTGCAGTGTGGCTAGGGGTCTGTACAGCCCCTGATGCGGAGGAGGACCGTCCTGAGCATCTGCTCTTGCAGATACGGATGTAGGCCATAAATGGGACTATCTGTGCTCTTTGGCTCTCTCTGCTGGCTGCTGTGCACCCCCTTCTTCAGCCCATTTGCATCTGGGAGCCCCCCATGTTGTCCCCTGTCAGCAGCAGGTCATGGGAGGCAGAGCAGCAGGGGAAGAAATATTGTATTTGAGCCTTGGGGAAGAACCACAGACTGTAAAATAGGAAAGAGAAGAGGCATCAGTGAAGATTGATGAAAGAGCTCCACAAAGGTGACACACGGTTTCCAGGAGCCCCAGCATCCCTTCCTTCCTTCAACCCCAACCCTGAGCAAAGGGTGGAGGCACCAGGCTTATTCCCAGGCCATGAGGGATTTACTGACTTCTGTTCAGCCCCGGAGGGAAGCTGCCTAACAAGGGCTGAAGCAGGAGCAAGGSATGCCTAGGGACATCTCCAGGGATAATTTTGTCACTGTGGCAGGGCTCGAGACAGAGSTTGTTTCCTTACTGAGAGCACAGGAGCATGGCAAAGCACGGGCTGCAAGGACAAGGTAGCAGCGAGAGCCACCTCGTTGAGGGGACGCTCAGGAGCTGCGTGCGGCACCACGTCTCTCCTGCCCCTGCTTCTGGGTGCAGGCTTTTTTATCTCTCAGGGCATCTTTCCATGGGACATATGAAGGGCCATCAGCTTTTTAACAGCTGATTGGCTTTCAGCTCCACTTGGGTGAGTTTCTTTGTCAGACAATGTTGGATRTCTTAGTTTATGGCACAAAAGAGCTTTTTTCTTTTTTTTCTTTCTTTATATTTTTTTGAGACCCTGTTAATATTATGCATTATGCAAGTGATTTATGGGGTAAATCTCCTGAGGTTTGTATCCAAAAACTCTTCTGAGGTGCTAACAGCATGTGGCCAAATTGTTATTCTAGGATAAGCAATTAGGTGTTGACAGAATTACTGAATGATTCACTAATAAAACAAACACAAAGGAAAAGAAAATGTTCAGTGTAAAGTAGTTTTATTACATTATTTTGGTGAGAATTTGTCAAAGAATCAGAAAATGTTCAGAGACRAGAAAAGCACAGTCTGTTCTGTTATCATAATAACTTTTATTGCCTAGGTATAGCTTKTCACCCTGGTCAATAAACATCCTGCTGCTCTGTGTTTGGAGCATTAGGACAGTTGCAGCAGCAAGTGATTCCTCCCAAACAGCTGTTGCCAACCCATGTAGGGGGAATGGAGGTTGGGAATTTGACAGGATCAGAAGGAAGGAGATTCCCGCGGTGAAGGCAGAGTCCTGGGAGTCTGGGATGCTGCTTGTGGCTGCAGAGCGGAGTGATGGAGATTCGGCTGTAACGCTTGCCGAGAGCTCCGGAGGCAGATTAAATGCAGAGACGGCGTGGAGCCTCTCACGGTGCAAGGTCAGCGGGCTCAAGGGTCCAGGTCCTGGTGCTCACGCTTGTCGGAGGAGCCGCCACGGGCTTGTCTAGAGCCCCGCTCAGCACGGTGTCTGGTGGGGAGAGAGCAGAGCAATTGGGAATGTCTGCTCTGAGAGGGGCGTTTTGGAGACTCCAGCCATACCCCAGCACAGCGTCTGCGCTCCTGGATGTGGAAATGAAACGTGGCTAATTCCGAGGTCTCCCGTCCAAGCGATGCTGTTGAAATAGCTGTAACAAGCCCAGGGGTTTTCCTGGGAGTTGGCAGGGAAGAATAAACCGCAAAAGCAAGYTGGTGTCGAAGGGAGCTGCTGGCGAGCGCAGCGTGTGCAGGGACACGGCGGCCGGGGTCAGTGTCCCACCGCGGCTCTGACGGCAGCAGGCGTCCCCCGGCTGCTGGGAAAGGCAGCTCCCGCCCCACGGGAAGCGCGTGAGTCACCACACGTGCACTGAAGACGGCGGAGCTCAGCCAAGAGGAGGGAGCCGGGGCCAGAGCTGACTCAGCCTGTGAAAGTTAGACCCCATACGTATTTCTCGTGGGCCATCGCAAGGACCGTTTCAACTTGTTTGGGCTTTTCATTAAAAAAAAAAATAAAAAAAAGACAAGACTGATCTGTCTGCTAGGGTGAATGACCCTCCCTCGCGTCATTACTAGGAGGATTTACTTCTAGAGAGGGCTGAAATCATCACTGATTTCCCACTAGGGGAAGTCTATTTCCAGGTCTTATACAGTCTTTTCTGKTTTTCATTAAATGCAACCCTTTGGCTGGCATTTTCAAGCCCTTTTTTTTGTGGTTCCTCACAGACATTTTGCTGCATCGTTAGGCTGAGGATACCTGATGGAGCAGGGATTGCTCTGGGCCTGCCAGTGACACGAAGTGCAGCCGGAGAGATGAATCAGTTCTACATCACAGCCTCTCTCCCCGACTCCAGCTCCCATTCAGTACATCCCCAGCCTCTCAAAGGAGAGATCTCACTCAGCAACACCTGAAAGCTGCTCTGAGGCAGCTCTGGCACAAGAGCTGACCTTAGTTACACRCTCTCTACCCAGATTTCATCTCACCGAGCAAGAGTCTTCCTAGTGCAAGACACTGTGCAGYGGCTCAGCTTCGTGCCTGTGTGGCCAGGGATTAAATATAGCCATTTAATCTCTTTAGCCCATAATTCCCATCTATCAAAGAGAAGCAATACATCTTGCTTTGTCTTTCCAGACGTTTTAGCTCTGCAGAGCAAGATTGTCTCTTGCATTGTGCTCGTGCAGCTCCCGGCACCAGGAAGGGCTGGTGCTGCTTCGGTACAATTATACATGGTGATGCTCTACCTTAATGCCCTGGACGTTGTCTCACAAGCCTCCAGGAGCCCCTGAGCTGGCTCAAGAAGCAGGTTTGTCTTTCTGCCTCTGAACGGAAGACATTCACTCGTGCCTCCACCAGTTTATCTTCATTAAGCTTTGCAGACGCTGCTCTGCCGTGATGCCAGCTGCGCTCCTGAAACTTGCTGGTGTTAGAGCATGTGAATCATTCTGTGCTTAGTTCTGGCTTGTRCTTGAAGATCTTCTGCACCCCTAGATGCAATGGGTTTCACTCTSATGACTGGCAGGATTAAACATCCCTCCAAGCACTGTGTGAGCACGGGGACCAAGAGGAAGAACCTCAGACAGGCGGTGRTCTATTTATATCCCGTGAAAGACGGGCTCAGCACATAAGGATACTCAAGCCCTTGGCACCTCCAGCTTCTTTCAATTCCTCCAGCTCCTGTCTTAGGGCTGTCTCAGCACTGAAGAATCAGCTGGTTTTCTTGGAAGCTCTGGGGAATCTCTGCTAAGGCAGGAGTGAGCAGCCAAGCACAGGGAATGCTCTGCTTCAGTGAATCCCCTAAAACCTGTTCCCTTGATGATCAGCAGCAGCAGAGGGACCAGGTGTGAGCTATGACTGCTGCTCTCCACTCAGAGAGCCTGTCTGCACACTAAGAGACCCCTTTTCTCATTYGGCCCTTGCCCAAAGCTGGCTTAATATCAAGCACTGGTGACCACAAGTGCCTTCCCCTGGTGCTTACAGAGCTGCAAGAATCACTGGCCCTTTGTGCAGGCTCAAAGATCCCTGGTCTTTCCAACAGAGAAAAAGAGCTGCYAACCCAGAAWGMAGACAACAGCCCACGAGCCATTAARAATGATGCCCCTCCCCAGACCGAAGGCAACTTAACCTGCACTTAGCTGGGAAGTCTGCCTCCAGAYGGGTTCACGCTCAGTTCACAGCCCATGAATGCCTCCTGAAGATCCTCTGCTC
The DNA here is from genome assembly GCA_003342815.1 of Eudromia elegans. Lineage (NCBI taxonomy): Eukaryota > Metazoa > Chordata > Aves > Tinamiformes > Tinamidae > Eudromia > Eudromia elegans. Next base: position 11,378,463 of record PTEX01000002.1, read on the forward strand.
TTAGCCTGTCTCTCAGGAATGAAGACTACAAGATGTTTGTAGTCTTTACTCCCTGGTGATGCATTATCATCAAAATGGCATTGTCCCACACGCAGGACCGTACTACACGTCTCTAACGCTSCCAAGATTGTGTGAGCCACAGGTCAGGAAGGCTGGACAGAGAAGAGACTTTCTGGAAAAGGTTGAAGAATTTCTTTTCCATTGAGAAAAGTGTGGGTTTTTTTCCTCCTGGCATCTCCCGTCTTTTTGGACCKTCTAATGTTGCTGTTGTTGATGACGTAGTGTGTAGGAAAGCTGCTGCAGAGGCTGTTTGAAAGGGCTTTGACAACCTGTTTCTACAGGGGATGCAAAGCCCGCCCCCTGCACAGAAGGACAACGGAAAGGTTTTCGGGAAGGATGCGAGAAGCAGGGGATGTTACATAAGGAAAATATGYCAGAAAAGAAAAACATTTTTGGTATTTGGGCCATGGAGTGAATACTGTATGTGTGAGGCAAACTTGCACCAGGAATCCTTTTCCTGATCCCTGTCACTCGTCGTGCTCGGCTGTGATTTACAGGGATGTTTCTGGTTACGCGGGTAAATTCTCGAGGCTGGAAGGAGCACAGTAGCACCAGCGTTGTGGGTTTGGCTCAGCCACAATTATGAGCATGTTATGTTTAACATACCACTGTGCCTCTCGCTCCCTCAGGAAAGTCCCAGCAAAAAGAACTCGGCTTGAAGATGTATTGTCTGTGTGYGAGTGTGTGTGTGCACGTGGAGGCTGCACGGCTGGGTGCTGTTGTTGCCCAGGGATGGGCGGCGTTTCAAAAAAGTCACCTAGTTTTTCTCAGTGACCGACACCTCTCAGCATCACCGTTTGAAACATAAACTTTATTGCAACGAAGAATTAAAAATAGTACATCCGAGAGAGTTGCAGAGTGCATGTCATGAAAGAACTAGTTGGAAATCACAACTCAAGCAAATCATGTACAATTGGAACAGAAAATTTTATTAAAACAACTTGAAATCAAACTCAAATTTTCCTTGTTTGATTTTGCCATAACCATGGGTTGTGTATTTACAGTCTTCGCCTCTTGTGGTGAAGGTTCTGCTCRGGGTTGGGGACAAGGAAGAAGACAGGGATGGATGGGGAGGAAAGGTGGGTTTCGAAAGCTAACAGGATGTGAAGGTTTTCCAGAAGAAGTTCTTGCAGCCCGCTTTGCGTTCCCGGGGCGCCAAAGCAGGGTTCGAGTTCGCCGAACGCTCCAGCTCCAGCCTCACTTCGTCCTGCTCAGCCCCTCGGGACAAGTCCTCGGACTCCAGSGCTTCATTTTCTGTCTGGCTTGGTTCTGAGAGCAGTTCTGCCAAAAAGTACTTGGCCAGTTCCTTCRGGAAAAGAGAAGGAAAGAGGGAGAGGAAAAGGGAGAGCACGGTTAGCCTTCGACGTTAGGGGACTCAGCCCTGTGCATCCCTCTGAAGCACCTTTGCACTGAGGTTAGAGACACACAAACGACTCTTAAAGAGGAGGGAAACCGTGTCTTTCCAAAGAGCAGCTATTAGGTAGCAGCCGTGCTTACAAAATAAGCCATAGAAAAGCACCAAGTACCTCCCTCGTGCACCTGGTTTCTCAAAGAAACCAAAGCCCTGGTTGCGGCAGGGAAATAACTCACCCATGCACCACTCTGCCTCCTCTTCCTCACCCGGTGGTCCCTCTCCCTGGGCTGAGCACAACAAGGATGCTGCAGAACTGAACCTTGCTTCKAATGTGACACGGGACAGGGCTTTGGGAAAGCCACTCAGCAGCGAGGCGAGTGCAGGTCCCTGTGCTCACAGGTTGGGCTCAACTGGAGGGACCCTCTCGCTGGCAGCAATTTTTTCCTTTTTTCCCTCCCAGCAATTTTTCCTCTTTTTCCCTCCAAACCCTGGCTGCCCCCAGACTACGGCTGGACATGCTCCCCATCTCCCCTCAGCATCTTCCCTGGTTCAGCACCGAGGATCGACCCGGATCTCCACCAGGCTCTGCTGCTTGGTTGACCCTACACTGGACCAGGACTGGGGACATCCCTTCCTACCTCAGCCCGTTCCCATCGTCTCCCTGTCGGGCAGCTCCAGCAGAAAGACTGGGGTCTGCAGCGGGGAACGGGGAGCAGGGGGGTCTGCAGCGGGGAASGGGGAGGGTCTGCAGCGGGGAACGCGGAGCAGGGGGGTCTGCAGTGGGGAGCAGAGGGGTCTCCACCGGGGTGCCCGGGAGGTGCCGCGCCGGGGGTGCCCGCAGCCCGCCCCGTCGCGGGGCTCTCACCTGCTTCCCGGCMGCGGCAGCCAGGGACTTCTGCAGGAACTGCCGGAGCCGGGGGTCCGAGGGGGCGGCCGAGACGGTGCCGAGGGCCAGGGCGAGGGAGAGCAGGGCCAGGGCGCACTGGAGGCGGCACGACAGCATCTCGCCGGCGGCTCGGGGCGGAGAGGCGGCTGCGGGAGGCGCGGGCGGCTCCGGCTCCGGCGTTGGGGATCTCCGGGCCGCGCGGCCGCCTTTAAACACCCTCCTCGTGACGTCAGGGCGGGGGCGCCCCCCTCGGCCCGCGCCACCGGGGGTGGGTCCCTGCCCSGGGGCCGGGGGGGCCGGGGATGCTCCGCTCAGCTGCGGGGCCRGCCCGGCGCCCACAGTCCCCGCCGGGACCCATGGAAGTGTGGGGGGGATGTTCTTTGAGCTGCTGCCCCCCAAGGAGGGCTGGATCCCACCCTTTTCCACTTACCCCCCACCCCTTCCCAACCTCGAGCCCCTCCAGAGCGGTGGAGGGGGCGTCCTGGCTATGCACAGCCCTGCCCGGGGGTCCGAGCTCCCTCTGCCATGGTTGGGAAGCCAGGGTCTCTGGTACCAAACCCCCCAGCTCTGGCTGCCCCTTCTCCCCCCACCTGGTCATGCAGAAATGTCTGCAGAGTCCAGGAAGGCACAAACGGTCCCCAGCTCCTCTGGAGGGTGCATTGGGCCCTGATTCTGGCAGGGAGCGTTGCTCCCAATCCCTCCTTCCTCCAGAGACCCCGTGGGGCTCTGAGGTGCTGGTTCTTGCRCATCCACCAGGCCACCTCTGCCCCTGCCTTCCCCACCCCTCCTCTCGCAGCCCACAGCCCGGCCAGAGAGCATCCGGCCCTGAGACRTCTTTGCAGCTCAGGAAGGCAGTGCCAAAGGTGCTTCAGGGGGCTTGCAGGCCCCCAGATGAACTGGCAGGGCACTCAGTACCCCCAAACCCACACCAGGGACATTAGATTTCAGGACACATCAAGTCWTATTGGATAATAAAAATGCCCCAGACTTCCAGCCTGTCCCCATGGATCATCTGATGCCCCACTGAGGAAGGATATCATGGATGCCTGGCACCCCGAGCCATACACCTCTGCAGCCATCCCCCACCCATGCTGGCAGGGGGCAGGGGCAGAGCAGGCTGTGCAGGGAAGGGTGTCCGTCACCACCCAGATGGGGTGCTAACAGTAGTTGTCTCTTCTTCTGGTTCTGAGGAGAAGAAAGTCAAAAGCTTGTGGGGGTGACTACTGCACTGRCAAACACCCAAGCACAGTGCCAGGCTCTCCAGAAATCCCCAAAATGATATTTTTCAGTTTGCATTTGACTGACCAGTCCCCCACGAATCTCAAGTCCCAAACCCTAGTGCTGCTGACTGGCTTTTGCTGGGTGCATGGAGCAGATGTCAAGACATTCCGGCTCTGCCTTAGAGTCCAGCAGGAGCAATTGGTTCTGGCCATTGGCTAGGAGACTGGAGCCCCGAGAAGACCTCTTTCCTCTCTTTCCTCTCTGTGGACATCTGCAGCCCTCCTCGGTTGCCCAGAAGCCCTGTGGGGCTCATTGGCTTGGTCTGCTTTCACAGACAGCCTTCCTTGGGGCACCCCTGGCTCCCTGAGCAGGGGAGCAGCAAACCCTGCGCTCCTGGGACTCGCTGCTCACAGGCCAGAAGGACCTGGAGGAGAAGAGTCGGCCCTTGCTGGACGCTTGGGCACATTCCCTTGTTTCTGGTCACRGACACAGGACACAGCCTCCCGGCAAGGCCAGCAGGAGTGATTTGGACCCAGCAAGAGCAGACTGCTCCAAGAGTCCTCCCTGCCAGCCCGTGCTCCCTCCAGGGTGTCCCTGCGCCAGAGGCTGGTCCAGCATCTCCCTCCTCTGGCAACCGAAGCAGCAGGGGCAGTCCTGGGCATAGCAAAGGGCAGCAGATGCCAGRGTGGCTAATCCATCCTTGCTTTGCCAAAGCCCTGCAGGGCCAGCTTGGCCAGTGTTGCCTTCAAGAGGGATTTTTAGGGATGATTTCTCCTAGCAGCAGCCGTATTTTCCCTGCTGGGCTCSCCCAGTCTTTCTGCATTGGAAAAGGCTTGGTCCTGTAGCCCCCAGGCCTTCGTTCTTGGCACGGCACAGCCCAGCTGTGCCCACACGGCAATGCCTGGCCAGCAGAGCTGTTTCTAGGATGCTAATGTGGTCACACTGGTGTAAAATGGATGGGATCTCAGATTCAAGCTCTCTGGGGATCTTTGAGAGGCCATTCTTGATACCCTGCCCAAACTCTGTGCCTCGCTCTTCTCCAGTTACTTGCAGCCCCTCTGTCTGCATGGGTTCAGCCCTACAGAAGGTTTTCATCTCAGCTCTGTTCCTTGATGGCTGTTGTCTTCACCCACACTTTAGCTGTGATTTCAGCATCCATCTACCCATCTGACCCTGCCCGGTCAGTCTTTCCTGGATGTCTCCAGGCAGTGCAAAGCACCTTGCCTGRAGAGCAGTGCAGCAGCACAGGGCTTTGGGCTAGCAGCAAAGTCCCTCCAGCTGGGGAGATGTGTGGTCCCTACAGGTGAGTCCCAACCAAGCACAGACCCTCAGACCCTTTGGGGATGTCTGATTTTGATGGTGGCCCCTCCAGTCGCATAGGARCAGGGTTGGAAGCCCAGGTTGCCTGTGACTCTGTGTGGTTGTGTCCCCGCTCTTGCCTCTGCCTGGAACGGTGCTGATGAGTTCTGGCAACAGGAAAAACATCAGCTCAAGGAAATGTCCTGGATTTGGCCCACTGAACTTGAGACATTTCACTGAGAGAGCAGAGATACGTTTGTCTGCTGTTCTCCGATCCTGTAGAGCATCAGGAGATAACTTGGTCCCTAAAAAACAACAGCCTCAGGTAGGCTYTATCTTTCCTTTGGGTCATTTTCCTCTCCTGCGATTAGCATGAGATCATGCGGCCGGTGGAGGAAGGACCAGAGACAGGGTCTGGTGGGAAGGTTCTTTACGGATGTCTGGATTTGTTCTAAAGGAAAGAAATTTAGTTCCCATTAGAACCACACATMATTCCTGGATAATATCTTGAGACAACCAAAATTCTTGGTGCTTGCAGGTGGAATTTAGGAGAATCACCTGGATATTCTCCAGATGAAAAGTTTCCCATTTCATTTCAGAAAAGACCTAAGGGTAAAGGACTTGAAAATACAGTTTAACTGRAGATGAAAATGTGCACCTGAAATCAGAAAACCGTCTTGTGCTGACCTGAAAGAAATAAACGATGGGGGAAAGGAGAAAGAGGGTCCAGCTCCCTTTTACCCCTTCCAATGTGGTCTCCTTGGGAAAAGGTATGACCAGAGCACGAGACCTCCCTGCAACTTCAGTCCTGCCAGYGAAGGGGTGATGAAGGTGCAGATCCATTTACCACCCCCCTTGCTGCRGCTCCTCCTTGGGACCAGCATGTTCCAGACTTCCTTCAGTTCGTTCCCYGGCCAGATAAATCCATCATCCCCTCAGCTGTGGTGATGACGCCTGTTCCTTTCTTCGTGCCGCAGCGCCGCGGGGCTTTGCAGACAATTGAGTTGCATTGAATTCCTGTGACTGCTTCCTTACACCCGGGTTCCCAGGCTGTTCCATGAACCCGGAGCAGGCGGGCGCTCCAGGCACGGAGCGCGCGTCCCGCACACGCGCTGGCAAAGCGTGCCCTCTGCTGTCACCAAGGCCACAAGGCTGCCTCTCTCCCAAGGCATCACCTAACCAAATGCTCTCCAGGCTCTCTCAGCTCTGTGTCACTGCCTTGCCAGCAGGCACAAAAAAGGGTTTTCTTACACTGCTGCACTCGGCCACCTTGCAGTGCTGAGSTGCAATCGGAGCTGGGGCCACCGCATCCCTCACCCACCCCGCTCTGGAGGGTGGTGAAGAAACCCACCAAAGCCCCACGTCTCCTGCACCTTGCTRCAAACGTAACAGAAGAGTTTCCTGCTTGCAGAGGTCTAGTGCTGCCCTAGGTGAGTGTAAGAAGTGCAATTGGTCAATGAAAACAAGAAATAAGAGCTTAACAAGGGAGAGAAACTGCTACTGGACATGRTGACTCCCTGGTCCGGCCATGCGGCAAACAGGGGCTTTAGGAAGGCACGGGGAATAGGAGAGCCCTTAGCAGGATGGCAGGGGCAGGCCCAGCTCTGTGGTGCGTAACAGGCTCCCTTCTGCCTTTTGAAATGATGATCGTCATACCCTGGTAAAAAACAAAMAACAACAGCAGCAACACCTCTCTTACACAGCACGTTGACACATATTTCCTCATAGGGGGAAAAAAAAAATAAAGAGGATCTTTAGCAAATACCGTCACCATAAAGTGCCCWGGAGTCTGGATGTGTGCAAGCTGGGATCACATCCCATTGCCTGGCTGTGCACACGCTTCCTAACAGCGAAATCTTGGTCCATCTCGTGGCCAAACTGTGCCATGTCCTCCCAGCCCGTGCACACGGGCAGCCGTTCCCCCGCTGGCATCCCATGGAGCTCGCAGCCTCTCACCCCAGCGAGGGCCAGACCCACAGCCGCCGTCGGTGGGTTGGGGTTTGGGGGCTCGGGGCGATGCTGCAGGACAACATGCGGTTCCTGCAGTGCCGCTCGCGCCCCGGGGCTCCCGCCGAAGCCGCAGGCTCGCCTGCCCTCTCGTGGGTAGTGGACGGATTACATGGGATCCCGCAGGATTACACAGCACCCACGACCCCGATCCGTGGGGTATACCCAGATGGGCACAGTGGAAGGAAAGAGTCCCGCAAAGCTGACGAAATAAATAAAGCACAAACAGTGTCACCAAGTCTTGCCGTGATGCTGAGGACATCAGTATTATTGAGAATCGGGGCCTACTGTCCCTACCTGCCAACCTTCCTTATCTTAAATAGTGCAATTTTATTTTAAATAGTGTATTTTTTGCTCAGTGCAAGTTTTTCAGCACTAAAACTAGGCCAAGGAACTAGATGGTTGATAAGTGCAATAAGAGCTGGGCCCTCCAGAGCATCGCTGCTGACACCCCAACGCCCTGCTCAGCCCTGGAAAAGCTGGAACACCGTTTCTCTGCTGGGTTTGCAGATARCCTGGGCCGAGAAGTAAAACGGGAGTAAACTGTGCTGTGTTCAATGCAGAAGGAATCAGAAAGGGAGAGCTCCACCATATCCTCACATTTCAGGCATGTCTTTATGTGRGAAGAGGTGGAAAGGGGTACCAAGAAACCTACCCAGACACGTTCTGGGGTGTTTCCTAGACAGCACATGGTCAATCAGTTCAGCAGAGGTGTTTCTCCTGAGGCCTGGGAAGAGCAACCCSCCGTGTTTGGAGCCAGGTTTTCCAAGGGTGAGTAGCCCCACACCTCGGACCCAGTGGGCCCTGCCAGCTCCCCACGTGCAGGCTCTGCAGCCCCAACACGTCCACAGTGCAGAGCGATGGGTGAGCGCTCCCTCGCTCAGCTGAACTGCCAGGAAAAGCCSTGAGATCATTGCTAGAGAGAGAAAAAAATTTGCCAGGAGGAGGAAACAGCCACGATCCAGGGATAGACAGGATTTACTTCGCAAATGCATCTGAGCAAGCCAGTGGGAAAYGGGGGTTCCCAATACGTAGCTTGCTACAAGCAGGGGCGATCACTGCAACTTGTAAACAYGATGACTGGAGCAGTTGGGGAGGAAGAGGGCCCAAAGGCAGCGAGTTCCTTGCAGGGAGAGGGGAGGAAGCRAAACAAGGGTCCCAAATGACACATAAGCACAGTCGCGAGCCCAAGGCAGCCTGGTTCAACACCAGCAAACCCAGAGGGCATAGAGAGGGGAAGGAGAGGCAGCAGCAGGGCTGCACAGCAGGCTTTCCTGTGCCCATTGCTCATGCAACGCCCCATCTGGGGGCGTTTCCCCCAGATTCCTGTCTGACATTTATAACCCACGGAGGCAGCCCAGGAAGGGAGGTTTTGGGGTGAGGAACTCCGCTCACAAATTGGGGCTGTCCTTGCCAGCCTCCGGTCTGCCTTGTTCCTGGGAAAGGATGCTTGGCATGCGGCACAGGACGTGCATTCCCTGCCCGTGCAGGCCCTCTCTGTGTCATCTTCTGTCCGCCTGCGTCCCATGGTGCATGAGAAATYCTCCTCTTCACCATGGACCACCTGGCCTCGCCCATTCCCACTAATATTTCAAAGCACCCAACTCTTAACACACCCTGGAGCTCTAAGCTAAAGCCACCCATGAATTAACATTTAAGTAAAAATGAAATAAAATCCATCCAGCTCCAAGCTCACCCACATACCAACCTGTTGTCCTGCGTCACACCAGCTCTCGTTGCAGCCAGTCCAGCCGGGACACTTTGGAGGCCCTTTGGAGGCCTCCTTAGCTTTCTGCAAGCAGGGTGCCACCCTGCACACTGTCACCCTGTGCATGGGGCCCTGGGACACAAGCAACCTGCGAGCTGCTGGAGGGGCTGCCAGCAGTGTCCTGAGCCCCTGCTGGGCCACCAGCCCCACATGGGCAACCCCGCGTGACTGGCCCTGGMAACCAGCAGCTCTGCTGGTAACAGCAGCAGCTTTTCTCCTCGAGCAGCCCTGGCAGGTACAYGGCTTTCCAGGAAATACAAATAACCTTCCAGCCATGTGGAACCAGCCTTAGGAGTCCCAGTAAGGGTCTTTCCCTGGCTCTGCCCTATTTCTGGTGGCTGCTTGGCCCAATCATCCAAAATAAAAGGTGAGAGATGGCAATGTGCCCACCAGGATCCAGTGGAGTAAGCTTGAGCCCTACCCCAACCTTGTGCCATCTGCAAGCAGCAGAGTAGCTGGGATAAAGGAAGCAGTTCTTGGCTTTGCCAACTGCCCACCCTTTAGTAGCTTYGCCTGTTGGAGACCCTCATGGCCAACATCCTTGTGGGAAAGCCCCAGAGAAGCAGCTTCTGCCTGAGCCAAGAGCTTGTGCCCAGGCTTGGGCTGTCTGGCCCCTTCCCAAAGTGGGGATTCCTGGCTGAGACGAGGAGGAGAAGGGAGAGGCAAGAACAGAAGTCCCACTCCAGCATACGTCACTTTTCTTCATTTTATTCTTTTATTTGTACAGCGATATTTTACAGAAYGCATTAATGCAGTTTAGACACAGCCCAAACCCTGTCTCCCGAGATTGTTTATAACACAAGCATGTAAAATAAGACCAGAAAACAAAACAAAAAAACCAAAAAAATAAAACATTCCCCAACAGAGAGTTCCACCAAAACTCCTTTTGCAACGTCAGGCTGTACCTTGAAGATTGAAGAAGAAACTGAGCTCAATATAGTCCATACATTGAAAACTTCCATTGAAAAGAAAGGCACCGTGCGAAACCACATTTTACATATATACAGACTGAGAACTAGAACAAAAAAATTACACTTTATTATTATTTTAAATTCCTTCTGCAGCTTTGTTGGTTTAATACACACTTTTTTTGTAAATTGTAAACCTTCACTTGCAAAAAAATACAAATACACTGATGCATTTAGACAAAATATTTTCTTACTTGTACAGATGCAATACTTTAAAATATCTTGTTAAGTGCTCTATCATAATAAAGATTCTCAGAGTGGCTTCTGCCTGCAGAGTCCAACTGAGCCTTTAATGCATTTTATATATTTTTAATATAGCTTTTTTAAAGGTCTATATATATTTATTATATATATATTTATATATTTATATCTATATATATTTACAACTCTACCATAGATTCCTTCACCTTTGGTTATAAAAGTTAAAGCCCTCTCTTTAATAGCATACTTTCTCTTTAAAAGAACACACATTTTGCATACAAAAGAAAAAAATCTGTTCCCATAAGTCAACATTACATTCCTCATCTTCAAACGGCAAAGGCTGTGAAGGTTAGACTCCAGAGTTTATCAACACTCCACCGCACAGACATTTAAAATGACTATCTTTATTTTTATGTTTTATATACAATAAGATCTGAATAGTTTTATTTTTCTTTTAGTTTCACATAATTGGGAAAAAAAATAAAACCCGTGTATTTTTTTTTTTCTTTTAATTTCTAATGTTTCTTTTTTTTTTTCTTTTTTCCACCTATCTGCACTATGGGTTTAGAGGCACTCCATCATATGGTGATTTTTTTTTTTTTTTTTTTTTTTTTTCTTTTTTTCTTCTTTTTTTTTAAGTGTTGCAAGTATCCTTTGGACAGCTTCCCCACGCCAGCCCTCGGGGTCGACGCGCCGGGCCCCTCAGCAGGCCTTGGGGAGCTCCGGGGGCACCTCGCTCGCCGAGATGCGGTACTGCACCTTGGTGTTGGTGATGGCCCCGTGCTTCTGCCGCAGGTGCAGCCGCAGCTGGCTCTTGTGGCGGAAGTGCAGGTTGCACTTCTCACACTGCGGGGGCGAGAGGCAAAGCGGGGAGCGTGAGACGCGTGGCCCCAACGCGCCCCCGTGGACCCCTGCCCCTCACGAGCGGTCTCTTCAAGCCCTCACACCTAACCGCGCACCACGGTGCGTGCGCTCTGGTTTAAGGGACGTACGAGCAGCGAGGTCACTCCGCACGGGACACCGGCCCCTCTGGAACGCAGCGCCAGGCTCCTGCGCCTCGATGCCCAAAAGGCTCTGCCCYGACCCCCATGCGCGGCAAGAGGGGGTAATTTAAGCCCGTAGCTATTTGGAGAAGCGTGACCTTCTTTGAGAAGAGGCGAGAGAAAAAAGAGCAGCTAAGATGTACCCAGGGCTGGGCTGCGTGTCGGAAGCAGAGCTGGTTTCCAGCGCAGCCGGTCGTGACAAAATACCACGCTGGCACCAGCTAACGCGTGAGCAGGGGACAGGGCCCACGGAATAGACGTGACCTTGGCAAACAGCCCTATAGGGCCCCCCGAGGGAAGCGAAGGGCGCCTGGGAGCTGGTGCCGATGCAGGTCTGCGAGGGACCCGAGCGCCCACCCGGCCGCGGGGTTGGGCAGGGCTCCCTGCCGCAAGGTCACTCACATGATAGGGCTTCTCTCCCGTGTGGATTCGAAGGTGACTCTTGAGCGTCTGCAGATGCCGGAAGCGCGTGCCGCAGATCTCGCACGGGTAAGGCTTCTCCCCGGTGTGAATTAGCACGTGCGCACGGAGATGGGCCACCTGCGGGAGAGCAGCGGGTTACAGGAGCAGCCCCGGGAGGGGCGGCGTGTCGGGGACGAGGGCTCTGCTCAAGGGGTCTGCTGGTTGGTCCCAACCAGGCCACCCTCCTGCCAGAACACCCCAAATCTTGGCTGTGAGTTCAGTCACTCAATCCTTGCTTGGCCAAAGCTCTGCGAGGCCTTTTAGTTTTCCGTACATTCTAGCTGGCAGTCAGAGCCACAAGGGTCTGAGGTCTCCAATCCACAACAGGAATTGGAGAGACATTAAAAAAAACAGAAATCACGTGTCTTAGCAAGCCAGCAAATCACCCCGCTAGGAGCTCCAAGCTCCTATTATCCCCCCATTTCCCGGAAGGAGGGTCGGCAGSTCTCGGGCACCAGCCTGGCCATCTCCGTGCGCCCCGACTCCGCAGGCCCCGCGGGCGAGGCGCACCTGGACGAAGCGGGCTCCGCAGGTCTCGCACTTGTAGGGTTTCTCGCCGGAGTGGATGCGCGTGTGGGTTTTCAGGTTGGCCGGCCGGTTGAACTGCGCCCCGCAGATGTTGCAGCGATACGGCTTCTCCCCTGCGGGACCCACAGAAGGGCAGAGGGCATGAACACCAGCTTGCTCAGCCCCCGCGTGCCAGAGCACTCCCCAGAGCTGCTGCCCCTCTCCAGGCACCAACCCCCCGGCTCCATGCAGGGCTCCAAGTCCCATGGCTTGCTTTGGAGCTCGGCAGCGGCCAGGTCAGCCCAGGACATGCCTGGAGCCGGACACAGCGTGGGAGCCAGCTGGGCACCGTGGAGCCCGCCCTCGGGCATGCAGCGCACGCGCGGCACACGGGTATTTTTAGCAGGGAAGTCCAGGCAGGAGCAGCGGCTGTTCCGCAGCTCCTCCCAGGGACAGAGGGTTATGCCACTATTGTCTTCTCCGGGTTGGGAGGTGCAGCCTTTGACGTGAAATAAARCATTGGCCAGCTCGGCCGGCGAGGATTAACAATTTCCCTCCTCCCGGCCCAGCAACAGAGTCTGGTGCCCTGGACTTCTCTACAGCCCCGAGTAAAACACATAGAGTCGCCTGGCTCAGCTCSGTCTCCTAATGGTCTTGGGCACATCCCGTCTCAATTGTTCATCACCTCTCCAGAGGAGCCAGAAGAGCCGATAGAGCGGAAAGCCGGGCACGCCCAGCAAGAGCCCTCCCGAGTCATTATTTGGTTTCAATCACTGCTGTGGAGCCCCAGCCGACTTTCCCACCAGCAGCGGAGAGTTGCAAAAAGATCTCAGCTGAGTTGCTTTAGGATAGATAAAGCTGGGCTCAGCAGGGAGCGGGCACAGACATTGTTTCTCCTTCTACCATCTCCTTTGGTTTCTGATTCAAGAACATCAGGACAGTAATTCAGTTCTCTCAGATATATCCAAAAGGCCTGGAAGGCCCAGGGGACTTCTATCTTTTCGCACCTTCAAACCCYAGCCCAGCACATCTATTGTTTTATTAATCTGTGCAGGCCTATCAGGCTTAAGACTCTAAGGCATTATGTCAATCTGAGCACAGCAACACTAAGTTTTCAGCACAGACTTCCCTTCCCCAGCATGTAAACTGCTTGATGTCATGTTAAGCATTAATAAAAGCAAGAAGAAATCCCCATGCCTGTCAGCAAATGACTAAACCCTTAACATCCCATTCCTGTCTCATTGTGCCAATTCACAGACAGTCCATCCATTCCCTGATTTTCCTATCAGCAGAGTTTCTGCCAGGCTTGATATGACCTGAACTTCTAGGATATGGGAAAAAAAAATAGATTTCTTCCTAAATGAGCTGTTGAGCTCTTATTTTATCCACAACAAAGTGATCCAGAGGGCACAAGTCTGCTCCAAGCCATGAGTTTTGCTGCTGCCAAAACAGCAGCAKCTGGTGCTTTAAAGCGACGAAGGTCCAGCCACCCCAGAAAGTAGGGCAGCATTTCCCCTGAGCCAAAGCCCGGACAGGCTCAGCTCTGCCCAGGAAGAGCGTCCAGGCTCCCTGGCAGCACTGAGGAAGGCGTTTTGCAGCAGCACACCAGCACCCGGCTCTGCCCAGCACGCACAACCAGCGATGCAGAGCAGGGAATGCCACCTCTGGGACACCCGCTCCACGAACACCTGAACACAGCAGCCCGGCAGCTCAGTGCCTCCCCAGTAAGTCCCGTCCAAGGTCGATGCTGTACCTGTGTGGACAGTTTTGTGGCTGGCGAGGTTGCCCTTGTATCGGAAGGAGGCCTGGCAGCGATCACACTTGTAGGGCTTATCGCTGTGGACTTGCAGAGAGTGTCTCTTGAGAGAGGCCTCTTCGGAGAAGCGGCAGTCACACTCGTTGCAGAAGAAGGCTCCGTTCTCTGGAAGGCAGAGAGATGAACAATGAGATGGATAGTCCAGCACCCYGGTAGGCCATGGTCTGGGGTTCTGCTGGAGGGAGGCAGCCAACACAGCAAGCACTGGAACAACATGCTGAGCCCAGATGTTTGAGGTCAGCAGCACTTGCATCATGCTGTTTTCCTCCACACAGAGCAAGAACACGCGTGGCTTAAGAGGGTAAAGTAATCCCTGGCCACCTCTCCTTCAGCGTGACATGAGCTACCGCTTATTAAAGCTGCTCCCACAGCACAGCAAGTCAGGCATCTCACCTAAGTACATCTCCTGGGATGGTCTGCGAAAGCATCCAACCACCAGGCATCCTCCAAAGGAGGCACGCTCAGYCCTGGAGCAATGCCAACACCTGTAGAGGCCTTAAACCTTCACRTGCACAGAGGTCTTCCTTGTGCATGGGAAGATAGTCAGCATTTAGAGTGCTTGGCAGGTTCCCCATACAAAGGTATCTAACTCTTAAACACTTTAGCCTTGAGCATCCTCAGACCCAAGTTCCCTTCGTTGATCTCATTCCACACCGCAGGAAAACAAACAATTCTGTATTCCTCCTCCCTGAGCTACAGGCAGATGGGTGCAAAGATACTTGTCTCTGGGCCTGTGGAATTTTGCAACAGGATTGCAAGCCTCATTATCTGTGTTTCTCCAGATGTGCACACTGGGCTCGCTGATAATGAAGACACTGTGACGGATGAATGAGCCACACTATATTGCCCAATCCCTATTAGGGTCATTACATCTGCCAAGCTTGTTCTCCCGTGGTTCTGGTGGGGTGGGGTGTACTTCGTTTCCTGTCCTTAGCTGCCAAGGTAGCAGCAGGTGACTAACTACTCGCACAAAGCGTCTACAYGGTGTCGGGAGGGGAAAGCTGGAGGAGAGCAGAAGCTATTCCCGTGTGTGCACTCCTCACGTGCATGCACAGAGCTGGTCAGCCAGTGAGCAGAGCAGGGCAAAGCACCTTGGGATCCATCAGAGATAGTTTTGAATGGCCCCTTGGATGAAGGGCACTGGGTGCACAGATCCCTAGACCGCACAGGGCCTTAGACCGCACAGCCCCACTCCCTGCCAGCTGCAAACGCAAGCAAGGACAGCAGACTCACCGCAGCTGGAGTCGGAGTATTCAGACTGGGTTTCCCCCATCTCTTCGCCAAAGGTTGAGCCAGGGGTGTGAAGGCACATCTCAGCATGCTGCGGGGACTGGCAGCCACAGGAGCTGCACTTCGATGAATGCATGTACAGCGGGGACTGCCCTTCACTGCTCCGCGGGGACCCATCCAGGGACCTGTGGAAGGACAGCAACGCACACAGCCGTGAGAAGGCCCTTGCTGTGCTTGAGCTATTAAGCCCTTGATGTTTGCACTCTTCCAGATAGGAGGAACATCCATGTTTTATGGAGAGACTTTTGTGGCAAGACGCACAGCAGAGCCCTGATCAACAACTGGTCCCTCCTGCTTCAGGTGCCCATACCAAGCAACCTCAAAGCTCTCTAGGAACATCCAGGTCCAGGGTACAGTGCACTGCTCCCGGACAGTTAGGCCTTTTCAGAGCACACAGCCAACCAAACGCTGTGGGCGCAAGGACTCAGGTGCAAACAGGCTGGGTGAATCCAAGCTCAGAAATCATCCAAAGCTGCAGAGCGAGCCAGACATTCCTGGCCCAGTGTTCCCAATTTCACTGCTAGACCAGGCCAGCACTGCTACCGTGCAGCCGGCTGGCACTCAGTCGATGTCACTGGTGGTGATCCACCAATGCAGAAGTTTCCACCTGGTCAAAGCTGGACGCCCCAACCCAACGGCACAGCTATTTCACACACTTCCATACCCTCACCAACAATGTATGGAGTTCTGTTGTTCAGGGGAATCCTCTCACCTGTTAACAATATTGTTGAGTCTGCTTGCTTGGGGGATAGTGGAATCTTCTCCACTCACGCTCATCTTGGTAGGGGATTGCACATTGAGATGTTCTGGCTCCATGGACTGCTGGCAGGTGGACATGGGCATGTAGGTGCGAGGAGAGAGAGTTCCCATCTCATTCTGATCAGCACTGTCTTGCTTGGTGCTCTGATTGAGAGAGTTGAGGACAATGAACTTATACTTCTTCCAGTTGCAGGCTTTGGGGTCTGTGGGGCTCTTGGTGGCAAGGGAGCTGGAGCTCTGACCAATACGGGCATTCTTGCTGCTGCTGGACTCCGTTGGTGAGTTGGGCTGACAGTCTGACTTCTGGGGGCTCTGGGGGCTAATGAGTCCCTTGCGGTCCAAGGGGGTGTTGGTRGGCTCAAAGTGCTGGCTGATCTCATCTTCTGAAGATGTCCGCTCCTCCTCTTTGGCCACTTTGTCGCAAGAGAAGTAGGAGTTGTTCCGGACTGAGGGGACAACAGGTTTGGGGCCAGAGGCTACGCTGTAGTGCATGTCACTCCTGGCTTCTTCAGCAGCAGCTTCTTTCGGAGCATAAATCGTGGCGTGGCACATGTTGGTCGAGATGTCGGTGATGGTTCTCATGTACTCTGTGGGGATTGTCCGAGAGCTGTCACATGGCAGAATCCTCTCCTTGGGGAAGGCACTCGCCCTTGAGAGTTCAGAGAGGGGCATCCTCATCTCCCGCAACTCATCATCCACAAGGAAGCCATTGAGAGGGAGAGGGCTGTATCCAGGGTAGGAAATGGAGGATCCAGACAGACTATTGAACAAGCCAGGTGCAAAGGCCCTCCCATCACAAAGGGACCCGTTTCGGAGATGCATGCTGCTCTCTGAGATATCTCTGCTCCGATAAGCCATCACCTCCGGGTGGCTCAGCATCCGGCCAGCCAGAAAGTCTTCCCTTGGAGTCTTCACAGCAGACACCATCTCGGCTTCACTGTAATCGGGCAAAAAGGAGAGACAGACAGTCATCTCTGTGCTCAAGAATGAGTTCACTCCCACCCAAACRCACCACCCCAGGCTCTCCAAAGTTCACTCACGGCGCTCACCTAGATTTGACAAACCTTCGGCAAGTATCAACCACGTGCTCCATCTGCAGGTACAGTGCTGTGGCCATCACAGCCATGATATTGTTCTCCCTCAAGTTCAGGCGGGATGTGTACATGAAGTCCAAGAGGATGCAAAACCCCTCGGGGTTGATTTCGGGGTCTAAATTGATGACATTCAAGTTGCATTTAAGCTGATCAGTGAAGATGCTGTAGAAGAGGCCACTGAAGAGAGGAGACAGAGAGAAGATGAGTGTGATGACAACTCAGAGGAAGAAAGAATTTGTCTGAAATCTTTTAGCACAGAGGGGTTCCTGAACAATAAAGAAGCCAAAGGCAATTACAGCATTTCCTGAGCTTCCCCCTTATTATCCAGCTTGGTTTCCCAGCTTACTAAGCATCTTCAGTGCTGCACTTTTACCAACCGGAACAGCCTGCTTTCAAATCTCACCTGCTCAACAACTCTCCCCTGCCCTGGTTTAGAAATTTCCYCTTTTCTGTTGTTGTTCTTACCACTACCACCCTCCTCCTGCTGTGTCTCATTTCTTTCAAAAGCCTCTTGGGAGATCCACACATACTTTAACCAGAAAAAAAAAAAAGAAATGTTGACAAAATATTTTTCAAATGTTCCAATAGCTAAATCCTTGCTTTTCCACATCCCCTCACCCTGTCAACAGAAGGCCCTGGAAGGCATCTGCAGCRATTCAACTGAATGATAGTGGGATGTTAATTAAGAATTTGCTAGGAAAAAAGCCTAGGAAAGGGATTTCAGCAGAAGTGGGCGCAGTCAGCGAACAGGGGGCCAGGGAGGAACAGCTTTAAAAATAGCAGTGACAGAGGACACTGCAGTCACAAAGGACTTGCTCATCCCAGTGAGCATCCAGCCCTGCCTCCCCTYCCCTTCCCTTCTCTGAAGATGGAGATCAGAGACACAGCCCATGTCTGCCATGGTCCTGTTCATCTCGAGGGATTGTGTGCAGGCAAATGTACGCACACAAGGAAAAGGGGCCTGTGCGTCGTGCTACAGATAAAAGGTCTCAGTCCCAGCTCCTTTACTAGCAAAGGCTCCTTGGCAGCTTGTTTGAAGTCTACTTCCCTGCCTCAATTTCCCTGTCTGTAAAACCTGCACGCTTCCCAAGGGACTCAGTAGTGTTGCAGGTGGCCAAAAGTAGAGGCAAGAGAAAGGGACAGAGGAACATGTTCCTGCACTCACCTGCAGGCCATGAGGACTGTTTTGTGAGCTCTGAACTGTTCCCGGTTCACAATGATGACAACGTCAGTCAAGATGTCCCGGCTTCTAAGGCGGTTGAGATTGAGGAGGACATCGCTTGCGTGGCGGGTGAACTGGATGCAGCTGTCTGCTGGCGAGGCCATCTTGAGTCTGCCCAAAACAGAAGGYGGAGAAGGATGGGAATGGAGAAGTGGCTGGGAAAGCACCCTAAACCCAGCAAAGCGGCAGCTGCCACTCCAGGAAGGGTTTAGATGGTGAAGCGTAGCTGGTGGYGACAGCACCAGCTTCTCAGCCCCAGGAAAAACAACAAACAGGGATGTGACTGCATTTCAGTTTCCGCCCCAAGTGCCTGCCAGGCTGCCCAGCAAAGTCTCTTGAAAGAGCCAGACCTAGTGTGTCTCAGCTCCACCCAACGAGCTGGTGGGCGAAGGCAACCAGACCCTCCTGATGATTAGCTAACTGGCTCCTCTTACTCCTTGCCTCACCCATGGTGGCTCCACCCCAGCCCACTCCTCCCACCACCGCTGCTCCCTTGGGTTTGCCTCCACAAAGCTCTCAACACGCTGTCTTCCCAGCCTCCAGACCTTCCTCAAGCACCATTCCCCCACCCATCTGCTGCCTGGCTCCAGATCCAGCCTTGGGAATCAAAACCGTCCTTGTCCCAACAGAAGCTGCAAGAATTTCAACATCTGGAAAACGGCCMACGGTGAAGCACAACCCTCAGCCACCATCAAAACTACTGAGGAMCCTTGTCTGCTTCCAAATAGCCACTTTGGAGTAGATCTGTCCAAAACTTCCCAACAAATCGGTGGCAATAGTCAGGAGCAGAACCCATCTAACCGGCTGGATTGCTACCCACACTTTAGCCCATTCTCCCCAAGTGAGGAAGGCTTGGGTTAGTTGAGGAATATGAGGCCTTCCCCCAACACAGAGGCCCTTTGATCTGTGTCAGAGATGCCCTCCGAGCAGCTTTCCACCTAGCCCCCAGGACAGCCCAAAATCTCTTTGACTTTGGGCTGGAACTTACATCTTAAATGTGAAATTTTTCAATGAGCATCTCCCTCCCACAATCTCATCTCCTCCTCCTTTCCCAGTGGGATATGAACGCACAGTATTTTCTACAGAGCAGCTGCTCTCCTGAAAACAAATTCCAGCTGGGGCTAATGAAACATTTCATTCAACATGTTTAAGGGAAGCAGGGGGAGCACAAAATTTAAATGCACATACCCAATGCCTCAATTCACAGTCCAAAAGTTTCTTTCAAACCTATAAATAAAGCACAAGAAAGCAAATGCCATATTAGCTGATACGTACAAATTGACCACGAAAGGACACGAGCTTGCTGTTTCGCTGGGGCATCAGCGGGATAAAAGCTAGAGATAATCAACCTTCTACTCTCCAGTAAGGTTAACACTTGTTTCTTCCGGTACAGTATGTTCTTATCACAACCACCGGCTTTGGGAATCCAATCATAGCTTCTTCCACACCCTCCAGCCCAAACCATGGGCGTATGCCAAGGAGATTTTCATTTCCATGACTCAGGAACTTAAAGGCAGGTGGGGAAGGGAAGTCAAGCAAGAATGTTCTCACCACTTCTTTCGGAGATAACTCTCTCCTGCCAAGACCAAATTCCCAGCCAGTGCCATATCCAATACCAGTGCCATATTCACCTCATTAACAGATGTGACTTACACATCCGCTGCCACTCTGTTTAGAAACCTCGAAAGAGCCTCAGTTCATTCCTTCAGAACAGCTACTGCCCCTCGCAGGATGCCAGTGCACTTCATGAAAATGCTTGGGAACGGTATTCCCAAGCAGACTTTGGGAGATACGGCCATAAAGTATTGAAGGGATTTGGCTGGGATCACACAGGAAGTGAGTGGCGGAGATGGAAGYGGGACCAGAACAAACGCCTTGGCCRGGCTGGTGGAAAARCTTTTCCCCGAGCTGTAATTTTTGCCACTGCTTGCTGCTTTCGTGGGCAAAATGACTAGGGCTGCGCAGGGAGGAAACACAGGAGTTAAACGCCTTCCAAAACTCAGGCTATTATTTCCCAACTTCCGTGAAAAATAATTAGCACAGCTGACCCGGTGCCAATGCTAGGAAGAGGGCTCTCAGGTGGCTGCCCCGTCAGCAGCTAGGAAAATCACCACAAATAAGYGCACAAAGTCTGTGCACCCCCGAGACCCTCCCCATACTATTTTTAGGACTGATCAAAAGTTCTTGGGAGCGACGTGACCCCGATGACTTCAGGCACGTGCAGGGATCCCATCCAGTCCTGCAAGGACAAGCGTCTCCTTCTCCCTCCCTTACAGGAGAAGCTCAGATGCAGAACCCAAGCTCTCCCTGTGTCTCTGGAGACACGGGAGCAGGAAGAAGGGCGATCTAAGACGAGGTATCGCACGCAGAGCCCAGAAGGGCATCGTGCAGCCCCGTTCCAGAGATCAAATGCAAATCTCCAGAGCTGCTCCGAGTCCTGCTAGTGCAGAGCTTCACGCACACACACACACAGAGTGACTCATTTCCCAAATACTGCAGACTCTGACCTCGCTGTACGCACCGGCTGCCAGCCGCTCGCTACCTTCGAGTGAGAGCCAAGGGACTCGCAGCCATCCGCAGGCAGCCCGGCACGCATCCGCACCGGCGGACCACGCACGTCCCGGCTCACTGGGTCACATCCCGACCTCGGCCGCGCCAGCGGCATTGCCACCGGCTCCTGCGAGCGCCCAGGGCCTCGCGCCGGTGTCACCGGGCCAGCACCAGCTGACCCACTTACAAACTAACCAAGTTACAAACTGCAGGGCGAACTCTGCGCCCTTGAGCGTCACGTGAGGAGCTGTCGCTGTCACCAGACTCCCTTCCCGCGGCGAGGGCACCCCGCCGCCCTCCCAACCCCTCCTCACCCTGCACAACCATCTCCCCTCCCCAGGCTGCTGTGGGAGCTGCCCGGCCCCCCGCGCCGCCCACGGAGCCGGCAGGTGCATCCCAAGCGCTCCCAGCTGCAGGATGTGGGCGCGCGGAGGGAGAGGGACCTTCCTTCCCCTCGCTGCACCGAGCTGGGCTTAACCCTGCCCTCCCCAGCCTCGGTGCAGGACCATCGGCACGCGGGACGAGGCCGAGACCCTGGGAGCAGCGGAGCAGGGGGACARGGGTGGCGAGCAGGCAAAACAGGGGCAGTGCACAGGGCTCCCACTGCCCAAGCCGGCAAGGTGCCCAGGGCTGCAGCATCGCCCAGGGACCCCCCCGCCTTCCTGCTCGGTACCTGGCGGGTGCAGAACAGCCCGCGGCGCTCAGGGCCGGTGGCAGCGCTCGCCGGGGCTTGCGGTGCCTGGGGAGGAAGGTCCAGGCCAGGCGCGCGGCCCATCTCGGTGGTTGGGAGAGGGGCGCCTGGGGAGTGTTAGTGCCACTGCCTTCCAGGAAGGCTGCGGGTCTGCCCCGGCGCTTCATGGAACGGCCCTTCCCTGCCGGCACCTCCCCGAGAAAGCCCGTTCCTGGAAGGGAGCCCACGCCRCTGCTGCCCTGCCCGGGGCGTCTGGATCGGGATGGGGCACAGGGCTCCGCATCCAGGGGAGACCCTGCTCAGCTCTGCTCCATCCACACCATGGGGGGGGATCCCCACTGCTCCCCAGGCAAGGGGGAGACACTGCTGTTCCCCCCCTCCATCCAGCCTCTCCCTCATTTATAGCAAATCCCTTCCCACCCCTAGCACACAAGGAGCCTCCCCACAACGCACAGGATGATGCCCCTGCCATTCCACCCCCTTTGCATGCCCCAAATCCCTCCTCACCCCCCAGCACAGCGAGCCAGGGGAGGGCAGCAGCCACCCCCGTGCAGCGTCCCGCACTCCTACCAGAACCTCGGGGCTTCTCCTCAGCCCAGAGGGGCCAGGAAGTCTCTCTTCCCCACAGCTCCATCCCACACAAGGCTCTGAAACCGCCCGCCCAGGGGAAGCGCCATCCTGCCCCCACTCCCCCGTCCCTGCCCTGCTGTAGGGCACCAGCCCTGCATGAGCAACCAGCTACCCATGGGGACACCTCTGCCACCAACCCCTGCCCCCCATCACGGATACCCAAGTGCTCCCCTATAGAGACTAGAGGCAAGCGACAACAGGGGACCCCCAGGCACAGCCATGGGTCCTACAAGCCCTGGGGAGGAGGATGTGCAAGCACCCAGCCTTGCTTTCCCCCGTCACACACTGCGGGGGCACTAAGCATCCTCAGCCGTCAGAGAGCAATTTTATTAATTTAGCAGCTTCTGTTTGGTGCCGAGGCCAGAACGTGGCTTGGTTAATAATAGCCGGAGAAGGGCAAGCCCGAGGGGAGTCCTAGCGCACGCCGTCAGCACAGATCAAAAGCAGCATTGCTGGCGCAGCCCTGTAGTTTTTCCATCGTACCCTTCCGTGAGCGGATTGCACTCGCTGTATCGAGCGGTCTCTGCTAACTTTCAATCTGATCCAATTTCCTGCCAGCAAACAAATGTTTCTAGGAAATGCAATACATTATCTGGACGGGTTTATTATCAGCACTTGGAACCAGGAAAACGGCATATTTTCTTGAGCGCTGCAGGGAACTTCAGAGTTTGTACTTCAAAAGAGGATTTAAAAGGATTGCCCTTGAAAGTGGGCCCAGCTCAAGTTGTTTTGGTCTTTGCAGAAGAAAACGCAGGGGGAGGAGGAGGAGGGAGGGGGAGAAGATTCTAAAAACATCTCCACCGTTTTCCGCCGCGAGGATTCCCCCTGCCCTTTGCGTAGCCAAGATTTGACTCGGAGACAGAGCCAGCAAGTGCCCTTGGGAGGCAGGGAGTCGAATCCGCTTCAGCATTTCAGATGACCCCTAACAACTCGGTACGCTTATTTTTCAGGCACAGGCAGGAACCCGGCCCCATCTGCGGTCGAGGGAGCAGGAGGCTGAGGCRGCGCTTGCCCACGCGAGCCCTGCACCGAGACACTGCCCCGGCSGTGGGGCACATCCTGGTCCCCGGCTGCTGTGGGACCTGGGACCATCTGTGAGCCACCAGCCCAGCCCCGTGCTGGGGCCATCACTCCAAGCCAGCACGTCCCTCCCCAGCACATCCCTTCCCTCTGTCCACACTCTTGGGATCACGGTGTCAACAGCCCTTCTCGGCAGCAAGGAGCCACTCGGACGTCCAGCCCACATGCAGCGCAGCACCCCGGGGACACGYGTACAGTTTGGGATCTGCCAGAGCAGAGATCCCTTCCACCCCAACCCATTTATTTAGCCAAGCAGGTTTAAGGAGACCTGTCTGAGGGCACCGTGCCCAACGCGAGATGTGTTCTTTGGAACCCACCACCCTGTAGCACACACCCTGAGCGCTCCTTGCTGCACAGGAGCGCCACATGCTCCTTGTGTGTCCAAAAACGGGGCAAACCCAAGACAGAACACAGCCTGGGAGAAGGAGAGGAGAARAATAACACAGCCCGGAGGGTTCTCCTCTCCCTCACTCCCTTGGCTCTCCCCACATCCTAGGTGTGAAGCTCCGCTGAGCTTGCAGGGGAGGTACACAGCCCCGAAGGCAACACCATCCCCGACAGGGAGGAGAAGTTTTTGACTCCCAGTGTCCTGCCRCAACCGAGCACAAGCAAGACTTAACGATTTAAAGGACTGGATTTTGAATTACAAGGTGGATTTTGAATTAAAAAAAAATAAAGAAGGCTCCATTTGCAGCCTAAATTTGCAGTCTCAAAACGTTTACCAGGCAGAGCGAACTTCTGAACACTCGTTTAAACAAACTGCGAACTCCTGAGGTTCACCARTGCCTGCTGTCAGCATGGAAACAGAGTGCCACTTCTTGCCAAAGAGAAGAATGGCTTAAAAATAGACCTAGGAAAGCGTRCAGGCACCGGGAATATGCGACTCCCGTTTATAGACACACTATGATAAAACGGAATGAGGGGTTACGGACACGCACTCGACTTCCCACCAAATTTAGGTTCTGCAAWCTTTTCAGAAAGAGGAAAACAACATTTCAGCCTCTGAGTGAATGCGTAAAAGCTCCTCATGGGGAGTTTGCAGCCCAAACATGACAGCCCATGATCTAAAACAGGCATCACACGGCTTAGTCGAGCACAGTGACAGAAGTACAGGGAGATACATAAATTGCACAGGGCAAAATCCACATATWCGTTAGTTTTGCTTTACTTATCTATACAAGTTTCCTTTTTTTTTTAAATGGCATTAAAAAAAGGAACACTCATCACTGCTCCCAAAACATAGCATTGCCTCACTAAGTTTTATCATGTGCATTTATAATAGGATTTTGAGGACAATATTCATCTATTAAAAAAAATCTAAAAATTAATATTAGGCTGCTGCTATCATAACTGGAAGGGAATGAGGAAAAAAAGAAAAAAAAAAAAAGCTCTGAGACATCCTAAATCGGGCAGATATTCAAGGGAAGATTAACACCACAACTCGGAAAGATTTTCACATGTGATTTCATGACAAGACCCAGAGAGGACTCCATATGGAAATGCCAGCGACTTTAATAAGCGCTTGCTTGTTTCCAATTAGGCTCCTTAAGTAAGTGCAGCGGCATCCAGGGTTCCTCGGCCACCTTCCTCGCAGCTAGCGAGCATTTCTTTCTTTTTTAAGGAGCGCGTTAATAAACACGTTCCCGCTTCCCAAGGCCGGGGGAGCCGGCGACCGCACGACACTAGATGGCACCAGTTCGCTTTGCTGCAGAGGCGATTTTTTTTCCCCCCTTGGAAAATAAAACACCCCAACCAAACCTGGAAAACATATAATTTTGTCGATGTAATTCTGTTTCTCTTAAAAATGTGTCTGAGCAACATTATTTTTACGAGCTTTTCCAGCCTTGTTTTTCAAAACTTAATGTTTCTGCTAGGTTTATTTTAGACAGCAGACTCAAGTCCTCCCAGCACGGCGAATGGGGATGTCTGAAGTCTCATAAGGACTTTTGACAGATTTTTTTTTTTTCTTTTTGGTGGGATTTGTAAGAATCATTTTTCACTCTGACTTCTTCCTTTGCAATAACAACTAACCAGTCAAATTCCACTTCCTCTCCGTATATTGACTCAGCCAGTCAGAACTGAGGGGGATTGGAAATTGGAATTGAAATGCATCCCGAGAGATCTTTGATCTGTTCTGCCAGTCAAAAAATTGAACACTCGGAGACGAAGTCTTTTCTTACTGGCACAATGTAATAATCCGTTCTCCTGAAAAATCGCTAGACAGTCTTTGAATATTTTAATGGATTGATGATTTATGTCACAGGGCAAAAAAAAAAAAATGCCGTCTGTAATAAAAGTTCTTAAGCCGACAATCCCTTCATTAAAAGAGAAATAACAGAAGCTTAAGCTTTCTCTGCGTATGTTTGCATACACACACACMCCGCACGCATCAGAGAGGAAGAAATAGAAAGAGAGCTGCCTTAAAACATTTTTCAAAGCGATTTCTGAACTGAATCCTCCCCCGCGTCCACGGAGCGCTACGAGGAAGCCCACATTTCTCCTCCACACGCTTATCCCCTAAGTCAACATTGCCAAAGAGCAACGTTTGAAAGCCCAGGACAGCAACCAAGGAGCAACAGGGGCCTCGCGCTGCCCCCGGCCCTGCTGCCCCTTCCAGCGGTGCCGACACGGGCTCGGCCGGGCAGATGTCGGAGCGCGGGGCTGCTCGTCCAGCTCCGATCCGGCACCACCGCGAGCCYGGGAAAACACCGCAGCAGCCGGGGCAGGGCTGGGCCCCGTCGTTYTCAAACCCGGATTTTTAAAGTCCGGATTTGCCTCTTCCTTGGGAACGCAACAGGGGTCAAAAGGCGGCTTTTGAGGCACATCKAAAAGAGGCCGCCGCGGATTCCTCTAAACAAGCGGCTCGCTTTCCGCTTCCCTCCTTCTCAAGGGGCGATTTCATAACGTTCACGCTGTGACTTTGCAAACTACGGGAGCGGAGCGGGCGGGGGGGCCCGGCGGGGAGGGGGCGGCCGGGAGAGGTCGCTGCCGCCCGACCACGGAAAAGTTTTCACAACAAAAGTTGGGCTTTTTTTTCGGTTTTGTTTTGCCTTTTTTTTTTTCCTCCCTCCTTTTTCCTTTTTTTTTTTTTTTTCTCCCCTCAAGTTAAAAGGAAAAATAAATAAATAAGCAGGCCTTTCCCCCCGCTCCCCTGCCCGTGCGTTTTTCGGGGCGGGGCGCAGGGTCGCTACGCGGCCGCGCAGCCCCGGGTGGCAGCGCGCGGGGCCGGCGGCGGCTGCGGGAGCTCCGCGCCGCGCGCACGGGGAGTGCTGCCCCCTGCCCAGCGCTGCCCCCCACCCTCCGCGGGCGTTATTATTAATAATAATAACGATAATAATTTAGTTACACATGCGGAGCTGCCTCCGCGGGCGCTGCGGCCGAAGCCTTCTCGTTTTATTTCCACCTCGCAAAAGCCGCGGGGAGCAGCGCGGTCACCCGCGGGCGCAGCAAGGGGGTCCCCGCA
Organism: Eudromia elegans; assembly: GCA_003342815.1. Taxonomy (NCBI): domain Eukaryota; kingdom Metazoa; phylum Chordata; class Aves; order Tinamiformes; family Tinamidae; genus Eudromia; species Eudromia elegans. The sequence continues at coordinate 11,404,834 of PTEX01000002.1, forward strand.
CCGGCGGTGCCCCGCGTCCCCCGTGCCCTCCGCRGGCTCCGGGGCCGCCTCTCCGCGCGGCGGCCTCTCCATCACCGCCCGCCGCGGCCCCAGCGCGGCGGCCCCTTCGCTCCGCGGGCGCGCAGCTCGCGGACGTGGAAGACGRAGCCAAAACAAACAGCAATAATAATAATAAAATAATAACGCGAAGAAACGGGGTGTTGCAGGGGAAACGACGCCGAGAGGCCCCAGCGGCGCCGCGGGACGGAGGCTCCGTGCGGAGCCCGCGCGCGGCCGCCCCGTCCCGCAGCGCCCGCAGGTGCCGAACGGCGGCCGCGCGCCGGCCCCGGTGCCTCCCCCGCCGCGGCCGCCGGCCCCGCTGCCCTCGTCGCTCCCTCCCTCCCTGCGCGGCGGCGCCCGACGGGGCGGCGGGAGCAGCGCGTAGAAGGAGGACGAAAATAAATAAATAAAGAGAATCGGGGAAAATAATAATAATAAATAAAGCGGGGCTAGCGGAGGGAGGGAGCCGGGCAGGGGGGATGCTCGGTGCCGGAGCCCCACCGGGGCGGCCCCGCGCACCTGCCGCGGAGCGGGGAGGCGAGCCCGGGTCGAAATTATATAGCGGCGGCGCGGCGCCAGCGCGACTGGCAGCGGAGCGAGGGGCAGGGAGGGAGCGAGAGGAGGGAGAGCGCGGGGAGGGAGGAAAAAAAAAAAAAAAGAGTGAAATGAGGCGGGCCGGGAATGGGAAGGGAGAGAGGGGGGGGGGGCAAAATAAAAAAAAAAAAAGGAAAAAAAAAAAAAAAAAGAGAGAGAGGGAGAGAGAGAGGAGGGAGAGAGAGAGAGAATTAAAGGGTAAAAGCGGCGGCGGCAATAGCGGCAGCAATCACCTGGTCGCCGGGCTTTCCTAGAAACTCCTTGCATCACCACTTCTAAGAACCCCAGTTCTAAGAATCAACAGAGCCCAATTCTCGGAATTTGAGCTGCCGACCCTACCACCGCGCCCGCCGCGGGGAGGGCCGCGTCCCTCCCCCGCCGCCGCCGCGCCGCCGCCGCCGCCCG
>PTEX01000002.1:11406316-11461261 GCA_003342815.1 Eudromia elegans
CTTTATTTTTTGCTTTTCTTTTTAAAGGCAGAAAAATATATCACAAAGAAACCGACCCTGGGATGCTGCTGCATTGCACTGGATTTTTGCTTATTCCTCAAGCACCTTTTTTTATTATTATTATTTTTATTCTTCCATACATAACCCTGCTCGACTCTCATGATCTTAGRAAGGATTTACTGTCGGGGAAAGAAGCTTTTTCCTTAATCATCAACCCCTTTTCCCCCACCCCTTGCTGCATTTCCCCCTTCATTTTTTCCTCCCTCTTTTTTTTATATTTTTACCCTTGGCATTGCACTTTTAAGGACAGAAGTATGCTTGTTCTCAGGAAAAAAAAAAACACTCTGTTTTTATCATTTTTTGTTGTTGGTTATTTTTCTTTCCAGGACGCTTAAGTGGTGGGTGAAATCTTCATGGCGTTGTTGTTATTGCCAAGCAGCCTGCGAGCGGCTTCTAAATACCTGAATTCCTCTGTTTGCATGTAAATGCCTAACTGTGGCCGCACGCAGAGCCGTGTTCGCTTTGCCGTGCGAGGTGCGCTGGAACGAGGCTCTCCCGCTCGCTCTCTGCCTCTTTCAGGCGGTTCTCGCCCGCGCCGCTCTCCGCTCTCCGCGCGGGCCTCCGTTGGCCGCTGCACGAGGCTTCGGGCAGCGGCGACAACGCGGAGTCCTTGCAGCCCCTCTCGCGGGGGGCTCYGCGGGGGGAAGGAGGGCGGGAGGGAGCCGTGGGGCGCGTTGTTCTCGTCCTCTTGCACKCTGGCAGCCCTGCCGGGGCTGGCGCCTCGGAGCGCTGCGTGTTCGCGTCGCCCGCGCCAGGCCTGCGTGCCGCGCGGGTGTCACGGGTGGATCAGCCGCTTTGAAGTCTCCGTTTTCGTTTCCCTGCCGGCTCCCGGGCTGCAGGGGCCTCGCGAGCGCCCGGCGGCGTCGCGGAGCGGGAGGGCGCGCGCTCGGTGCCCGACGGTGTTCCCGGGCCATGGCAATTAATAGGAATTTGTTTACAAGAATAACCACCGCAGGTCACGGTGCCCTCGATCCAGCTAATACAATTGCTCAGAGCTACCGATTCAATTACGCACGAGTCCCGCAAAGTGTGCGGCCTCAGCGCCGAGGAACTGGGCGCTTTATGGCTGCTTTTATTTTCTATTTCGCAGCAGAGCTCTTGGACGGAAACGCTCAGAACCTGCCTTAAAGCGGCGTGGGGCGGGGGGGGAAGAAAATAGGAAGRAAGCCGCGCTGCTAATGCAGCTCATCATTAAAAATAGCCCGGTGGCGAGATAGAAGCGCTGCTACCGAGACACTTGAGATGTACAGATATGCTTGAAAGACGTCTTTCCCGGGGTTAGAAAGCAGTGTGCAATTCCAAGTGAGTAGCTGTGGCTTGGTCTGGCTGGCTCTGGGATCCGGGCACCGGGAAGGTGGCTCTGCAGGCGCTTGCAGAGCGGCTAGCTTGCAAACGACCAAAGAAGGGAGCAAATAATATAAACTGCCCTCCGGGATTTTGTTATTTACAGCAATGAAATTAAAGGGAAGAGGAAAAAAAAAAAAAAAGGAGATCCTTTCTGTTTGTCTTTTTCTGCAGCCTGGCACTTTCGTTTTAGCTGGATTGTGTGCCTGGCCGAACGCGATGTTTGCAGAAAGTTAGGGAGGAGGCGGCGGGGCTGGTGGATTTTCTCCCGCGGCGACCCAGGGGTGATCAGGACATCTGGATRAGCGGCCCTGTCTCGGAGGGGACTCGCGCCGCGGCTCGCCCCGGGCTCGCCTCGCAGTTTCCCGTCTGCCCCGCTGGTTCCCGGGGCTCGTGGACCGGCCGCGGGCATCGCCTCGGGCCGGGAGCTCCGCACGGCCTGCCCCTTGGTGCCCTTCTCCTGCCTTGCACTTGAACCTGCCCTCTTCCTCCCTGCAACGTAACCGGCGGCCCGGCCGCAGCCTCCCGTGGCCCTGCACCCGGCGACGCTRCTGGGTGCCTTGCGGGGGGTTTTGGGGTGCTGGCAAAGGGGCCTTTCATAGTCCCCAGAGGGCTGGAGGAGTCAGGGCCGAGCAGGACCAGGCCTCRTCCCCCCTCCTTCCCAGGCCCGGTTTAGCCCTGCTCGAGGCCGGGGATGGCCGGGCACTTGGGCCTTGCAGCCGGTGTCGCCCTGCAGGGCACGGCCTGTCCCCCCTAGCGGTGCAGGGGGCTCCTTTTGTGGGGTGCAGGTGGCTGCTGTGCAGGGAGGGTCCCTGGGGTGCAGGGGGCAGTTGGGGGGCTGCTGTCAATGTCCCCTGTGCCCTGGCTGGAGGTTTCCATGCCCGGTCCCCGGCCTTCAGCCTCGACTGTCACCCCTTGCTGCCCCTCTTGGTGCCGCTGGCCAGGGCCATGCTCCGGGCCGAGGACCTTGCAGGGATCCCACCCAAACAGGGATTCCCCGCTCCTCAAACCTGCCCCGGTACCGCGCAGAGCCCGGGCAGCAACCTCAGGCCTGGTGGGCGTTTTAACCCTAGGCCGCTGCCCGGCCTTGCAGGGACGGGGATGGCGACAGGGCGATGCCCAGCTTGGAAASGGCCTCCCGGGGGTTCGGCCAAGTTTAGCGGCACCCCCAGCCCCAGCACGGAGGGGCAGGAGCCGGCGCAGGACCCCGCGTTGCTGCAGGGGCAGSGGGCTGAGGCGGGGGCCGCTCTCCACGGCCCCGCGGGAGGTTCCTCACGTGGAGAGCAACCTCCGCCCGCGCGACAGCRCGAGGGCCGCGAAGCGGGGCACGGTCTTGGGCTGTCCTTTGGAGCCGCGGGCTCGCGGTTCAAGCCTGCGGAGCTGCCGTACGGATCGATGGGCAGCGCCGGGAGCTGCAGCGCACGCGTCCCCACGGGAGCGGGGCGCCGCGCGTCAGGGAGGCAAACGCTTATTCTTTCCAGGTAAACGGCACCTCTGGAAAGCGCTGGTCACGGAACACTGTTTAAATAAACAAAGACCCATTATAATTTTTTTTTTTTTTTTTCTCTTTGAATTAACTCCTTCGGGCCACTAGGCTTCCCTGTGGCCACAGGAAGTAGCTGCCAGGACTTCTGGAAAACCAGAACTTTAGCCTTAAAAYGAAGGCCCTCGGGCTTCTCCCCCCTGCTCGGGGTGGCCGAGGATGGGCTATCGGAGGGGCACGGGGACGCCTGTCATTCCCAGAGCCGSGTGCTCCGGCACCGACGTTACTTAAAAGGAGTTTTGTGCGTATTAATGTGCGTGCCCGAAGGACAGGCTGCACGCTGCTGGGGACACTGTATTCCCTGGTTCAATTGAATTATCTTGTTTTCTAATCTAACCTACTTTTTTCTTGTTTTTTTTTTTTTTTTCCTTCTCGTCGGAGGCTGGTGCTCTGCTGGAACCTGTTCTCGGTGCAATCGCTGAGCTTCTTGTGGGTGTCTGATTTCTGTAACACGTTCTGGTTTCCAGTATGAATGTAACGCACAAAGCATATCATGACACTGCTCTAGGTGTATGYGATCTTATCTACCTGACATTTAGGGCTTTTTTAACCGTCCGTACACCTGATTTGCATAAAAATCACATGGTTTTTCTCTTTTTTTTTTCTTTCCCCCCCCCCTCCTTTTGGTGCATCATCATAACAAACTACTCGAGTGTTCGGGGCCGGTTTCTGCCTGTCAGCACGAAGGCCCGGCGCTGTCCCCCTCTGCTCCTTCCTCCTGCGTCGAGGTCGGAGCGCTTGGAGGAGCCGCCGTGCCCTCCCTGCCTCCGTATCCCTTGGAGCCTTGAAGGAGCAAACGCGCCCGCCGGCCTTCCCAGAAACCAGAGCAGCCAAGTGCTCGCTTCCATAGACCGCGCTTGTTTTTATTGATAAGGAAAATCCCCCGGAACAGCTCCCCCCACACCGGGAGGCTCCCCCTGCCGCCGCGTGCCCCGGACGGAGCAAGGCCTCCGGGAAAATAAACGCCGGGATCTAAACAAACTGCTGCCTCTCGCTGGTCGTGCGCTGGTTTGAGCCTCTGCACCGTGCAAGATTTTTCCCTTGCTATCGGCAGAGGCGTCGGCTCCGGACACAGGGAAAAGCGGGAGCCCTCATGGGAGGGGGATATTAATGCATTAATTCACGCTGCTTTTATTTATTTATTTTTTTTCACTTCTTTTTTTTTTTTTCCTCTCTGTTCTTCCCTCCCTTGTAATTGGAGTGTTTGTGCTCTGCCTTGGTCCTCGCAGCTGGCGAAAGGCCTGGAAGTGGAAAAACTCGTATGTCGTGGCGGGGCCCCGCTGTCCCAACACGCCCTGGGTACACCTGGCCGTGCCCAGCGCGGCGGCGCGTCCCGATGGGTCGCGACGCCCGCCGTGACGCCCGCCCAATATGAGTGTTGTCCCTTAACATCCAGCGGMGGGATGAGCGCTCGGGGGGCCTGAGGGCAGCAGGCTGCGTAGGCCGGACACGCAGGGAGGGATGGATGGACGGAGCCGTGCTTGGATACACAGATGGATGGCCAAAGACCAAGCTTGAGCTTGAGGGTTGGCACCCCGAAGTTCCTCCACAGTCTCGGAGGATTTGGGGGGGATGGACAAGCCCTGGGACTCGTGCAGAACCACCAGGTCAACCTCTCGAGCYCGGCTGGCTCAGGGAAGGGCGGCCTGGGGAAAGCTCGGCTCGGAGGGAGACCTGGGGTATCTCCTCATGAACCTGGCCAAATAACGGGCGTTTCCATGTGCYTGTTGCTGCTGGAGGGGGACACAGACTTCTCTGTAACCAGTGACTCTTCTCACGTCTGACCCAAGAACGAGATGGCTCCAACTGCATCCTGACCGGGAGCACACAATCTCCTGCCACCCCTTCCAGGACCCAACAATTTTTAACCACTTAGGGACCAAAGTCTGTGTATGCCTCTGGACACCCGGTGTAGGGGGACGCCCTCGTGGCGGGCAGGCGGGTGGGGAGGCGGTGGAGCCAGGTCCTGCTGCCCTCCCACTGCTTGTCCCCTCCATGTGGCTTTGCTGGCCCCATCTTGGCACCTTGGGGGATATTGCGCTCGTGAGCCGGGGACGTTCGAATTCCCTGGGCTGGCACCCAGTGGCAAAACTGCCCTCTGCCTTTTCTCGGCCCGTCTGTCAGCTTTCGAGATTTAAAAAAATTAAASCCTCGCTAACCCTGCAGATGCTTCCTGCGAAGGAGCTCCTCGGGGGCAGCTCAAGCCTGATTTGGGGGTGGCTGCTCTGTTTGCCAAAAAATAAAGAGAGAAACAGAATAAAAGCAGTGCTTGCTTGGGGTAGTGAGTAGTACTTTAGTAGTGCTTCTCATCTCTGTCGTGCCTCAAAGAATTGCTCTAAAATTATTCCTTCATATCCAAAATCAGAAGATAACCAAACAGAGAGGCCGGTGACTCCAAGTTTTCCCGGGAACCGGAGTGGAGGAACTTTGAAATTAAAACAGGGATTTGCAGATTTGCATCAATCCCRATCGTTTTGAAGACGGCCTGCAAAGTTTAGGCTAAGCCAAAACTATTTTGTTTTCTCTGATAATTTCTCAGACATCTCAACCAGGAGAGGACTACGTGAATTTCAAATTCTCTCTTCAAATAAAACACCGACATTTTTTTATATTCTTTGCAATGATTGAAATGACAAATTCCTTTCACTGAAACTCTTTGATTTGGWCTTAAAGGATTTGGTGACTGGGTGGGATTGTATTTGGAAGCAATGGTGAAAATGGTAATTATTTCTTTTACTGCCTCCTGCAAGTCTTTTATTCCTCTGTCCTATCTTTAAAAGCCTGTCTGGCAAAAACAAACTGTATTAGAAAAGAATTCAATTAGATGTTTTGCCAGCAGAATATTTTATAAATTTTTATACCAGTAGTTAGAATGTTAAATAATATATTAACAGATTTATAGAGTACATTTAGGTACAACTATGAATAGCTGCAGTAAAAAAAAAAATTAATAACCTCCCCCCATATTTTTAATGTATTAAAAGTTGGGAGGTTGGTTTCTGGTTTTGTATTTTTTTTGCCCTTTTTTTTTCTTATTTGAATTTCAGTTTTAGGACTTAAAAAGAATTAGATTTTCCCATATTTTTCTGTTATTCTCCAAAGGCAAGGATAGGTCAGCTATTTTTTTGAGACAAATATTCCTGTATGATTTCTTCTTATCTTAAATAATTAAATATACAAGAAGTAAGGAGTAACTAGGCAGATTCTATGATATGGACATGAATCAAATGGGATGTTTATTTGCATAGGTGCGTGGCAAATAGGGAAGGATCGATCCTGAAGCTCTATAAAATTGCCAGTTACTCCATTAAAGTATTACTAATAGATTATTACCCATAAGAATGTAACTCTTAATGTCCTAAAAATAATTTAACTGGAAGATTATTTTTATTTAATCTAGTAAATGAAAAATGTATTTTAGTTCTTCTTTAGCAGAAATAAAATGTCTCCCAGAAGCTGGAAAATATATTCAGCTGCTTCCCTCTCCCTTCTTTTTTTTTTTAAATGGACATTTCTCTCTATTTTTCCTTCTCTTCTATTTTCATTCCAAAGCCTCACCAGGTTCTCCAAATTTGGCAATTTATTTTTCTTTCCTTCTCCCTCCAGAAAAACACTTTTCATCAGCAAACGTGATACTTTTTCTCCCGAACCTCTCTGAAAATTTCCCGGCTCTCTCTCAAGGCAAGTTTCTAAGATCAACAAGTTAACCTTCAAAAAGATTACAAAGGTACAAGTGGGCTGCTTAGGAGGTGAATCATTAAACATAAGGTGAAGGATATGACTGCAGAAGGTTTCAATTAAAGTGACAGTTTAGGCAGACTTGGCTTGCCCGGGAAAGGTAGGCTTTTATTGCCGGCTCTGCTCTCGGAGCTGCATCCCTCCTAAGCAGAAAGAGTTCATTCCCCCCAGCTGATTTTTGCATTCCCAGGGCTGCTGGTACGATCCTTGCTCGTACAAACAATTCTGCCAGTTTGAGGATGATAAATTCCACCGTGACAACATTGAATGTGGGAAAATGKCCAGATTTCCTTTCTATCCCCCCCAAGCCAGAGCAAGGGAATCCGGCTCGGACCTGACTTACTCCAATTGCCCGAGGCTTAACCCAAAACACCCCTGATTCACACCAGCATAAGGCAGAGCAGGATTTGGCCCACAACTTTCCCCGTTGTTTCTCAGAATCCTTCTGGATTCTTTTTTTTCTTTTCTTTTTTTTTTCATTTAGTTTTGCTTTATTATGGCAGCGTATTTAGCAAAGCAGCCCCGGGCTGGAGGGAGGAACGCRCGCTCCTTGCCGAGACGTGGAAATCCTGCCGTGCCTCTGCCCTGTCCCTGCGCCCGCCTGAGAACCGCTCTGGGGATTCACACCCGCTCCCCTTGCCCCACGGTCCATGGGTGCCAGGGAGGCGACCGCCCTTCGCAGGGTCCCCTGCGCTTGGCAGGACGCCTGTGATGTTCCAGGGTCGCGGGCTTGGGGATACGGGCAGTGCCTGGTCCCCTGATAAAGGAGGGCCGGGTCAGCCCAATTTGAAATTTCTGATCCAAATTTGACCAGTTTCTGGGATTTCCCCTAGATCAGCCCTGAGTGGGCAATAAGATCCTCTCTGCAAGGATGATCTAGCAATTGGGTTAATTCCCTCCTGTGAAAGCCTTACATAATCACATAGGCTCAGATCCTCAAAAGTGTTTGTGTGCCTTCTTCCCCTGGAAATCAGGCAGCTTAATTGTCTCCTAAAATTACTCTGTTTTGTTTTGACWGAGCAGCTGGAAATAACAAACGTGATTTTAGTGAGCTTCGTTTGCCTCTCTGTGGCCACGGAGCATTTTATCTACCTTCTCCACTGCGCTCATGGTTAAAGAGGGTAGTGCCCAGATTTCAGAYGGGTTTGTAAACCGTGGCCAGGGGGAACCCGGTGCCGAAGGAGGTTAGGGAAGCTGGTTTGTGGCCTGTTTATGCCTCCAGTCCCAGCTGGTAAAATGCATATAAGAAGACAGCACGGTCTCGCCAAGGCGCTGGAAGGAAGAATCCATTAAAGCCTGTGCGATGCTGCAATAGAAGGATCATAAAGATCACGTCAGGGAGAGATGCCATCTATTACAGATAACTATTGCACAGCTGACTGCATCTCCCTCTCTGGAAATGGCTCCTTTCTTAGTTTCATTTTTGGCTATGCGACCCGAAAGAATTCTTCTCACTCCTTGGCGTTTGTCCCCTTCAGATATTTCGTGCAATACAGAAGGAGGAGGAATCAAAACACCGTGACATTGAAGTTTATTCCCGATTCTGCTCACGTCAGTTGAAATCAGTCACTAAAACCTCAGCCCGCAGGACCCTGTGCTCCGTATTTTTCTTGTCTAGGTAATCGCAATGGCAGCAGGGGGAGGTAAGTAGAAGGGAAAAGGACTGATTTTATTAGGTGTTTGAGGAGCTTATTAGAAAACAGGGGGAAAAAAGGCAATAAAATCATAAAGACGTGAATTAAAAAGAGCGATGAAATCCAGTCCCTGCTGACTGCAAGGGGAGCCTTCTCTCTGCACGCACCCTTTCCCRGTTTGGAAGATGCCCAGGCATTGATAAACGTTTTACAAGAGCCCGGCTCCACAGAAGCAAGCGGTGGCTAATACGGGGAGAAAAAATACTCGAGTGCCAGCATCAGCCCGGCAGCTTCGGAGGCAGCGTTTAAGCTGCTACCTTGCAGCCCTTGGGCCCTGTTTGGGTTTGTTGTCAGTGAGCAATTTGGAGCTGCAGTGTACCTGGGTTATTTTTAGGCCAATTAAATTAATTGCTGGAACAGACAGCCCTTTTTAGACCCGAAGCACTTTTTGCCCCCCCTTCTTTTTACTGTAGGGCTAATGTAGTGATTCTGGGGCTTTGGTTTGGCAGTCAAGGCATGTGTGTATTTTAAGTTAAAAACCAGCATCTGGGATGGATGCTGCTAGATAAATATTTGATTACTTTTTGTAATTATTAGTAATAACAATGCCTTGCTCTGYCGAGCACCTTTCGTCTCCAAGCATTTTAGACACATGAGCAAAGCCAAGCAGTTCAGTCCTGCTCTAGGGGCTGTAATTACCTTTGTCTCCTCATTGTAGATGTGGAAAGCGAGGCCAAGGGAGGCGACTGGCACTGGAGGCCAGAGCAGAGTTGGGAACGATCCCAGAGGCTGGGATTCAGTCACTGGCCAGCAAGGCCTGCCAGCAGCAAAGCTCCAGCCACGTCTGGTCTCCTAGGAGGATGTGTCCTGCAAGGCAAACTCATCTCTTCAGCCCGTGCTGGTATTAGGGCCACCTCCCGAGCCAAGGTGGTGCTCACCTTGTGCGTGGCACTATGGATGGATGCAGATGCCCTTTCTGCTTCTCCTTGCCGTGTGTCCTTTGGGACAAGCGCAAGGGAGAGCTGTACACACCTAGGGGTGCGTCCAGCAGGAACCAGCCTCCTTGCTTGATGCTGCTGCGTCACTCGCTGTGGCTTTTCCCATCACTCGCCATCGGCCTTGTGCTGGGTCCCCCACTGCTGCTTTCCCACACAGGAGGTTCAAATCCATCCCTGACCAGGAGGGTTTCCTCTGGCTTTCCAGCTTGTGTCATATCCCATTAGTGGTTTGCACAAGATCCCGTGAGATGAGGACATCCCTCTGTTAGGGACACCTCAATGCAGGGACATGGTGGCCATGCTGCCTGGTCCCTGCTGCTCTGGGCAACCACATCCTGCTCTGCTGCTGCCTATCACAGGGCCTATTTTCCCTTGTGATTTGCGCCCTTTTTCCAATTCCCACCCTAGATGCTAGATGCGTTCATAGACCATCGATGCCCCAGCAAACCAGCCCTGCGGCAGGCAGGATGCGGCTCTTTCCCTGCCTGGTGCCAGCTCCCTGCACGGACTGGCCGGCAGCAGAGCTGCGCTGCCCCTGTTCCTGGCTGCTGCAGGCCCCTCGGACCCTGCTTCCAGCCTGCGTTTCTCCTTCAGCGCCTCGATAGGATCACGCACAAGGACTCTTCCAGGGTTTCTCTAATTTTCGTTGCCTCATACTACATTACAGAGGGAACTAGGGATGAAGCTAAGAAGGGGGTAAATATGTTCAGGACCCGATTTTTTTWWAAAAAKAAAGACTTAATACTGTGTTCTCCTCCACTCCATTCCGTCCTATTCCATTCCAGGGCATAGCAAATGTATGTCCCCAGCAAGTTTCACAATTCAGGCACTCAGCGCCAGCCCTGCAATCCTGACTTTAATGCTGAAATCAGTAGAGCCCAGCAGATCATCAGAGCTTTGACCCAACCCAAGGATTCAATCACCTAAGTGTATTTCAGATCCCAATTGACCCAGTACTTCTCTCTTTTATTATCGGTGTGCAATCTCTCCTGCTGAGCCAAGATTCCGGTGTTCTTCATTTTTCTTCRGTCTCTCATGCCACAAAGTCAAGTGAATGTCTTCAAGGAAATCTCAGTAATAAAACCTATTTCCTCTTCCCCGCTGCAAAGAGAAAGCAGAGTAATAGTTTCTCTATCCATCAGGGACCGGTTAATGCCTTGCTCCTCATCATCACCAAATGCAACTAATAAAGGAGTAAAGGAGATTTGGCAGTTTAATGCAGCATCTAATTTTGTGCCTGCTGCTCTGCCAGAAAGTATTTTCACTTTTGGGTGATGCCAGAGTAGCAGAGCTGATTAATTAGCCCTCTTATGAGCAGGAAAAGCTCAGTCTACAGCCCCCAGACATCCCAAGCGTTGGCCAGCCTTGTTAACCAGCATTCCCAGTGACTTACAAAGTTCATCAGCCTGTCTGCTCAGGTAAGGGTGAGGATGCACCCTCAGGAGGGAGCAGGACGATTACACAGATGAGGTCCAGCTTTTTCATCTAGGCAACTGGCTGCAGGAGCCTCTTAGCATGTAGATGTGGGCCAGGCACCACTGGTCTGGTGCCTCCCTGTGGATTTCCTCAGAGATGAGAGCTTCCTTAAGGGGACAGAGCGCCCTTGGTGTTCAAGCATCTCTGCAAATCCTGCTTTGGAAGGATCATCAAGACTGCCATTGCAAGAAGGGGTCTGTGTCTATAGAAGACAACTCTCAGGACTAGTGGATATGTTTGCACAATAAGCAGAAATTTGAAACAGAGAAGCAGTGCATCTGTGACAGGAGAATGTCTCAGCAGAGACGTTCAGAGCCATGCACTGAGTGTGCAGTCACAGACAGTGGAGACATGGGCACATGAATGCAGCAGAGCACTGAGTGCTCCAGGGACTGCATCAGGCAGAGCTCCTGTGCTGTTTCAGTAGTGCTCTGCATTGGTAATTAACTCATTCAAAGCTCTCCTTGCCCTGCATTTCTCTTCCACAAGGTGTTACAGAACAGCTTGAGCCTGTGGATGGGTTAATTAAAGCCATGGACAGAGAGACACAACTTCCTTAGGGTCTGGTCATCTTCCTTTCSATCTAGTTACTCAGAGGTTTAATGTTAATGTCTGTAAGAGTCTGTGAGACCAGGAACTTAGCTGCTATATTACTAGACAGCTATATTACTCCTACAATGCAGTGGCTGGATCTAGCAAAACAAGTCTTTTGGTCTTGGTTGGATCCCTTTATATGCTGTTGTGCAAATAACAATATTGAGCATTTAAACTGAACTTGGACAATTTCTGTCGGGGTGACGAGCGGCTGCAAGAGGGGAAGGAGGAAGATGGCGTGGAACGGTTCCCCTCTGGCCATGATGTGAGCCAGGACAGAGCACGGTGCTGTGAGCACTTGCATGGTGGCCTTGGCCCTTCCTGTGCATAGCAGCATGTATGTGCACACATGTGAGCTAGGTAAGGATCTACCAGCACTCTGGTGTTGCAAACCACCTCCTCTGTTCCCAGGAGTCCAGACATGTGGGATCAGSGAATGGTTCAACACGCTGCAAATCTGCTGCTGCAGCAAGGCACTGCACAGCCAGCGCTGAAAGGGCAGTGCACGGTGTGTGCCTTGCAGTAGGATACAGCTGGCAAATCAGCTCACCTTGATTGATCCTGCTCTGCCAGATGATGTCTTGAAATATCTCAATCCCATTGTCCCAGACCGTGTGCCAGATCAGAGACAGCTTGTGCTGTGTTTGAGGACAGAATTTAGGGAGAGACCAAGTCCAACTGGCAGACAATATAAMACTTGGCTGCAGGAGGACCCATCTTTCTGCTATGGCATTTATGGGACTGAGATCCTTCTTTTCCTCAGAAGAACTTGTTGATTTTAAAAATAAAAGAGCCACAGTCTATGCACCCAGGAATGTGTGGGATCAGGAAAATGGAAGCACATTTATGCATTTCTAATRTAGTTTTCACTGTTAAATCTAAACACTCTTTATCCTTCTAGACCTCCTCRGCTCTGTATTTCGGTGCTATTTATCAACACAGCATTCTGAAGACTGGTCTTCCTCTGTACCACTAATGCAGCTGAAGTAATGTGGTTATATTGCTAAATTCCTGGTGTCCAACATCTTCTCTCGTTCCTACCTCCAAAGGCAGAGTGGATTCTGGATGTGCTCTGGTCATGTAGCAAACAGGCTGATCTGAACRTATCTTTGGAACAAATTGAGGCCCACACCTACGAAAACTTGGGCACCTCCTTGGCTCTGAGAACATGAGTAATTGCAGAGACTGAACATATTACTTCTCACATTTATTCTGACACACTCTTTTTGTGCCTCTCTTCCCCTGTTATCTCCGTGTCTCATAAACATTAATGATCGGTTCTCAGGCCAAGGCACAGTGCTTCATTGTTTGCATTGAAGGTACCACAGGGAATGATTAAAACTACAAAAAAAAAAGTAGGATTGGATTTTAAAATGYCTGTTTTTTAATGTTTCTTTGCCTAGCTTCGGGAGTGTAGGAAATTCAGGCTACCCTAATGGTGTCTTTTTGAGTCATTTCAGAAAATGTGAGCTATTTCCAAAGTTGCTCTGTTACAGCCCACTCCGAAAGTTTCATAAAAGCCATTAGAGGTATTTCCAAACTTTGCTGCCACTTAAGAGTTAATGCACATGGCTATAAAATAGACTTTCAGGTCATTTYGGCTAAAAAACTATTTCCTTTTACTTAACTCACCTCTGAGAAAAATGGTGCTGCTCACCTCGGCTGCGTGATCCTATTAACCACTGTCATTTCCACCGGGGCTTCAAGAGGCAGGACCCAGCTCAGATCCACTAGAGTGTTCAGATCCAACTAGGACGCCCGTGTCGTGCTGCTGCCTGGGTTTGTGTTTTAAGATGTCCTTCCCCTCCTGCCCTGATGGGTCTCTGCTGTGGGGCTGGAAACTGGCTGCTGCATCCCGCATCAGAGGAGCTGGATTTCAGTGGTGGACAAAGCACCAAAGGCCCCTGGATATTCTCTGCATCTGCGCATCRGAGGAAGGGCTGGAATGGGAGCTTTCACCACTGGAGGCTGGAARGCCCTGTTGAGAGAAGGGAGCTTGTGGTGGAAATAAACTGAGCTGCAGGTACCCGAAGCCTGAAATCAGAGCAGATATGAATGAGGAATTAGAGTGTGGCCCTGACACATCTGCATTTCTGAGGAGATAGGAAGACAGTAAAAGTCTCCAGCCTGCACAGGACCCACAGGGCTGCTCATGGACCTTTTATTGGGCACTTGCAAGTGACGTTTTTGTCTCTGGATCCAAGAAGGGGTCACTGCATGGTGGCATCAGGTCCCTTCATGCAGAGCCAGGACTTGGAGATGGGCTCTTTTTCCTCAGGGCTGATGCACTGTCTGCCACCCTGGCAAGAAGTGTCATCACATGGGCTCGACCAGGAGAGGGGCTTTGGGGTGTCACCTTGGAACTCCCCGCGTGAAAGCAGATCTGGGCCAAACCTTGCCAAGTATCAAAAGRGCAGACTTGCCGAAATAAAACACATGGAGCCTGAGCTGGAGATGTGTCCTTAGCAGCGAGCTGGTGGATGTGGATGCAAATGTCCAGTTGAATCAGTTTACCAAAAGGCAACGGGCTGCAAGACATCCTGAGCTATTCCCAAGCTCAGACTGGGGGATGGGTGGATTTTTTTTTTCAACTGAAACTTCCCCTGTGTGAAAAATGCAAATATTGATGAACAGTTTTGAGCATTAGTGCCGGTTTTACTAAATTACTTGTCCTGAGAAAAAAATTCCAAGAAAGTACATTTGCAATGTTTATTTCAGCTTGAAATTCCCCTCCATTTTACTTGTAAATTGCTCCAAATCAAAGTGCAATGCTTTGTCCTCACCTTTCACGTTTGCTATAACTTAAATAAATATTTCTAGTTGCAATCTGAAGTAACACCCTCCTTCCTTACTTTTCAGAACTATTCATTAGAAAACAACTCCAAATTCTTTGTTTTTTCATACCGCTCTTTTCAGAACCATTAGACGCATTTMCATCTACCACATAAATGAAACCACAGGCTATCAATGTTTTAAGACAGCTTTATTTCCCACCAGAAATTTGCATAGCATCAACCTTTTGTAACACTCTGAATTACTATACCAATATTTTGGAGGGGAAAACACAAGTTACTGGTACCAGAATTAGGAGGCTGAAAGTCTCCAGGTAAACCTCAGCTAGACTTTTAYCCACCAGTCACAGGAGTCCTCACTCTTACCTATGTGGTATCATTTGAACAACTTCTTTTCTTACCCCATCTCTCCTCATTGTATCTGTGTCCTGAAAAGTGGTGTCATCACCTGTTCCCTAAACTGTGASTTTCCTCTCTGGAAAAGCCATTCTGCTAGTGAGTCTGGTCCAAAGAAAGGTGTAAAATCTCTTTTCAGCAACAACATAAGACCTTTCTGGGTTCCAACAGCTATCTCTTTGGAAAATTTCCATTTTCTCCACCACTTAAGATTTTCATCAAACTCTCATCGAACAAAGTGCGGTTCTTAGCAACTGGAACGGAAGCAATTCAGCTCTCTGGGCAGAGATATTTGTCTGCATCAAGAAAATCCTCAAGATTRGAAAGGAATTGGACGTTTTTTCCCCTGGTAAAATACACTTTTAGGACARCCCCTCAGTTCAATTCCCCTCCCCCTTGAAAGAAAAACCAAAAAAGTGATATGAGAAAAAAAAGTACTTTTTCCTGCAGAAAGCACCATTTCCTGACGAGCTCTGTCACCAGAGTGYTCCTGCTCTGTCTCTTGGGAGGAGTGCACTCAGAAAGTGCAGGAAGCCATTGGCTTACCCTGGGTAACCATGTGTTTTTCTTGCATGCTTTCTGCCTCACCCATCCCCAGGTGACCAGCCCTGTAGAAATGCTGTGTTTTGCTCTTCCCACAGAAGGGAACGTGAGAAAATCAGCCCTTTTTGAAGAAGTTTCTCTCGCGCAGYAGCTCTGAAGGTTGAAAGCAGATGAGGTGCACGTTGGGTTTGACTCTTTCCTTCATTCTCCGTCGAGCTATCTCTTCATGTCAGGGAGGTTGGTGGATGTGGCCCAGCTCCCTCCATCCAGTGCCATGCTTGGACATGCAGCGATGCCAGCAGATAAGGATGGAGTCGGCAGGTCTTGGAGTGGACCCTACAGTCTTGGTGTCCTCCATGGCACCCAGTGGGCTAGCTCTGGCTCTGCGTGGCCCCTGAGGCTGGCATGCAGCGCCAGGCCTGATGAGCTGGCCACACTGCCTAGGAACAAGGCAGTGTTTAAGGAAAAGGAAGTGGGTGGGGAGGGAAAGAGAAGTGAGAAAGAAAGAGAAAATAATGCAAGGGAAGATGATGAAATGTTTGCCCTGCCTGGAAAGCTGCCCTGCCAGGGCAGGGGCAGTGTACAGCAGCACTAGCAAAACACGCTGACGCTGCCCCAGAAACTGCCTATGGAAAGATGTGGGTCAGTTAAGATGGGCGTACTCGTGAGGCCCATGCCCGGGAACACCGGTTGCAGGAACACAGCTAGGCAAATGCCAAGGGAATGTCATTTGTGGTCGTTGCAGGGGWGTGCTGCCAGGAGGAGGAGTGAGGAAGGTTGGGGAGTTTTCTCATGTCAATGCAATGTGTCTAAGGCAGAGAAGGCTTGGGTGGATCAAGGCAATGCTGTCACTGTTCTTTTGAGGCCTGAAAGTCTCCCCCATCCTCCAGATACTTTTATTGCATAGTTTTACTTCGAAGTTATACAGAAATTCATGTCTTGTCTTCTCAGGTTGTACTGGAGCAGCTCTGACCTTCTCTGTCACTGCTTGAGAAAAGCCAGGCAGCCAGTACAGGTGCTAAGCCATTGGTCTCCTGAAGGCTCARAGCTCAGCAGTTCAGGAGTAAACCTCTAGCCTTCTCTGTGGGAGTCTTTTCATTCTGTGAACTCCTAAGTGCTGCCCAATACAGGTGTGAGTTCTTGCAGGGCTCACTGATAAACCCCCRTGATAAGTTATTTTTCATAGATACCCTTTGCAGAGCTCTCTCTCTAAGTACAAAACTCTTCCTGAGGATAGGTCCCATGAGAGGGACCTTGAGCTCGCACCAGGTTGTTGTACTCAAGCAGAGATAATATTCTGCATGGAGAAGCTTCCTCTAAAACGACTCAGCCCTCCTCTGTGTCTTACAAGTCCTCCCAAAGGGTGCAGGCTCCGGGTTCATCACACCTCCTGTGGCAGCTACTTCCACTGTAGCAGCCTTCATTCAGTCCCACATGCAGAACCATAGCAAATTCAGCGCAAATARCCAGCAAGGAATTTCAGAAAGATGTCTGTCCTGCATAAAGTGGCCGTCTCACAGTCGCTGAACAGGAAGCAGGAGCTGGCTACAGCTAGGCTGGCCCAGCCAGGCATTGCTTGCTCTCTCCACAGCTGGCAAACGCCCTGGCACTTGCAGCTGCTCCTCAAGAGGCATCTAGAAACAGAGGGCCCATTGCTTACTTGCAAGGCCTGGCAAAACGTGTCTGTGGAACGGATCAGGAAAAAAATGTTGCATTTGAGTTACTGGATTTTTGAGATACAGCAAAAGAAAACATGTACCCATCATTGGGTTTTACCTCTTACTGTTTTTCCCAGTCCGTTTGTTTGGGCTCTACACGGACATGCTTGAATCTCAGAAACTGTCAGATTCTGAAACTTTCCATTCATGACAGAGGAATAATGAAAGCCTAGCTCTAGTCAACAGGGTCTCAAGTTTAATCACTCTTAAAAAATGTCAGCTTTAATCCCAACCCCAATGAATACTTCATGGCATCAGCTAAATGTTGACATTCCAAAGCCAGATCTTTTTTGAAGGAATGTTCAGATCCTTTATAATTAAAAAAACTTAGAAATATATATATATATGAAAGTATTAATTTTGTTCCCTGCACTTTCTTTCTCTTTCTCTTATGAATATACCAATGAAGTCACAAAAGGTAGGTAAAATAGAAAACAAACCCAAACATCTCCTTGCTGAGAAGTGTCTGGCAATGGATTTTTTTTTTTTATTTCAATAGGAAGAAATAGTGACATCAAAATGATATTGTAACATAGTTGTCACAAAAGGAGTATAAAGTGCCCTAGCCGGTCATCTCATTTGCCTTCTATGCTCTAGATGTTGAAAATAAACCACTTGTCACATAGGCCAGAAATGTATTTTAGATGTGGAGTAAGATCTGGAACCATCAGATATTACAGTTGTCCTTCTGGATGACTGGTTACAGACCAACTTCTCTCTCACCATGAGGCATCCCAGTGGCCCCAGCAGTCCTAAAGTCCAAGAACCACATCCCTGCCAAGTGCAGTGTCCAGCTCAGGATGCAACATGAAGCCTGCACATGTCACTCTATCAATCATCTTCATGCTGTTATCCACACCAGGCTTATGCCTTGGCAATGACACTACATTGAGTGCCTACTCACCACCTTCACRAGAGAACAAGAGACAAAGAGGGTGTCGAGATTTGAGAGGTACCTGTATGACTTSTCTGATATCCAGAGGTTTCTAATCCGCTGCTACAGGGTAGCTCAAATTGTCTCTTAGCTACAGCTCTGCTCTAGGGTCCCATTCCTGAGTTTTACTTCATGCTCCATCTCCTGCTTTCCAGAGCCATCATGCTTTCCAGTTATGTCTCTCAGCCTTGGAGATTTCATGGGGCTGCACCAACCCACAGAGTCATGGGGGACAAGTAGACTAARAAAAGCAGGACTTGGTCCTTAGTCCTTGGAAGAGTTTTGGCCAAACATCTCTGCACTTCTCAGTCTTTGTGTGGTGCGGGCAACCTGGATCTGAAGGTGCAGCACAGGATGACACAGTATGTGTCCCTGGGCAGTACACACACTAAGCAACAGTGAGAAGATAATGACCTTGGTAAAGTAACTGTCTCTGACGGAGGCGTGACAGCACCAACATTGAAAGCAACATCTCATCATCATGGTGCTGTATTTTGCTCCACCACGTGCATGCTATTTCATGCACTCTCTAAGCCTTGCTGTAGATATCAGCTCCTCTCCCTGCCAGGAGGCCTGTTCMGTACTGCCATATATTTGTCTGTCTCTCATGGTGCTCCTAGAGGAACTTGTGAGAGCCGTTTCAGGCTGAAGYGTGCACACTGCAAAGGCAGGGTCTGGCAACAGTGTAGGGAGAAGATTCAGCAGCTGGGGGAGTCCRATTGAGTAATACTCCTTGCATCATGATTGGAAGCTTCTTGAAATGCCTAGGTGGTTTGAGGTTATCTCTCTCTCCACTTGAAGAACTCTCTGACCCTGATCCTCACCTCACTCTTTCTCACATCAGAGATGGCCAGTCCTCTTCAATCTCACATTCATCTTCTCACCACTGGGTCCCTGCTCCCACTTGTTGTTGTGCAGGTCTTCCTTGCTGGGTCGTCACTCAATTCCTCCTGCATTGCATGGCCAGGACACCTGCCCTCTCCTCTGTCCCTCTTATCCTTTGCAGACTGGACGCAATGATCCAAGAAGAAGGAGGATGGCTCTTTCTTCAACCTAACAGACWCAGTTGACCTTCTCTAATGTCCTTCTTTTAGAAAGGGAGAGAGAGGAGTCATCTTTGCTGTGTTTTCAGGCTCCAAGGACAAGCTACAATGTAATGATAAGAAAGAAACCCAACCGCTTGTTTGAAGATTCCAGGACTTTCAGCACTGATTCACTTTGGTCTTCGTGTTCAAGTGGGGAGTGATTGAGAAAGAACTTGATTTTATCAGAAGGAGGCTGTCCATTCTGTATTCCAACAGGGATTTCTTTGGTTATTATCTATTCACGCATTTAATTTCTTTAGAAACAGCATCTGCCCAAAAGCTCTGGGCAGTTTGCCATTCTGCCGATGTACAAAGTGTACTTGTTATTAAACCTGGGAATGCATTAGCTACTGATCAAACTCTGGTCCTGTCTTTTCTGTATATTTAGAAGTGCTCTCCACACGGGAGAAATTCGGAAGAAGGAAGCTAAATTTGCCATACAGCTTTGGGTCACTGGAGTTACAGTGGGCCACTTTTTGACCACATTTACCTATTGTACAATTCTTCCTCTCCCCTGAAAATTACCAGATCCCACCCCCCCATGGAATGTGGAATTCAACTGTT
The DNA here is from genome assembly GCA_003342815.1 of Eudromia elegans. Classification (NCBI taxonomy): domain Eukaryota; kingdom Metazoa; phylum Chordata; class Aves; order Tinamiformes; family Tinamidae; genus Eudromia; species Eudromia elegans. Next base: position 11,425,736 of record PTEX01000002.1, read on the forward strand.
TTTTCTTGTTTGACGAATTGTGTCAGATACCTGGTGCTTTCCTCAGATGTTACTCACTACTGGATTCTCTAGGAAGATCATGGAACTGCTTAGTTGCAGTGTTGCTCARTTGCTCCTCTCAAGAGGACTGGATAAGCCTACCAAGTGTCCTGGACTTGTATTTGGAGGATGATTTAAAACTACTGTCTGCCTTTGACTTTGCTTGTATTGAGCATTAGTGGAATAACTTAAGCACTTTAGGTAGCTTCGAAGAAGCTCACACAATGTCCTTCTACTGCTTTCTGCACAAAAGCAAACATTTATTTTATGCAAATGTTTGTGATAGCTTTTTTTTTATGAAAAAAGAGAATCCCAAAGCAGTTTAAATCTATAAAAGGACAAATTGTCTACAAAATATGTCCAGATTCCTATGGAAAATTTTCTACCTCTAGTAACTACCAATAAAGCCTATTTTATACCTTTGTGACCATCAGAACTTATGCAATCAGTTTGCTTCTTACATAACCTTGGCAAAATGCCACCCCCTCCCTGTTCTGGAAGAACCAAACTGACGTGTTAGAGGAACATGATTGGAAACGCTGGCTCGGGCCATTACTTTGCTGGAGCATTTAAAGGACATGTGGAATATACTCAAGATGCCATGAAATAATAGCCCATGTCAAACAAGTTCTAGGCTTCTTAACACACCTCGATCTGGCCACAGAACACACCTGTTCCCAGAGTAGGGTGACATGTCACTTCGTCTTTGGAGTCCTATGGGTGGACTCAGTCGTGGTCTCCGCTGTCTCACTTGACTTAAGGGGTCGATTGAAACAGGCACCATTGCAGGAATTATCCTGCAGCTTCAATGGCGCATGAGGAAGCAGACACCGCTTCCTTCCTCCACCACCTTGTGAGCAGCTTGTTTGCACGTAGTACCTGTGACCGCCTGTGAGCCAAGGAGGTGAGCACAGGACAGTACCCTGAGCACTGCTGTTTCCCTCTTACTTTGCACTCCCAGGGCAAGGACACTTCAGGTTTGGGTCCTTCATCCTGCTGCTGCTCAAATGGCCCCGCTCTAAGTCATGCTGCTGCTGAGAATGTTCCCTCTCCATCCACACACAGGAGTTGCATGGAAGCCTGGTGAGAAGGGGTGCCAGAGGTTCTGGTAGAGCCTGAGTTTGACAGACTTTCCTATGGACATTTTCCCTTCTGTCTAGGTTAGAGAAGCATAAACGAATAGTGGAGGTCGACAAATAAATTAAAACATGAAAAAACTTTAATGATTTTTTTCAACGAAATCAGGAAGAGCTAAAATGTGCTGCAGAGCAAGCTCTATGGGCTCTGGAAGTAACAGGGAGGCGCGTGTGYCCAGCCCTGTGGCCGGCGGGGCCTGGCGAGGTGCAGAGGGGCCCCTTGGTTGCGCCAGGGCCACGACGGGGAGCAGAGCGCGCGGGGCCGCGCGGCGCGGGCGCTGCGGGGACCCAGCTGCACCTGAGCGAGCGCTCCGGCGTAAACACTGCGGCGGGGAACTCGTCTGGGCTGCGGGCAGGCTCGGGCCTGCGCCGTGCTGGCAGCCGGGCCGCATCCGTGGCGCTCCTGATTTCAGGAGCAAAGATATTCCGAGAAAGCACCGATACTGGACACACCAAGTTCCAGAGCCATCACTTGCCGGCCTCTCAGGCYACAGTCATCCCCAGCCCATTCTCTTGGCTCTCCCCTGTGGCTTTTTGTTGTACAGATGGAATTATGGGCAGGGGCTTCTGTTAGAATAAATAGCCCAGGTAAATAAATTATTGTACGGTTACTGCTGTCTTAAACCTGCTCATAAAGGGCTCCAACAAACGAGGGAGGAAATTATTGCTGACCTGCAGCTGGTCAGCTTCTGTGAGGRCTCCATCCAAACTCGGCGTTTAACACTTAGCTCTTCAAGATGTCACCTCATGAAATTTTATAAGCTCAGAGGGAGCAGGTGAGGTCAGTGCCTTAATGGGAGACGAGCATGGAAATGCCGGGAGCCGCGCTGCGAGCGGGCACGCTCGTTCGGAGCCGGCGCTCTTCCCTCCGCACGGGCGCCCGTGCCCGGTGCCTGCGGAGCGGTGCCGCCCGGGCTGCTCACTGGAGCGGGGCCACGGACACTTCGGTCACTGGGAATCCTGTGGCGTTTCTTTCCATGAGGGCTTGGGTGCTGGCCCCAGCGGCCAGGCCGAACCGCCGGTGGGTWGGAGGCAGAAGGCCACCGAGCAGGTTTGAAGGGATGAGGAAACATTTAGGTCGTTTTTATCCAGAGTGCGTCTGCTATCGCTAAATCATGCCAAGTGGGCATGACACCAGGAACAGGAGGTGAATTGTGAGGAAAAAACACAGCCGTTTTTTTTTTTTATTTTTTTACCTCTCTCTCCTTGGTTTTTACCGAGATTGCACCAAACGTAGAGTACCTGAATGCAAACGGCGTGATGGTCAAGTGGGCAGTTTTAGGGAAAGAAAGCCAAACTGGTGACAAACTAGTGTGGTCAAACTAAACTCAACTGTCTGGACACCRTGAGCTCCATGAGCTCCTCTCGCGGCTTTCAGGGAAGCCCTAAGGATTCTGGAGAGCTCTGAGCCAGCCTGCACAGGGTCCAGGCTTGGATGCACACAGGATCGGGAGGAGAAGGGATTCAGCTGGGCTCCCAGATCCTCTGGGACGCCGTGTCTGAGGGAATGGAGTGGAGTGTTTATTTTTACCCCTCTACCTGTCTTTCCCTGGCTCCGGAGCAACGTGGGCTGTACACGCAGTGTAGGATGTGAGCACATACTGTACATCTGAGGTGAGATGAAACACAAATATGCCTTTTCATAATAGCATTTACACCTGGAAGAGAAGACCGGTTTATTACCTTGGTAAACAAAAGTTAGAATTCAAGCAAAGTACAAACTTTGCCCCGGGCTATTCTGACAGCGCACCTTGTGTTTGTGAAGTGAACTCGGCTGCTAATGTGCACTGTGAAGCAACGGGGCCTTTTCCAACCCTCCCCCAACATCTCATCCAAGGTCCAAAGTTTAAAAATTCCATGGTTTTTGGAGGGGATGTTGCTGAGTGATAGGATGCAYCGTGGCCAAGACAACTGAGGTGGCTGCCGTTGATGACGGGAGGSTGTGCATGGCACATCTCTGACATGTATCATGTTTTCTCTTTCTCCACAGAGGTTGAAGATTGCAAGGAGGGTAGATTTAGCAATATGTGCTGTGCCAAAATGAAGTTTCTGCTGAAGAGGTAGGTTAGTCGGGGCGAAACATCCTAGGTGTTTCTCTCCACAAGGCAAGCACGTTGAATCCCAACCTGGCACCCAGGAGGGCTCTCCAGCGAGATCCCTTATGATGTCTGTCAGGCCTCCACCACTTACATGTCACTTGTAACATGTAAGTTTGTAAAACCTGGCCAATGCTCTGGATCTCTTGCAAACTGTTCTCGTAGTGGGTGCTGGTTCATGGGCCTATAATCAAAAACCTCCTGGGAACTAGATCTCACTCCCTGTGGAAGAGGGGTTAGCCCCCATATTCCACAAAGGAGACACTCTCTGCCCTATCCCAGCTTGATTTGTTGCAGTCAATACAGTATGCCAGCTGGGCARAGAGAACGGGCATCCGGACAGATCTGAAAGGAGCTGGAGCAGCACGATGTGTCTGGCACCATGCTCCCAAGCCATCAATTCTCAGCCRTTTTTCTCCATGCCAGAAGATGATTCTGGATCAGGCATAAGGCTGGCTCTGGCCTGGCCTGTTCTGTATCCTCATTAGGCAGCAGCATGTGCTAAGGTCAGAAAACTGCCAACTTTGTCCGGAAGAAGGTATTAGCTTGTTGGGGTAAAATTTACAACTGTTGCCAACCTACTAGCTCAAACCTTTGATTGAATGAATCACAAGCTTTTTTTTTTTGCTTTTTTTTTTCCACCACTTTGAGAAATCCACATAATTTCACYATTTTTGCTGACACCTCTATTTTTTTCTGGTGAGTGACAGGATAAGGAAGCAACTCAGCAGAGTCAACAGACTGCAAATACTGGATTGTACAACAAGATGGCACATATCTCCCCAACACAGCCATGTATTTTGCTATAGGTCACTGCCTTCTTTTTTTTAATGACTTAAACACATCATTTTGCCTAGCAGCTGTACCTCGAAGGGGAGCTRAACCATTGGGAAATCTTGACCCTTCCTAGATCACAGTGCTTGTTGATCATTGTATTTAGYCAAACTGACTCTAGAAGCATCCAGAGTTACTTTAAGGGGAAAACAATGTCGGGTGTCTAGATGTCATGGAGCTCGGAAATAACCTGCTGTTTGTTTTCAACCCTTGCAGTCGGTGACAGTAAGAGCTTGCTCTTTTTCACTTTGTGTGAGACCAGCTAATAGTGCTTGGCATGCATGTTACAAGTTATTGGCACTGAGAGCTCTTTGAGCTGCTGGGAGAGCATCTTCCTGTGTTATGCTTTCAATGAAGAAAAACAGAACCATGGATAGCAAAAAGAGTGACTTCTACAGACACATTTTTTTCTAAGACACCAACCATAACTTGCTTTCTTGAGGGAGAAGGTTCATTCTTCTCAAGGCATTTGCTGTGGCAAAGGGGTAGGCATATAAAAAGACCCTAGAAAATGTCATTGTATTAGTTTGATGCAGGAAAACCACCAGGCTTCAGAGGCAGCAAAACATTTACATCACTATGGCAGCAGGTGCTCTTGTCCTGTGTGTGGGGTCCTTGATGGAAATGCCTTAAAAAAGGAAGCAGGGGAGGAAATCTCAGGGAAGAATTGCCCACTCAGCTCTGATCATAGCTCYGTTTGACCCACTCACTTTGCTGGATTACAAGATAAAGTCACGAGGGCTAAATTTAATCTGAATACAGCAACTCTATTAATATAACAGTGATTTCAATTTGTTGAATGATGGTTTGGCTCTGTTTATTGCAAGGTCTCTAAAATTCTTGGAAGACKAATACTTACAGAAATTAAATGCATTTCTGCATAGGATTTGTTTAACCACATCAAACATGCCTAAGTACACATCGTACAACTGTGGGGCTCAGTTCTGATCAGAGATATAAGATTCCCCGGTGCTACTTCTGCAGCAGTATGACATAATTTTGCCTGGCTGTTCAAGTCCCTTTGCTTGAGTGATTAAAAACAAGACCAGGCAAAGCAATGAATACAGCCAAGGGAAAAATTCTGCCTGCCTCTTGAGAGATTGCAAACGGGGCTGATAGATCACTTCCATCTTTAATTTCTTTAGATGCTGTCATGATTCTCTCAGATATTTTGCAAAATATGAGTGACTGTATGTATGGATTTTGTGGTGGGTTTAGAGATGGTTGAGAGCTATACATAAATTGCATTATAATGGTGGAGTGAACTGCGGGTTCTGGTCAGTATTATATAGGGATGRCTGCTACATTTCCAAAGTACCTGTCCTTAAATCAGAACAAAATGCATCTAGTTGGTTATGAAAGTTTGTCCCCTTTCTTTGCATATAAATGCCCACAGTGTCCATGGGATCAACAGCTATTTCCCAACAGTGCAGGGTCTGGGTCTGTTCTGCAAAAGACACCATTTCCTAAGTGTTCGTRTCTGATCTAGAGCTTGTTTCTACAACATCCCTTCAGAAAACGTCCACCTGGAAACAGTGTATGGCTGAGAGAATACCTTATCTTTGTGAGGTATGGGACACCACTAGAGTGACACAGCTGAGACTAGGCTCAAAGCAAGCCAGRACATATTCCACTGACTGCATTGGCATTTGCACCAGCCCTCTGCTTGGCTTCCAGCCACTATGTGTGTGGAGATGAAGCCAGCTCCGTTCAGCTTAATAAACACACCACACCTGTGAAACACTGCTAAACAGGCACCTTGAGCGTGGTGAAAGTGTGACATGGATCAGAGCGCAGAACGGCTTTGTCCGGGGTTCCCTGCAGCAGATCTGGTTTGGCAGTGATACTCCCTGAGAGTGCTCAGAAAACAAAAGTTGAATTTTCCAGGCAGAGATTCAGAGACTGAACAATGGACACTATGAAGGAAGTTTCCTCATTGGAAGCGAAGATGTGCATGGGATCAGCTGTCTGCATGCCAGGCTTTCTCTCTAGGCAGCTAGCATGAGCCTAGCTGTAGTTCAYAATGATGCTGAGATGCAAAAGAGGCATCTTGTGTCCCAGAGGGGCTGGATGTAGAATGTCCACCTGAGGACCAAGCTGTAACATGCTTTGCTTTACCTGTTCTCCCCTCCTGCTCCAGACAGCATGAACAAGAGCTTGGCTCTCACAGTGGYGCCAAGTAGGTTCATGCTCTCCCCTGGAAAGAGGCAGACAGAGCTCTCCAGTCTGTGTGTGAARGGTCCAGGGACCAGAGTCTGGGATTGCTCAACTAGCAGTGCCCACACCTCCAGGGAGCCTGGCTGGGGCAATGCCCGGTAGGGGCAGGGGAGCTGGGGCTACTTGGCTGTACCTGCAAGCCCTRCAGCACACAGGTACAAATTTGCAGAGATGGACTCTGCATGTGGATTGCGGTGGGGTTTATTTCTCCATGTGAGGATGCCTCTTTCAGGTATGTCTGCTGCTGTGTGCGCCTGTGGGTGGTTGAGACTTTCATGGCAGTGCCATGTGCACGCGTCCTCTCTGCAGGTTCGAGATGCTGAGAGCTTCCATGGGAGATGGTGGAAGAGAGCTTGCTTTAGAAACAAAAAATATGCAAGCCTGTTTCAACAGTTATGTTACAGTTACACTCAGTTCCTCTGTGCTGCACAGGGTTTGGTCCTAAGTTTTAACGCACCTGAGAGATTACACCCATAGTGAAAATATGGTATATAATAATGCATGGTGGTTTCTATCGGAAACCTGCTAAATACACTGAGAATCACTGCAGCTTTGCCCTAATGCCTAACACATTTGCAGTAAACATCTACCTAYCTAGCTTAATATAAAATACTGAAGAACTACTCAGTCTGTAATTCACTAAGAAGTATTCCTAAGTAAGGAATACTTAGGAAAACTGAAATAACAGTAATAATAACTTTGTTTTCATTTTTTCCCTCCTTGAAGATATTTAAGTGGCGCAGGGAGACTGAAAGTCTAAGCAGAGAGTATAGTTATTTGGAGGCCACTGGAAGCAAGAGCTATTCTCCCTGCCTCAGTTCCTCTAACATGYTGAAGCCTCACAAGGGATGTGATCAGTTCAAGCCTGGTTCTGCTGCCCTGTGCCACTGCCAAATCACAAACCTGGKGGTGCAGCGGTCTTTGGGAGAACCTATAAGCTCCTTGCACATTTTTGGGGTGTCTGAGCCAATGGGAAGGGAGGTCAAGAGGTGGAATCACATCCTAAGTCCTCCTTGGCTCTGCCTGCAGGATCTGCATCATTGCAAAGGTCATCTGTCCCCAAAGGACAACCATCTTCTTCTTGCAGAGCCCCATTTTCTTAAGGGATCAAAGGACTCAGCCGCTGCAGAGACGTCTTGGGGTCCGTTCAAACTGGACAAATTTMTTCTCAAGAAGAAATGAGGAGGCCTGTGCTCTGTGTTTTCTAAGGATCAGCTGCAAGTTATGAGCTTGCACTACAGCAAGACTGAACTAAATTAGAGATGAGGAAGCAGTAAAGCTAAAAATGCCCTGCCATTTTTTTACTAGGAAGGTAAGGAATCAGAGTTGGATACTTCAAAGGGAAAGTGAGGCAGTCTCCTCTCTGGAGGGCTATGGGGAGGTCGCTTGTTTTGTGGAGCCCTCCTAAGGCAGCTCTGTGCTGTTGAGATTTGGCAGCACTGTGTGCTCATTGCCTGGCTTTGCATGGAGGCCGCCAGGAGCACTSTTCATCCAGCGCTATTTATGGTGAGAGGCTGAGCTCCCAACCATCTGGAGCCCAGCCCCAAGAATCATGCCCTCTGCCAAAATAAATTGAACCTAATTGGTTGGAAAAGGAGGAGGAGGAGGAGGAGGGAAGCAACAGCAGCAAAATCAACAACAGCAACAACAAATACCCCAAACTCACCCCAACCCAACACTCAAAACAAATCATTAAGTACCATTTAAAGTCAAATTGAACCAACTGTCTGATAGAGGCCTGTCCAAGTTTGGCCTTATCAGCATTCAGCACTAGTGTCCTAAGATGGATGAGAAAACACTAAGCACCACTAAACTATGAGAGGGAAAGAAATGGGGCCCACATTTTGTTTACTCCAAGGCCCTTTATGCACTTCTGGCAGAGCATAACTGAGCCTAACTGAGGAACAGGCTTACTGATTACCTTTACTTAATTTGAGTAGAAAATATCTCTTTCTGTCGAATTCCTACCCTTTCCAGGCCAGCAAGTAAGCTCTGATCGCTGAGTGCTGGGCCTGGCCTGGTGTCCAGGGCTGCARGGAGCCTCCACGGTCTGCTCTTCAGCTGGGCACCCATTGGCCCCTTTTCCCCTCGTTCCATCTTGGGACAGCACGTCAACCAGACCAAATGGTGAAGCCTGTCTGAACAGCCTCAATCCTGTTTCCCAGCCTCCATTTCTCCCTGCTCAGCAGCAGTGGAAGAAGCTGGGTGACCCTGGATGCTCTTCTCCAAAAAACCTCTGCACCCTCTGCCAGCAAAGCCACCTCATGAACCTCTTCCTGTTCAACCCAAGTTCCACAGAGAAGCTTAGGGCCCTCCTTCAGAGTCCACCTCGGTACAAGGACATCCTCAGTCATTTCYTCAGCTCAGGATGACACCAAGGAAGGAGGCTGGATGGCACACGTGCAGCCTCAGGGACCTTGCTGTCTTGGACTCCCTTCAGCTCTAGGTGGGTTCCCACAGTGCCTCATTGCTGGAGGATCTGATCTTCTTCAGCAGTACGTGAGGAGACGTGATTCACATCTGTTACTTGTTTGTTCTTGTACCCTCTCCCAGGGGGAGGACTGTGTGCAATGGACTGTTCTGTTTTGTTTGGTTTTCAGTGTGTATGTATACATATTTTTATACATGCATATGCGGAAACACAGATACTGACATGGATTTCCCAGCTCTCGCCTTTCCTCCCACTCATGCATTAATACTTCTGAGTGCACTGCACACTCCCCTGCAATGAGAGAGGTTGTCTGGGTGTTCAGTCTCCCACTCCTAGTGTTCCTTGGCCCTGGATCTGTATCCTAAATAATGCAAAGTGCAGAAAAATATGTCCATATTTTATATGTTCCACCTACCGGGTGGGGGAGCTGGTTGGGAATAGCATTTTAGAATTGTTTTCCTTACTAGGCAAGTTGTTTCCAAAATGCTGGGTTCTCTCCTCAAAAATCTGTGCCTCCTTCCCAGATTAGTTTCTCTTAGCCTTAGAGGGGATGGTGCCACTGAGTCAAAGGAGAGGCRTTGCCATCTGGGTTCCATCTGGTTCATAAGGTTGGATATGGAGGGGTTTGTGCCCACACTTGTCTGTCACTTGCTGGTATGTCATAGTGAGCATGAAAGGCTCCCTGCTCCCACATGAACAGTGCTCTCTCTGACCCTAGGATTTCATCTTGGCAGGAGTTTTTATGCTGGTAATGAGGGACACGAAGAAGGGAGGCCTAGCTGAAGGCTACCAGAAATTATTTCGCAGCTGCTCACACCATGATTTCCCCTCATCTTCCTGACATGCCTCATACATGATGGAAATCCTCTGGACTCACCAAGAAGAAACAGCTCTTGGGACATCTCTTAGAAGTTTCAAGCAATAGTAAAACAGGAAGGTGAAAATGCTTTAGATGTTGTGGGTTTTTTTTTTTTCCTTTTTTCTTTTTGCCTCAAGCCAGCACTACCTTCCAGGCAGGCAGTGCATGGGTAAAGATAGATCAGTTCCCCAGAGAGACAGTTCTCCAGACATTGCTTATAAGGTGAGAAATATTTCACCTGAACCTTCAAAAGCTTTTGGCCTCTTTTTTTTTCTTTTTTTTTTTTTTTTTTCTCCCTTCCCTTATCCATTCCCTGGCTGGAAATGCTTTCCCCTCTGTTGTCTGTGATCTTCCTTCACGGAGCTCAGTTCCAGTTCTTGCCGTTCCATTTTCTCTGCCATCTCCTATGCTGTTATTCAGGCTTTAAAGCACTTTGCAGTCCCCTGCTAGTCCAACATTTTGTAATTGCCTTCGCAAAAGAATTAAGCTTCATCCTCAAAACAGCCCAGTCCTGCGGTGCCCATGCTCCTTGAAGGACACTGTTGGCAGAACTTCATGCTGGCTAGAAGCCTCCTCCCAAATGTWTTCACACACCAACTGACTCCCCCATTTGTTCTCATGCCAATAGGATCTTTTAGCTCGGATAGCTTTTCTCCCACCCTGGTGTTTCATGCCTCTGGTGTATTTACAGACAACAAAACTATGCCCTCTCCTCCATAGTTTTGCTAGACTAAACAAGCCGAGCTGTCTTGAATGTGGGTGAGAAACACATTCCAGGGACCTGCTGAACCTGGGCCACCGACAAGAAGGGCCGCAGGGTGAGCCCTTCACGCCTGCTGCTGCTGCTCCGCTTCGCTTGATGGTGCTGGATTTAGGGTGCCTCACTAGCTGCCGGCACTGTTTCTCTTCCTCCATCTCCATTCTTGGATGGTTTTCCCTGTTGTGTTTTCATCACACCTCATTGCTGCTAAGCTGGGACGATGCCTTAGTGCACCTCACCTTGTCTCATTTCCAACCCTCCTTGTCCTCTTCTGTGAGTGCAGAGAGCCAAGCCCAGCACACACGTGACCTGCTGAGTCCCAGACTTCACTTTTAGCCTCCAGTTTATCAGTGAGGGAAAAAGGRGAGCCAGGGACGGAGGCTCCTCTGTGCCGTGTGATCACGGGGCTGAGCTTTCCCTTTGCCGCGCGCTCCCGGACGCGGGGAGCTGTTCTCCTGCTGGACAGTTCCTCCTGGCCTGGACGCGGCGGGAGCCGGGGAAAGCGCCAGCGCCCGCCACCCCGCAGCGCGGGCTGTGCCGTGCCGCTTGTTCATCCCACCCACCGGCTGCCTCTCAGGCTTCCTAGCGCCCAGAAGTGCTGTGTCTGCTCTCTGCCGAATCGCCAGCACCGGCTTTCAGATTGCAAAGCTGCGCGTGTAGAAGCTGTATTTGTCACACAGGTTAACGCTGCACGGGCAGGCAGTCCATGCACTTGCCTCTGCYCTCCCTTCCTGCCTTCCAGTTGTTGTGACATTGCTAAAACCTTGCACAGACCTTGCGTTTCACCATGTCATTCTGAGCAGTGAGGGGAAAGAGCTCTGTGATAGTAGGGCTTGGCCATTGTCTTGCACGTATGAATTTATTCAGCCAGAATTCCCCAAATGCCTCTTGTCTGGGCGATGTTTGTGCTGATCCCGCACCTGTGAGTGCAGCACAAACAGGCGCAATCAAATAAGCTTCTGTGCAGTTACCTCGTGYCCCGAGAGCTGTGAGCTGTGCCTTAACTGATCTCTTAGTAAGTCCTCCCAGAGCAAAGCAGTTTCTGTTTAAGTATTTTGAAAATATAGTATTAAGAGAAGGGGAAGAAATCAGAGATACAAGCGTATATGGCTTTGCCTGGGTTCAGCATAGCTGTGCAATGAAAGGTCTCATTTTCCTTCTGCTCAGCCCTGTCCACGTGCTTGGCCTAGCGGGTTTCACTTTTCAAAAGTCACTTTTCAGCTCTCACGAAGGAGAACAGATCTGGCCGTCCGGGTTTGCAGCAGAGCGGGCGTGCGGTGGAGAAGGGCCTGGTTTCAGTGCATTGAGCTTTTAGCAGTGAAAGGATTGCCATCAGATTTTGAAACGAAAAATACCTCATTTGAGGGACCACTAGCCTCCCTTTAAAGGCTCAGTTTCTGTCAGCTGCTGCTGCAATGGTGCAGTTTCGTGTACGGGGACCTGCAGACTCGGTGGCGGTCTGAAGCGTATCGGATCAGCTGTGGTCAGCTTTCTCTTTTTGYGATTTCCCCTTTTTCATTATGACTTCTTGGCCAAGTTGCATCCCAGACCTGCAAGCCTCCTGCAGCAGACTGTGGGGAGTGACACATATAGCAACACATTCATACCATGAAAGTGCACAGAGTGCTGCAGCATTACAGCCTTCCTCCGGGSCCTGTGTGTGTGTAGCTGTGCTAGCGTTTCAAAATACGATTTGGGAACAGAAATAGTGAGGAAAGTTCAGTGTGGAACAAAGAATGGGAAGGTAATAGCATAAGTACAATGACTTTCCAATCTGAGACCATCTTACTTCATTTTAAGGTAACCTTGGGAATGGTGTATTTCAACTGCAGCTTCAAATGTGTTTACCAAACCGTTATACTTAATTTCATATACCACATTGTTCCTCCTGAGCACCAAAAGCACTTTATGGGAAGAGAGCAAGCTATTGACTCAGGTCTGAAGTCTGGAGATTTATCCTTGAGACGCTCCTTTTCTGAGAGAACATTGGCTTAAACTGTTTTAAAGCAGCATGGCGTTCTGGGATYGATTTCCCTCTTCTAGCACAAAAGAGCTCTCTAGAGTAAAGGTTTGGATTGTTCTTGAGTGACAAGGCTTTGCCACAGAGACAGTCCTCACTTGAGGGTTCTCCACTCTGATCCTGACCCTGATGCCAAGGACCACGCACCAAGGCTGAGATTCTTGTAGGCAAGTCCTGTGTTCTCTTTCATATGAAGCCTGGGAATGAGTGAGAACCAGGACTTACATGATGGGTATTTGCAGTACTGTTCTACACTCAAATGAAAAGCACAGATATACTGTGATGAGGAGGTTGCTATGAGAACCCAGGAGGGAAGGAGAGCCCCATATCCCTATATAGGGCACCAACATCCTTGCAGTCATCCAACCATCTGGGAGCCAGGATGTCTGACCATCATGGATGATTCATGGTAGGGTTTCCTGAGTCTATGGAGAAGCCCTTTCTGCCCACAAGAGCTTTGAGCTGGAAACCAGAGTCCGTCACTGCTCCAGGATGCTGCAATGTGTTCTCAATGGCTTTCTGACACCTGGCACCGTGCAAAATATGGCAGTTTCAGTTCACAGTGGCTTGGGCAATGACTTTCCATTGCCTTACCTTGATGCCCGCTTGAGTTTTGCTTTCAGTTTAGCATTCAGGCTCACCCATATTTTTGAGGTGAAATGAGCTCAATAGAAAGTACCATGAAAGAGGACAYTACCCGGATTTCCTCCAGTCTGGGTCTGTTTTCTCTGAATATGTGCAGGAAACTTTGAAATTGGATGCTGGTTCGTGTTTTCAATAGTGTAGCAAGTATCAAAACATTTGCTACTTTCCAACTCCTAATACAGTAGCTGAATTGAATGAACCCCTGCCAATCCCTAAAGCATCTCATCTCCTTCTCTCTGAAGAGCACACCAAGTTCTTGCAYAGCCCATATGACTGCTGTGACTTTTTGCTCCTCAGTTTGAGTTGTTTGTAGAAGTTGCTTCTTTTAGTTTTCAGCTAGAAATTCATCTGTTCTTGCTGAAGCYAGATATCACCCCAATAACCTTGTAGGGATCAATACTGGACTGAAGCCATAATTTAGTTTTTTTTTTCTCCAGTATATTATCTTGAGTGGTCCAGAAATTTCAGAGTTTTTTTTGTTTTTGGTTTTTTTTTTGTTTTTTTTTAAAGGCTGATCTACTACATCTGATCTGCTTCAGAAAATTTTGGAAATTTAGCTTGATAGTTTTGCTTTCTCGCACTTCTCATTCCTGCCCCAACATTTTTGATGGATTTGGCTTGCTGTCTCTTGTATACTTCTCCATGGGTTCTAGGATGGACTTTATAGGAGRAGGATACATTTTTGATCCAGTGCCTCCTTGTAACTGGCCTTTAGCAATTCTGGTTCCTAGCACATTCTGCTTTCTGGAAGCAGGCTCATGCCATATGATTATTATATATATGTGCATATATACACACCTGTATCACAACAATGGGCCCACAGACTGATGGGCAGGTGACCTGCCATGTTGACTCTACAATTTTAATTAGACTTCAGTAACTTTTAAGATAATTAAAATCCCTTGCCTGCAACCTTTCCACACACCGGGTAAGAGGGATTTGATCGCAAGCCCACACACACCCGGGGCAGATTTCTTGTTCTAATACCTTCTCAGCCAGTGAGACACTTGTTCTGCACTGACTCAGAAGGAAAAGCACACTCTATTGAATCAGCAACACCACTTCCTTCCTTCGCCGTCTTACCATTCACACACTTACCCTGCTCATCTTGAGACAACCAGCTAGAGCAGTCCTGTGGAAGGAGGTGAGAAGCAGAGAAAATGCAGCAAAAGACATGCAGATAGGGTAAAATGCACTGGAGGGGAATGCAACCTTAATCCTGCATGCAGCTGCTATCCATGATTGCCGTGCTCTTTACTAAGCAATGCAGCTTGGCTGGAATGGGTGTCACTGAGCTCAGCATCCTCCCAGTGGCTGATGAAATGTGTCGCACTGTGCCAGGGCACAAACAGTGCCTGTTGGGGCTGGCTATGGAGAAAGGGGCTTTGACCCAAGCGAAAKGCAGCAGCTGCTCTTACTAGGGCAAGCCATCTGATGACTCTTGCACCAGACACAGTCGCCTCAGGATGTTTGTCATGCCGGGTCACAACAACACTGTGGTGAATAATTGATTTCCCTTCCCTGCTACAAAAACATTGGGCAGAAAGACGTGTGGCCAGCTACAAAAACCCTGGGCAGAAAGAGCCGTGCACAAGCTCAGCTCTGCTGGCAGGATAGCTAAGAGGCAAACCTTATGGCAAGACACTTCACATTATCGTGTTAGGCTGTGATGGTTAAAGGAGGCCTGGAGCTGTGCACCCTCACGTGCACACCCTCATGCAACCACAGAGAGCAGTGGGACAGGATTGACTTTGCCACCTGCACAACAGCTTTGTTGACTGGGTGCATTTTTGCGGCTGAGGGTCCACCTTGGTTGCCTTCCACTGCTCGCAATGGGGAGCTCYATAGGCCTTCAGCTGTGATGGGAAATGTTAATCTAAGATAGGTGCAGATTTATTAAGCCACGCTTGGTACAGGGCATACCTCCATGGCCCACAGTGCAGTCATTTAGGGCTGCCTTCATGCAATGCAGGTGGAGACAGGGCAAGGGAACACCAGGCACAATTACAAAGCCTTACAAGGACTTGAAGGTCCGTTTGTTGGGATCTAGTGTCTTTCCAGGTAGTATTATGGGAAGGGATGAACTTAAAGAGAATGCTCTTTTCAATGAGTTTTAAACCAGTGGCTCAGGCATGTATGGAGTGTTTGTTATCACCAYCACTGCCTAGGAACCATGTCATATTTGATAGGGCTCTTGGCTGTTTATGAAAACAGGGAAGGAAACCAGCCTCCCGACTTTCCAGGCTAATAGCAGTGGTTGGGTTTTAGCTGCCACAGCCCATGGACAAGTCCTGGAAGAGGCCAGCTCCCTGCTGCCTGGAGTCGAACTATGCTGACACTTTCAGGAGAACGAACGCAAGAGCAGATGTGAGAACAAAGGTTTTATTTCCAGCTGGAAAGATGTTAAAGGGATTTGATTTTTACTTTTGTCCTTCTCTACATCATCCTGGCATCATCCTGATTTTTTGCTAATATGCTTTTTTTTTTTATTTTTTTCCCCACTAAACCTTGGAGAACTGTGCAGCCAGGGCTCAAAATCTGGGTGAAATTTTTGCTGTAGGCTCGCAGCATGTGCGATGTTTTTGTGTGTGTGAGTATGCATGCCTTCGTATGCRCAAATGACTCATTCTTATTCTTGTTCGTGTTATTTCCGGGAGGGGGAAGTGAGGTGGTTTAATCCAAGGTAGGGGAATGCAGTGCACAGGCACCCTAGCATGGGAGGAAGGAGCACACAGAGGTTTATCTGGCTCAGAGGTGGTGGGCTGGAAAGCAATCCTACCATGTCTTTCCTAATGCAAAGGCAGGAAATTCCCCCTTTGCCTCCAGAGGGGCTGGTGTCTYGGCTGGTCAGAAAGTGTCAGGCGTGTCTCATCTCTGTCCCATTACTTTCTGTATGTCACTGTGGGCAGAGGCAAGATTGAGAGAGGAAACCACAAGTGGTCTGGGCTGCAGAGTCTCAGAAAACAGCAGAATGGGCTCCAGGTGCAGTCTGTTTGCTCTCAGGAGGACTTGATGCTTTGCCTGTCCCCCTCCCAGGGAAATATCTTCTCCTGCACGTTTGCTATAATGTCCCCTCTTCACCTGCCCCTTCTCCCATTCTCCCTCTGCCACCTTCCTGAGTATGCCCTCACTTTTACTGTGTCCTTGTTGTCCCCTCCTGTTAAACTTATTTGACAGTGGGCAGATTTAGGGCTGGCAGTAAGGTATATGCCCAGTAAATACTGACTGAGACTGTTGCTTGTGATTTGTACTGAACCCAAATGGGACCATTCCTGAGGTTCTCAGTTGTTTAGTTCAGTGTAAGATGAATTACTTTTAATCAGCTCACTCCTCCTGAATCCTGGCTGGGGACAGTATTGTCTGTATTATCATATGGTAWGAAGGAATTGAGTTTGAAAATACATGTCAGCAAAGCAAGCTTTTCCTAGGCTAATTTATGGCCTATTCAGTAGCAGAGACCTGTGAAAATCCCACAAGGAAGTGTATCCTCCAGGAAAGCTGAGCTTGAGTGTGGAGGTTCTGCACATGCAGATAAACTCCATAGGACAAAACCCATGGGTGCAAGTACCAAGGGAGCTCGGAGGGGTAAATCAGGCCTCTGGTCATGCCCCGTCAGAGACCTGTGGCATCGGCGAGAGGAGGAGAGCAGCGCTCCCGGGGCAATGGGAAGTGGCCAGTCCTGCTTCCACACACCCATGATGGGCCTTCGATCTCGTCACGTGGCCCCTGCGTGTTCCTCATGTCCCTTCAGCCCGTGTCACACGTGCCCTGCGGAAGGTGCCCTGGCACCGTGCGTGTGGCTGCTCCGTGGCCGTGCCTGTCCTGTCCCAGCACTTGGCTGCCCTTGCGACACCTCACACACTTAGCGAGGTTCGCCCAGCAGTTTGGGGGGAATTACTTCTGCTGCTGCACGCTCCGAGGCTCCTGGTGGAGTGTTCCCACAGCCCCTGCTGTTTTGTCCTGTTGTCCTCCTTGTTCCTCAGCTTCAGGACTTTTCAACAGTCACTACCAGCCTTATTTTCACGGACATTTCTTCTGAAATRTCACAAATAGAGATATATCTAGTGAGTTCTAAGGCGTCAGGGAGGAAAAATGTCAGCAAACAGCCTTCAGTGGACTCTGAACAGTATTAAATGCAACCCTCCCTTTTTCCCTGTGCAGGAAGAACAGATTTTCTTCTGAGGCAGCTGGTGGCTGTTTCTGCATCCTGGGCAGTGAGTTCAAGCTGGACTTTCCTCCAGGCACCGGTATGAGAGTCATCCAGTTGTTTGCTGGGGACACCTCAGACTGAGCACAAGCCTCTTCGTTGCATCTGTCTCTGCAGTACTGGGGAGCACTGGGGTGGCCATGGTTGTGGTCATGGCTATGACTGCTCAGGGCTCTTCCAGCATGAGGCAGAGAGTTTGCAATCAAGATAACAACAGTCCTATGGCCAAAGCATACGGGGAGCTCCAAGAGACCAAAGATAGTCAGGAATTCCATTTATATCTTTTGCCAGGGTGGATTTCTCTCCTGGAGTGCTGCTTGGATGGCAGTTGTGTGAGCTGCAGGCCCGGGTAACTGGCTGTGGCAGCAGCCACGTGGAGGTACCCACAATACAAGGCAGTCACCGATGGGACTCACAGCCAAGTTTGCTCCCCACTACAGGATTTGCCAAAGAAAAGGATATTTCTTGTGAATTATGGAGGCCTGGGGGATCATGGTGGGACACTCAGGMGTGTTGGTGCACAGTGATCCAGAAAGGCACATAAGGCCAGGAGGGCTCTTAGAAGGTTTTTAAGGCCAAGGCTCTTAGAAGTTTTTTTTTTTTTTTCCTTCTGATGACATATGGAAGATTTGCATTAGTGCCTGGATGGACATTAGTGCCTTTGCAGTTTTTCGTGTCATTCTGGAAAGTCCAGTTTACTTTCCCTTGGCTGGTGAAGCTTTTTCCAGACATGCACATAGGAATTATTTTCATTGAGTTATTTCTAAATAGCACTGGAATGTGCCTTCAGAAAATTGATAGGGGAGATGAACGAGCCTGTCATGGCAGCCTGATGGTGATCAGAGATGTCCTGCTAATGTGGTAACAACCCATGGCTGTGATTTTTCTAGTCTCTGTGAAGGTTAAAGGGAGGTCATTTGAGCATGGAGGTGATAAGGAGATATGCAGCAGATATTCTGAGCAGCCAGAGAGCTGGGCTGATGCAACTGCACAAGAGCAGGTAGTTGTGGATGCATAGTGTTCCTGTTCTGAGCCTAGGGCCATGGTAAGAAATGCATATGTTTGTGCATAAGGCCTTTATTAAAATGACCTCACCCATATGTATACATTTTAATCATGCCAGTGAATGCCTTCTGTGTTTATTTTTAATACAGGGCTTGTTTTGATGTTACAATTGTGATGGTGTGGATGTAATGGCGGTGACTTTTCATCTTAGGCCCAAAATCCAGAGCTGAAAGTGAAGACACTTTGCATTACTTTACAGTACAAAAGGGAATGTCCCTGGGCAGATTAGTCTTTCATTTCCATTCTAGACTGTAGTCAGCTGTCTGCTGCCTGGAGTCCACAGGGCACAAGTAGCTCTGGAGGTCATCTGAGGTTCCTTCTCCCGCAGCCTTTCTCAGTTGACCGATAGGTGATGGAAATGCAAACAGACCTTTGTGGTAATGTTCACTTATACTCTGAACTTCAACATGACCTAGATGATAAAACGCAGTCTTTGTGAGCTTTGGAAAAAAAATTTTTTTTGAAGTGTTATGAATTTCCTTTTTCTTTTTTTTTTTAACCCTGGATAGCTCCAAAATAATCCCAAGGCATRTACCCTAATTACAAGGTCCAGCAGGGGCGTCCAATAGCCGCCTTGATACTGGAGTATTTGTTGCCACAGAATTTCCCACGAGCTTTTCATAGAGGAGGGGCAAAAAACAGATCAAATAAAATCTGTAAAAAGATCAGCGGAGACACAGGCTGCCAGTCTGCGTCGGGGAGCCCCAGGAAGACCGGGAATTTCTAACGTCAGCCTTGTGTTCTGTCCTTAAACAGCAGCATTGTTGCTGGTGTGCAGCGATCTCGCAGTTTTGTGTGATCTTGCATAATGCATGATGTGTGCTGGTGACAGACAGGCMAGCCAGCGAGCCAGAGGCAGGCTGCCAGCCTTCCCTTCACTTTGAAYGCCTTTGGCCGTCCCAAGACTCGCTCCAAAACATTTAAATTGCTTAAGTGTGCAGCGATGTGTTTTAATTAACGCAGGAGAAGGGGGCAGTAAAACACAGGTCTCTTCAGTACTAATTTGGCCTTGTGGTTGAGGCACAGGGGTTAGAAAGCCGGGAGTGCCTGGATCTCCCTCTGCCTCACTGCAGCGTGTGCAGCGTTGCAGTTTACCCCGTGCTCGTGGGGATCACGTGCTGACCTACCTTTGCTCAGCACCTGCAACACGGGGCGCTGCGGGAAGCAGAGCGTCGCTGGCGAGTGTCACACGCAGCCACTCATGGCATGTTTTTGGTGCTCTGTCTAGGAAATGAACTCTACAAAATAAACAGGAGATTTATTATTAAGGCAAGGCTCGGCTGCGACACATTTTGTGAAAGATTTACGCCATAGACGTTCCTCCAGGGTCCTCAGTGTCCTAAGGAAGGCAAATGATTGCACCATATGAAAGAAGGATTGCTGTTTTCAGTGTGCAGGTAGGGAACGCAGACGTCATATAGCTGAGCGATTTGCACAGGAAATATGCCACGGAATTAGGACTTCACACGCCCTCTCTGGAACATCACATTTGTGCTTTGCCTCAAGGCCCATCAACAACAACAACAACAACAAACAAAAGAAAAAAAAAAGAAAGAAACCCCTACTATAGATAGTCCTAGGTAATGGATATTTATTTGTGTACTAGATTTTGCAAATGCAGAATGGAGAAAAGCAATGCAGAAAACTTTCCAGATCATAATTAATATATAGAGGAATATACAATGATAGATGGATTCTTAGGGGTTACATATTGTCTCGTTGCAGTGGCCATCTTAACATCTACCTCCTAAACATAATTAATTAACAGAGTGGATAAACATCTCATCTTGACTATGGGAATACATGGTCCATTGCAATGCCAGCGACCTTTCCTAAGGAGAAATATCTGTATATTAAGCTGTGGCTCAGATTGCTAAATGATTTGAAATTCTAGTATAAGCTGACCTGGCCATCCCAGGACTCTACTGCATCTGGAATGCTAAGGCCAAATTCCCAGTCAGATTGCAATGGACTATGACATCCTGGGGAGAAGTTTCACTTGAGAAAGACACAGAACATTTTGGGGGCAGATTTTATTTTAGAAAGCTACCCAGACTGGATTTCCTGAGCTTCTCGGGCACCCAGAATTTCAAAGGCACCTCAAAAGGGGTTTTATTTTCTGGAAATTCTATTGGGAAAATTTAACCAGCACCTGCATTTAGTCAGTGTGAGTCTTACCAGAATGGTCAGTTCCTTAATTTAATGAGCATTAGAACAGTGATTCATTTCAAAGTGGAACTTTGTTATATTGCTGCAGAAAGAAGAAATGACAGAGAGGAACAAAGAGAATGAGGAAATAGTTGTTCTAGTCTGAAAACAGAGTGATATATTCCTGGAAGTACACTTTCAGCCCCCATCCAGTAAAGGGAGGAAACACGATGCACAGTTGGCCCCAGTTGCTTCTTAGCCAGGTTGTCCTGGCCTCATCTCTTCAGGCCAAACCTCCGCAGTGCTGCAGGTACTGCCTAATGCCACAGCCAGACTGCTCTGCACCCTAGAGCTATGCAAGCAGCATTTTCTTTGCATTTCCTTGTTCTGTGAAAGCACTAGCAGGTTAAATGCTTGCATAGAAATGTAATAATAGTGATTAATGCATTCCTGCCTAGGCTCTGACCATTCTTCTGACATAATCTGTCCTTCTTCTAGACTGTAAATCCTTTGCTCATGCCAATGGGTGTTTGGTCCTGCCGTCTGACTGAAGTCAGCAGGAGATGAAAGTGCTGCAGCTCTTGCAAGACGAAATCCACCCATTCTTGACCGAGTATATGCCTTCCAGATTAATAAAACCAATGTAGAAACTAAGCCTGTAAATAGCAGACCAAGCAAAGAAAGGAGAGAGCACTGGCTGCCTGGGAAAAAGGCCTGGCAAAGCTCATGGCAGTAAAACCAAATGGAAATGTTGCAAACTTTTGCCTAGAATAAACAATCTAAATCAGCTGCAAGTGCTTTCCATCACACTAGTTCCCAGGAATGGAATTGCATCATTTCTTGACATGAGGCTGCCAAAGCCTGTAGCGACATACTAGGATCTTGCTGATTAGCCAAGTTCTTGGCACTTTTATATGGCCAGAGATTTGTATTTATTTTTATATATATATATATWTTTTTGGTAAGAATTCTGACGGATTAAAAATGACAAGCAGGCAACAAAAGTACATATTTACTTGGGTGGAGGATACTTTGGCTTTAGGGCAGAATAAGGCATTGTGTTACGTGGCAGCTTTCTGTCAGAGGACCTGAGACACAAAATACCATTATTAACTTCCCGGCATCATCTGTGGCAGATGAGACATGATCCATTTCTCARATGGACAGAGATATTAAGCACCAAATGCTCTCAAATCCCCCTGACTCAATCCTGACTTGCTTCTCCATGGTTCCGAGTACCCCATTCCTTGTTGTTCAATTACTCTTTGAAAACTGGCTACTTAGTCCTTCAAATTGGCACCCACAATTAGTAGGCACTTGGCTGAGGAGTTAGTGTCACGCCAAGATCAGAGCTCAGGAGCTCTGGCTCTCCAGCCACTCTGTTCCCCATTGAGTTATGTCTGGAGGGAAGGACATGCTTCCTTGTCGTTTGCACTTCAAAACCGTCTTAGTTTAAGCAATATTTGTTCTTCCCTTCACAAATGCCATCTTCTATTTTATGTCTGTTCCTTGAGCTCTGCCTAACCCATCTCTTTTGATTGCTGTCCACTCCTTGCTGCTTGCTCTTTCGGTAYACACAAACCAGGCGCTGGAGCACCACCTTCACCCCACTCGTCACCCGCTCTCCCCCAGGGCCTACTTCTTCTTTTCACCCTTCACTGTCCAAGCCACCATGCTCCTGTTTTTCAAGCCAGCCTTTGTACACACTTCCCTTTTCTCTGAAACTCTAGCAATGCAAGATGTGTGAGCKCAGTGAAAACTGAATACCAATTGTAAGATTTTCTTTTCTCTCAGCTCTTTCTTCAGTGTGGCTTCCTTTGGGAATCCTGTTTATAATTTCTTACCATCTGCAACAGTATCCCAGGAACGGAGCTGCAATGTAATACATATGGGGCTAAGTTTGAACTGGGAGCCGGCACAGGGATACTGGAGCGGAGGGAAAGGAAACGGAAAGCTCAGATATAAATGGATATCCAGCAAGGCCTTGCAAAGCCAACTGGCAACCCTGTTGTTCCAGAGAACCATCTGAAAACAGAGATTAGTCTGAATCAGAAACTTCAATCCAAACACTAATGAACTTTGAGAAAGGTCAAGCCCAGATTGGTTCCAGCTGGACTCCAAACCCCGATAAGAGAGTTCCTCCCCAGGGCCTTGAGAACAACTGAATCCATGGGCAGCCTCTATACCGACCTCTCC
This sequence comes from Eudromia elegans, assembly GCA_003342815.1. NCBI lineage: Eukaryota > Metazoa > Chordata > Aves > Tinamiformes > Tinamidae > Eudromia > Eudromia elegans. The sequence continues at coordinate 11,448,389 of PTEX01000002.1, forward strand.
TTTCCAGGGTCTCTGGGACTTTTAAGCCAGTTACTCGGTCATGGGCTTGCAGGGAGACACCCACCCACTTGGGATGATGAATTTTCACTGGTCATTCTTCTCTATTTAGGGAACTCTGCAAAGCACTTTTTCAGGAGGGGAGGAGATTGAGCGTGACTCAGCTGTATTTGACAAACAGGGGAGACAAATGAAGAGATCCTAGAGGTACTTCCTTTCCGAATAGCTCAGAGATTAGTAACACTAGACCATACCTGTAAATACTTCTCATGCAGAAACGCATGCCAACAAGTTCTCTGGAAAGTTGCGCTTGGCTGTTCCTTGTTTGCTAAGTCCATTTGTGATTTTTTGACAACCAACTTCCAAATCCAAGAGAAAAAATAAAAAGATCCCTGACCTTTCACTGCTCTGATTTCCTAATCATTCGGACACCTTTAATCCTTGTCTCAATCCGCAGGGCACAGTTGTGTAACAGAGCCACAGTCCAGGATGGGCCAGGCAGAAAAGAAATGCTAGACATGGAAGGGCTCAATGTGAACAAAAGCAGGAGGAGTACAAAGCAGAGAGCATGTCTGAGGCTCGCTGCAGCATAAACTGCTCTTTTTTTTTTCTTTTTTTTTTTTTTTTTTTGCAGTGTTTGGTGATTGGCCGGTGTGTGGAAGATTTTTGCTTGTCACCAAAATGGTCATGCAGAGTGGTCAGACAAGTTGGGCAGTGAGCGCATGCACATTAATATTTGCTGTCACTGAGTTTGCAAAACAAAAGCAGACAGATCATTTCAGGACTCGGCCTCCTTATCTCCACCTACCACAGCCTATAAAATTGCATAAGAAAGTAGGGCTGAATAGGAAGAGGCTTGAGGTGGAAAGCTGAAGAGAAATGAGGCAAATACAGAAACACTGAATTACAGTTTCCCTCACAATAGGATTTTTAGGTACTGGTGAAGCAGTTTTATGCATGTGTCAAACCCTGAATTCAGGTTATACTCAATTTAGGCCGAAAGAACTTAAAATTAAGGAAGCTTATTTTGTGGTTTGTCATATACTCTGTGATTACAGACAGTCCGAAAGCTCATTCTGCTGAAGACTCAAGGATGTGTAGCCATCTGGAAAACTTCCTTGTTTAATGCACATAATTCCAGTATGCAAAAACTTAATGACTGCGAAAAAGAGGAAGACGTTCACCTTGTGGTTTAGTGGTGACAAAGGGTTACTCATCTGCTGGTGCTCCCAACAGGGCCACACTAAAATCCTTGAGAGTCAGTGCAGAAGGGACAACAGGGCAGTGTTGTGAGCAGTGGTCCAAGGGAAGAAGGTCCTTGTGGAAGCCCCTGTGTGACGCAGAGGAGACAAAGTGTTTCTGATGAGATCTGCTGGAAACCTCGACTTCATTTTAATAAAAGTGAAGAATTTTTGTTAGGGAGATATGAGCAGCTGCTTAATGACTTCTCGATGCAGGGGATGAGCCACTGACTGGTGCCTTGCCAGGTAAACAGATAACAACATTAGATCAGCGCAAACAGTTTTCCTTGGGCTCCATCTGTCAGATAAGGACCATCTCACTGGTATAATGTTTGTGATGTTGAACTCTCCTTCGGCTAAGGGTAGCCAAATGAGCAGCTCGTTAAGAAGGGAACCTGAGATGGCCTCCGTAAACCAGCAGCAGGGGATTTGCTGCCGTCAGTTTGCTAATCTCGTACTAGATCAGGTCAGAATGAGCTGTGTGATGAGGAAATCTTTCTGTAATGGTGCATCAAACCTGTGCAGCCAACTGAATCCCAAGCGTAAAATCTGTTAGAGGCTACTGGGGTGGTTCTGGCTCAGAAATATCCCATGCTAATTATGTGCAACGTACAATGCACGCTCTGTAGCCTTCTCTGTGCTCAGCCTACTGGAGACGTGCATATTTTGCAGCCTTATGTTCATGGGTTTGTTCATGTTCATGGCTCTATTTAGTGGCCATTCAAATGCAGTGCTGTCAGGGCAGAAGTGTGGCATCTAATAGTGGAGTAGATTGAGACAAGATTAAAAGAAAAAGCTGTGATTCAGAGGAACAACGCCACGGAAAACATCAAGGAAAATGAGACGGAATGTGCTGTCATTAGCAGATTACTTTATTTATGGCTACTGGACACTCCTGTTGTGCCAAATGTTGAATTTATTGGGAGCTATGGATTTCTTCATTAAAATCGTATTATCCCATTGTTCTTTGTTGCAATCTAAAAAGGACTCCTTTCTTAGTGTTTTTGTTTTGTTTTGTTTGTTTGTTTGTTTACTTTTGCTCTGTATGTGTGTATGAWCCTATAAAAAGAGGTCATCCTAGGGGGAGTAAATAAGTTACTAGTTGAAAACATACGTTTTAAATGATGTGAAGACATGACTCGTTTTCTCTGCATTCAACCTTTTTTTTTTTCCTCCTTTGTTTTGGCCTTGTGTTCACTTTAAAGCCTGCACTACAGTGAGAACCCTTTTCTGMCAGTAGTCAATTTTAAGCTAACAGTATTTAATCAGGGATTTTCAAGGGTCCTTCCAAGGCTCCTGTGGCTTCTATTTTTTTTGAGGGAGGCTGTAGACCCAGGAGTTGCCCAACCSGGCATCATGCCAACCCATCACAAGTGCAACCTTAGCAAGATCCCTATAAGGATTTTGCAGGTGCTATGAGCTCTCTAGATATCATAGCAAATGGCCTCTGCTTTCCTAATTAGACAGTTGCTGCTTTAGATGAGACAGGTACCGACCCCTTAAGCTCCTCCTGCTGGTCCTTACTATGAGATGTTCGGAGTTGGGCTGCTTGAGATGGAGCTGAGGAACGAGTAGAGGTTGCAGGAGGACAGATGCTGTTCAGCACCTGTCTTTGTTCTCCAGCAATSCTGGAGTTTGGCCTTGCACCCACTTCCCTTTGGCAGGAGTGACATTTTGTCCAAGAGCCGCTGAATGGTCCAGCGTTGAGAGTGCTGAAAGGACCATCCTTCATGTTTTGGATCTTCTCTTAGTCTTTCCTCCTAACTCCAAGCAAAGGGCTCTTACCGTTATTTGYTCCATGTGGTTGTGAGATCCCAATGATCATTTTATTTAGTTTTCTGACAAAACGAGGCCATTTGCCTCCCTCACACACACATACCTGGAGAGACAAGTGCAAACATTTCAGGAGAGGTAAGATTCTTCCCTGTCTATTCAGAACACTTCCCCAAGGTTATATTTCCCTGTTGTGTATTTTACCTGCCTTCCAGTGACTCTTCGCGAGACCTGTGCCATGATGGAAGGTCCTGGTGGATGACTCTCAAGACTGCCATCCACAGACAAGGTGGAGCATAAGCACACACCTGCCTCAAGCCCAAAGAAAATCAGATATGTTATCTATAGCCAAAAAAGGTTTCTTCAGTACTGGAATAACTAAAACTTCCTTAAGATATGCAGGAATGTTTCCAGGTTGCAAAATGAAAATCACTGCCTGAAATTACTGCATTCAAAGTAGGAAAATGTCTCTTAAAGAAATCCATTGGTAATATGACTAAAGCTGCTAAAGCCAAGTTGATCTTCAACGTAAGTCTACTGAAGTCAAGAGAAATATGGCAGGGATTAAGTTTGGCCCAATAGTGAAAACCACAGGCAGGTGAAAATGATTCCCAGAATCAAGCTGACCTGAAAAAATGCAGTTAAATTTTGCCCTAAAAGTAGTTATTTTTTTAAATCATATTGAATAAAATGAAGTGCTTTTCAAAATTATTATAAGCATATGGGRATGAGACAATCAATGTGACATGAATTAGTTCTTTCAGCATCTACATTTCTGACTCATTCTTTAACTGTTCTTTCTTTAATTACAAATCTTGTAAGCTACCTGCTGGCTCTTCTAGATTTACTACATGCTCTGTTTATTTGCTGTTATCTTGCTGCAGCCACAGACTGAGTGTTTTGGATGCTAATTCTAGGTTTGTCCCTGAGCTGCTGTGGGGTTTTGGTGAGATTTTTTGGTCTAGTATCCTCCAGCTCCATCTCTACGGGCACATCAGTACTGATCCCCAGGCAACACTGAGTCTAAGCTCTTGTCATACTTTCCGTGAGTGGGTCATCGGTCTTCAGCTGACTGGCTTGCAGGCGTTATGAAGCCAGGACGCCACTCAGCACAAAGACATGACCTTCTCAGAAACTGTGTCTGAATGTGGCACTTGCTTTCCATGAAAGGAGAATGAATGGCCACAGAAATAACCTTTTTTAAAGCTCATCCAAATCTCATTTGGTGTGTTTAACTTGTCCTTAGCAAGTCCTAAATGCTCACTCAGAGACAACTTGGCAGTGTGCTGTAAGGCCCAAGACCATTAGCAAAGAGCTCCCATGCTTCTCACTTTCTTTCTCCACTTTTTGTTTCTTTAAAAAGGCATAAAGCCTTCTCTATGATGGAAATAAATGTTTTATTCTTCAGTTATACACTCTTAGTCACAGAATTCTTTGCTATGAAAGACTGGAGACTGCTCCTCTGATCTCTAGTACTTCAAGGATCTTTGCCTGTCAGTCCTCACCTCTGTGAGGAATCCAATAACTCATGTTTGGCAAAGTACAATTTGAYCTAAATCAGACCTCTGAGGAGGGTAGCCAGGTTGGATCTGATGGCATCAGGAAATGTGAATCCACTTCTTCTCTTGGACTTCATCCCAAAGACCAAACACCTTTGCAATTAAAATGTATGCTCCTTTCTTAATTGAAATTGCTCCTGTAGAGTACTAGTTATGGCCTCTTCCTGAGATTAAAGACCCCTTTACATTTTTTTTTCCTGAAGGTGGTTACACATTATTATAAAATCATCCCTCAATTTCCTTTGGAGTATATTTAGCAGATTGAACCTTTCAGGTCTCCCAAGTTTGCTTTTAAAATGTAGAGTTCAACAATGGGGAGAATATTTGTGTTTTTAAGGGTCTCTAGAAGCAAAACTGGTCCATGATCCATAGCTGATCAATCTGGAGCTCCTAGGAGGTCCTTTAGGAGCAGTATTACACCAGCAGCTCAATTTGGGCAGCATCTCCACTCTGGCCCTGCCTTCCTTCTCAGCTGCCCTGCTTCCAAGCATATGAGTTCTCCTACGCGGGAAGGCTGCCTGCCTATCTCCTCCATGCAACACYCTGCACTTGACTGCATGAGCACACACGCTTGGTTTGAATGAGCCCGGTTTACCCAGTGATCCAGATCCTTCCACACGACTGGCCTGGCCTCTTCATCAAGCACCGCTCCACCTGCCTAGTGTCATTTGCAGGTTTTGGCAGTAGTCGCTGTAGATCATCTTCCAGGCCATTGATAAAAGCATAAGAATATTGTTGGATGTCATACTAGTCCCTAGGGCYGTTCTCTGGGGACATGCTCTGAGTGACTCCCCTTGGGCTGCCTGCTTGGAAGATCTTCAGTCTCCCTGGTTCTTTAGYCATGTAAAGTGCATGCTGTTGAGACTGTGTGTTCACATTTGTCATGAGAATGTGCTGAGTCAAACACCGTGTCAAAATCTATCACATCCACATGGTCACTTTTCTCAGTCAAAGTTGGAGTCTCCTCTAAAGAACATAATTATATTTGTTTGAAAAGGCTTGGATTTTATTTAAAAAGACCAAATGCCTGCCACAAATAATAGCTCYAGCTCTTAACTCCTCTCACCTCAATCACCCAAGAGCTTTTCCATCGTGTTATAYACAAAGGGCATTCATGTGTAGTTTGATTTTGCTTTTTTGCTTTTAAAATCTTGGCTTGGCTTTTGGGGGAGACTGTACCTTGCCAGGAGCAGTCTGTGAAGGGATGTTCTGTGCCTTTAGAAAACAAGAGCCTTTTGGAAASGTCTCAGGGTGGACTGAGTCCTCTCCTGTCCTCTGCCCTGACTAGGTGGGCCAAGTTTTGGATGGGAACTGGTGGAAATGCTTTAGTGTGATGCAGCTGCTGTTTACATAAAGAGGTGGGGGAGTCAGTGCTAGGAATAGCATGAGAATTTTTCTTCTTTCTTTTTTCAACCAATTTTACCCCTTGCTAAGTGCTTTCAAACCCAGCCTTAGGCTTGATTTATTTTTGAAAGGTCATTTTTAGCCACTATGTCCAAAAAAAAGGGCTGCTGAGCTTCTTTTTAAAGAAGAAACCACGTACACGCACAGTCTTTGTTCACCTCTCGGTGTCCCACAAGATCCTCCCCACAGTGATACCAGTGTATCACTCAACTCTCATTACCTATGGTTATATAACGTAGTGAGCGCTGTGCCTATATATTTGCTTTCTAGGTTAAAGCACACACACACAAACCCCAGGTTTCACAAAACTACCAGAGTCAGGAGCAGCCCATTTTGCAGCTGAACTGACAACTTGTTACAKCTTTTGGTTTGCTGGTACTCGCTTTCTGAAACTTGTGCAATGAAGGCTGGATAAATGTTTCATAAGCAGCTATCTCTCAGTATTCACACACCCTGGCTTTCTTTTTGGTTCTGATATGGTTCTCTTTCCTGTTAATTTTCTTTTCCTGTGGACCTGATAATGCAGTAGTTTAAATTAGCAGYCTCTTCTTGAACTTGTAAGCACTTATTGAACAGCTGTTTAATTAAGATGCCAGAAAGGCAAACCAAACAGGAAAGGATTTGGTGGGTTTGTGGTCAAAGCACAAGGCTCTGAATCAGGAAATGATCAGAATCGACTTCTAGAGATGGGTCCAACCCTCAAAGCTTCGTTCTGCATTTGCTTCTGCACCGGGCGTCTACTGCCCTGAAGTCTAGGTTGAGTTGGACTGTGGCTGATGCATGGAGACCACCTTTTCTTTCCTTGGACAAGCACAAAGGAAATGTTTATTTAACATGTTACTTAGACTCTTAGATTGCAAGGAGACCTCAGTGCAAAATTAGCCAAGTGAGTTTCTTCCCTGGGGTGGGGGAGTTTGGACCCGTGGCTGTCACCTGGCACGTGAGTGTCATGAGAACTTCTTCAGCTCATCTCCCGGGAGCACACACAGGATTAGCTTGGGCACAAGCTGGAGGGTAGGAGCAGTCAAGCTGATGGCATCMCTCTTCCTCATCTCCCTCTTCTCTGAGCTATCGCTGTGAATCAAACAGGAACTATCCCCGAGGAACAATAAAAAACTCCAGTCTGCTGAGGAGCACCACAAAAGAAGTACGGCATCTTAATCCCAGACACTTGTTATTCCCAGGTGGTAAAGTTCAAAACAGAAGGCAACAGCTCTGGGAAAGTACCTGGGGCATACCTGAACAATAGAAATAATAGAGATGTAAGGAGAAGATAGTTAAGATAGTTCCTTTCTTTTTTTTCTGACAAACGCATGCCTTGTGATCACTCAGGAAACAAACACACACCTTATTTTTGTCAAACAGGAAATTATCTGGCTGAATAGAAACACAGTSAGAGGGCTTCAGTAAAGTAGTTGAAATAGGTGAGAAGGGTTGGTAGTATGAGCTTATCTGCTCCTGATGTCTGTGTTGTGTCGCATGAGCCTGGAAATGTTTGGAATCCTTTCCCATTTGCTTGTGCCCCAGCAGGCTGGAGGTGTATCTACCTGCCCAGTGACTTGGAGGGTTATTCTTAGGGATCGGGGCCCCCCAGGTARTGTTCCGGGACACCCGGAGTGGATGGGGCTTAGGATGGTGACTTGCGCTCGGGCCGAATGAGCTTCGGGGCCACTCGGGGCAAGGCTGAAGYGAGTAACGTGAGGAAGAAGCGGCTGCCTCGTCTCGCAGGGCGCCGGGGTGCCGATCTTCCTGCGGAGGGGGAGGACAGCGAGCGTTTTCGGAGACGCCGGTGCAAACAGTAGCGCGATGAGCAGCAGGCAGCTTCATGCACGCGCCCCAGCTCCTGCCTCGCTCTCCTCGCCCCGCCTGCATTTGTTCCCGCTGTGCCCCATGGCGCATCTCCCCCACGCAGCGGCATGTAACATCTAATCTCTGCTGAAAGCTCTGCAGGGCAGGAACTCGCACGCTCCGATCCAAATGGGCTCCTCATGCCTTTTTAATTTCGCTGGATCTGAATAACAGCRGCAAGGAAATAAAGTAACAGCCAAAGAATCAAGCCAGCGCAGTGAGACAGGTCTCTTCCCCRTTTTACAAGTTGCATCCACAGCAGCTCGGTGGTGGAGAGAAGACTTCTAGTTGCACCTAGAAACTCTTCCAAATAAGTGTCTGAGAAAGTTCTTAGCCACCAAGGAAGGGTGGCCAGTGACATCTGCTCTTCCTAAATTCCCAGAGATCATCCTCTCTCTGTGGAGCAGCCCTGAGCTTGGAGGTAGCCGTTGATGCCCTCTGTGCCAGCTCGGGGTCTGGGAAGAGCGAGCCGGGGGTTGGTGCACTCCCACGTGCTCCCGCACCCGAGCCTGGCACCACGCTCATCTCCACAGGCATCAATCCTGCTGCCAGCTGGATGACAGATCTTGCACAAGACCCATGCCATTACATAAGGCTTGGTCTGTTTACAACTTCTCTCCCAGCGCACACCCGCCATGTGTTAATCAGGATGGTTCATAGTCAATCCCGGAGTAAACAAATGCAACTTCACCAAAAAACACGGGAGCCGCACCTCTTTACTCCAGGTGCGCGTTTTGGCCCACTATCTGTTTCTCCATAGTGATTAGTGCCTGGTATTTAAGACAATTTCTTAACAGGATTTGGGATCGGTGTTTTATCTCCTCATTAGCTTGGTAATATCATTAATTAAGGTTATGTCAACGGACATGATGCCACAGCAGATGGGTGTTATCAGTGGCAACAGCCTTCCAGGGTTTGTGTTCGCAATCTGCCTCCCGCGATGCACCAATTAGCATCCTGCCCAAGGTGGGAACCTGCCCGCTCCCCGCGCTGCCGGCGGGAGCCCGCCTCGCGGCGGAAGCTTTTTGAGGCAGACTCCAGAAATCCCCTCAAAAGTCCCTGCTCTCTTATTGATTCTGGTATCCCGGCTCGACGGCGAGCTCAGGTTGGAGACTGAGGAACCAGCGTGGACATACGGAGCGAGAAAGCAGGGACGGGAGGCTGCGTCCTCCGCCCTTYCCACCCCGAGAGCACCAGTCCCCACGGCACACGCGGCACCCGGGCAGCCAGAGCGGCCACGCGGCCCCCTCGGCCACCAGAGCCCCATCGCAGACCCTGCTGCCCTCCCCATCCAGGAGTCCCAGGGCTCCCGGTGCCCCGCAGCTGCTTCCTCCTGACTCACAGCCCCTGCTGCTCTGCTCGCCTGGGGTCCACCCAGCTTGTGCAACAGGTCTTGGGCCTTTTGCAACATCCCGCTCGTACCTCGTGGCAGGGATTTCGCTGCCAGCTCGCACAGGTACAGCAGAAAAGGGGGCCCTGGTTTTGCTTTCTCCGGGTGGCAACACGCAGCAAGGCCACCAATGCCTTGGTCTATCGCGCTCTACCAGTCCCCAGCACCACCTCGGCCAGCCCACCTGCCTCTTCCACATGTCAGCAAGTGCTTTCATTCCAAGTCCTACAGCACGGCTTCTGAAGGGAAGGGATGGTCCTGGTGCTGCACGGTCACATAGTGCCTCACACCCCAGGCCTGATCCTGGTGCAGGAATTTTGCTGTTGTCACCTCTCTTCAACCGTCCAGTGCAGCTGCTTGGTCAGTTGACTCTGCATTTCTAGCTGAGAAAATGAGCAGTTTACCAAGGGATGGGTGCGCTGCGTCCTGTGGAGCTAGCAGGAGGGCTGGAGAGTTTGTAGCGAGCGTGTATGGTTGGAATGAATTGGATCTGGAGGTCTCAGGCCTGCACACAGGGTAAACATGATGCTACCTCATGACTTAATACACACAAATCACTAAATCCATAAACGTGTGATTTTTGTGGCTTTAGAAGTGAAGTGTCAGTGAGTGTCACCTGTCCTGCCCCCGTAACACTGTTTGAAGAGGTAGAAAAGCAAAGCGACCTTTTAAATACCTTCTCCTCTCTTACTCTGGGAGATGCAGCCAGGTCAAACACACACTCTTGGGTCAAGTGCAGCCTCTGTCCCACAGAGAAGTCCCAAAACGCTGCAGAGATGAAGTGCTTTTGAAATATGTGTCAACAGCACGTGCTGGCTAGAAGAGGTTTTAAAAAGCGGTGCCTTCAAAAGGAATGCAAGTTCTAGTTGTTTTCCTCGGTTGTTTGAGGTCACTGTTCCCCCGCCCTTGTTAATAAAGAAGAAGTGATTAATGTCTCTTGGCAAAGATGCTGCCTGAAAGAGCCAATGCTTTAGGAAAAGCAAAACCAGTTTTCAGGTATTTTCTCTAAGGTTCATGTCAGAAACACACAAATACGTTTCAAGGCATTTACCGAAYGCGCTGACGCCCCCTTTGCCCGTCTCCGCCCCCCTGCAGAGGCATCGCCGTTGGCAGCCTGCACGATCGTGTTCCGTCCCCCTGGAAGGACGTTCTTGCGGTGCAGGAACATCCCCGCCGTGCCATGTGCAGCGCGGGCGCTCGCGCGGAGCAGTTATCACAGCACGTCCCGAGGCGGCCGCGTTGCAGTAATGGGGTTGTGATTGCTCTGCCTGGACTGAAGAGTGCCCAAAACTCCTGCGTTAGGCTCCTAAATCCCTCTTAAAAAAAAAAAATCACCGTAGTAGAAAAAAAAGGTTGACATTGCTTTGCCTGAGAGTGCTGGGTTCACACTTACCAGCCTTTTTTCTCCAAGCAGAGACTCTCAGAAATCCAGATGTGTAAAAGCAATTCTGGGAATCTCACAGCCAGGCTCAGGATGCTGGRACCTGAGGCTTGAAGGCAAACATCAAATATCAGGTTGTTTGTGAGAACTGCAATAGGAAATTTAACAATCTGAGAAGAATTACCTATAGTAGTGATCAGTTTCTCCTAGGGCTGTGCTTTCATGAGGATTAACTTGCCTGAAAGGAGGTTTTGAGACCTCACCTTGGGGTCTCTTCGTCTGCACCATGTATGTAGTCCCTGTGTGGCATTTGGGGGTGCCGGAAAGGATGTCCCAGGGACCTCCTGGGCAGGGATGGTGAATCGCTGGTCCCAGCAGCAATTGGGGTTGGAGGCCTGTGTGTGCAGTCACCCCCAAGCCRAGGAGGTGCCCGTGTCCCGCACCAGGGGACCATGGAGCCTCCTGCCGCCCTGCCGGGGTGCTGAGCCCTGGAGATGTGTGTGATCACGGGCTCAGCGGCCACATGGAGACATATGGACAGCCCCGAGGAGATGGTTTGGGCTGGGGCCGGCCTTGTGGGCCACGCTCCGCATGGGAATGGCTGTGCGTGCCGCGGGTGGAAGGGGCAGCTGCACTGAGAACCATGGCGTGTCCGGGGGCAGGTGGGGCTTGGCAGGCGTCGTGTTTTCCCAGCTGCAGGAAACCGTGCTGGGGAGAGCCAGTTTGGAGGAACCTCTGACGTTTTATAATGCAACAGAAAGGAAGGAGCGAGTGCTCCAGCGTGAGCCTCTCTCCAGAGCTGAAGCGAATCCTTTAGCCGAGCAGGACACCAGGATACAGCCTTACAGGAATTCCCATGTTGTTCCCTTTCCCCTGCGGGCACCAAGGTGGGCTACGGCATGGTTGAACTCCAGACGAGCAGGAGAGGCCTTTGCGAGTGGTTGCAACTGGGTTTCTGGACTGGCCCGTTCCAAGCAGATGGTGAATTGGCAGTGCTCTCAGTAAGATCCTCATCCATGTGCTGGAGCTTCCCTACAATTGGCATGGGTGGCTCTAATTATAACCTGTGTCCTAGCGCCTCTCCTTTCTGCAAGTAGGAAGGATCTGCGCATTCTTGTTACACTAGTTGCCTACCCGTTACCATGTCTAGATTGCTGGTGGGATAAGGACTTTCCATTTGTTTGTAGTACTGATGTCCTACTTGGCAACACGTGCCTCATTCCATCAACTCTACAAAGGGAAGAGCCCCGAGCAAAGCAGGTTTGCAGCTGGCTTAGCAACACGGCTGCTCCGCATTCCTGTAAATTTCCAGGTTCAAGTGCAGTTTGCTCTGCTTTGCTGCCAAGCCAAGTGGACATCTCGTTCCCCCACCATAGCCCTGCGGAGCCTTCAGCAGGACGGATGGGAACGTGGAGCACCAGCGGCTCTGGAGYCAAACGTGGAGCCACATGAGACGACTGGTTCAGCAGCAGGGAGGAAGGCGACTGAGAGCTGCATCACCCTCCCACTCGAGGCTTCCAAAGCAAAAGGGAAGCTTGCTCTTGAGGTTTGAGGTGTAAGTGCAGGTATAGATCCAAGTCCCCCAGGCTAGGCTGATTTTTCTGGCACTCTGGACAGTCAATACAGTCAGCCTCAGACGTGCCAATTGTTTTCTTTTTAGCATCAGGCTCACTCTTGGGTTCCCATTACTTTATTCCACGTGAGGCTGGTGTTTCCTCATTGTTTTCTCTTGTGCCTGATTGGCAGTAGCAGGAAGGAAACGTGGAAACTATAGAAACTGTTCCGTGTGCTGGAGGAAGGTGCCTCGTATTCTTGCGAACCCGACCCCATTGTTTCCCACTGCGCCCACGGGCGCGTTCCCTGTTACGCTCCACACCGAAGGATGTACAGGATTTTCACCCTTGGTTTCATGAGGAGTAGAATCAGGCCCCCTAATTACGCTRTAGAAGTAGAGGTATTTGGTATCAGGTAGATGGATATCAAACTGGTTTGATTTTTTCCTCAGATTTCATTAGTTAGATAAATTGTGCTACAAGGAAAACTGCTTCTGAAACTGTCATTACTTACCTGAAACGCATTTGCACTTTGAATTAGGCTCTAAAAACAAAACAAACAGAAAAAAAAAAAAAAGAAATTGCCAGTAAAGCAGGGGTGGAGAGGTATTTTTTGAGGTTTGAAACTGTTTGGTTTCATCTACACCAGAATGCAAAAATAATATCCTAAATTTAAACACACTTTTTTATATTTGCTCTTCTTTTTTTTTCTTTTTTTTTTTTTTTT
>PTEX01000002.1:11461271-11519749 GCA_003342815.1 Eudromia elegans
TGAGAATGAAATCAGTCGTGAAAAGAAATGCAACTGACACACTTGGCATGCAAAACAGCCTTTGTTTTTGCCAGGGGGTTTCGCGTACACGTGCGTGTGTGTTTGTCTGCAAARCAGCCCAGGAGCCTTCAGGGAAGGCTCGAGCGGCGGAAACGCTGGCTCGGGCTCTCACAGGGGTTAGGATCCGGCTGCGGTCCTCAGTCCCTCCACGGGTCTGCACAGGCCACATAGGGACGTGTCCCTCCGGATCCACCCAGCTGCATCCAGTTCCAAAGACCCAAAGCGATATGAGCGCACTCGGTGAACGCGGCGGGTCCAAAGAGTTGGGCAGAAGAACTGGGCAGCTGCTTTGCCCGACGCTCATCTCTGCCGGCCCAGACGCAGCGAGTGGCTTTACGTGCGCACCTTGTTGTTTCGCACCGCTTTCTTCCTGAATGAATGCYGCGATAAAAGTAGCAGCAGTTCAGTGCAATGTGCCTAAAAAAAGGTGTTTGTTTCCAGCGCGGTGCTTAGCTCATTGTTCCTGCTACTCGTCCTGTTGATGCGTTCACAGGAAGGCCGTGTTCCCGGCAGCCCCGAGCCCCTGCCTGCTCCCTGCTGCTCTGCCACCAGGGTCCTAAGTTCATACGTTGTTTTTTCCATTGTCTCCTTCTCCCTCTTTAATAAAGGAGGGTGTTTCTTACTTATTTCATACAAATGTGATTTTTTTTTTTTTTTAATCCTTTGAAAGCTCCTTACAGTTCCTTAGATGGGAACAGAAATGCACATTGATACGAGTAGCAAATGTAACAGTGATTTTCACTTACAAGCTCCCACGAATCTGGCTTTTCTAARCCGTGCATTAAATTATACTACCCCACATCTGGTCACTGGAAGCGTTAATTAAAATGCCYGTACATGTTACACTTGAATGACAAAATCCAGCAAGCTCTGGTGTGACAGTGCTTGTGTCTGAATTATTTCGGACAGTCTCAGGGCGAATGGGAACTCGTGGAGATGGAGGCTGGCTTCCCAATGCACTTTCTTCTCCGTTGCTGCTCTATTCCCMAGAGCAGGGACAGGCAGACAGTGCCAGCAGCAGCAAGTCCCACTCTGCCCCTCCTGCCTCAGGGGGCACCGAGCTCGTATCGAAGAGCAAGAGATGAGTCAGGCTCCATGCTCGACTTCAGATGTGTGCGGCTTCCTGAAAGCAAGCATTGAATTACAAAGCCATTTTTCTTTTCTTTTTTTCTTTTTTCTTTTTAATTTGCCCACCAAATCCGGAACTGAAACCATCAATTCATTTCACTGAAGATCTCGTTCTTAACTCGAATCAGCAATGGTTTCCTCAGTTAACACCAGGTTCTTACCCACTGAATCAGCTGGCTTGTCCTCTGTGGGCCTGAAGGTACCAGTTCTGCAATGTGGGAGAGGGTTTTTTTCAGCAAACCGGATGGGAAGATTCCCTAGACATTTATCACACACCTTTATTTTGCCTATCGAATTGGTGTCAATGGGTATCAATCCTTCAGTCCCGTGCTGAGGTGAAACAGGGGAGGGCAGACGGTGGGAAACATTGGGAAGCTCCACCTGAGCGTGCGATTTCTCATCAYGTTGCGTGATTGACAAACAGCTCCCGTATTCCCCAACCATTTTSTAGTGGGATCTGCTTTCTAGATCTCAGCTGGATCCACTTCCCCRTGTTGCTGTCCATGTGCACAACCCCAGCCCTTGTCTCTCTGTTGRCTGCATTCCTCGGGGTGTCGGGGAGCAGCGGAGGCCACGGGAGGGTCAGCACAGGAAGGGCCACAGAGGACCCCTCCTCAGGCCAACCTGCTCTGCAGGGAAGGGAAGGTGCTGCCCCAGGCAAATCCCTCTATTTATTCTCATATCTTTCAGTGCTGAATCAAAATCCACTGGGATCGATGAGGTTTTCAGACTCACAACCATGAGTTTTGGATCAAGCTTTTAGTTTCCTGATATGAAAGTGTTAGGAACAGGCAGGAWATTATCCACCAGGAAATCTGTTTCAATCACCCTGTTTTATGGCAGATGCTTTGGAAATGATTATGTGCTGTGTAAAGGACTATGGCTGTCTGAATTTATTCAAGCTAATTCTGAGTTAACCTAAAGCTCTTTTATAGTACCCTTGCTGTGCAAAGCATCTTAATGCAAACAGAAATTTATTTACAACCAATTTAAACGACTTTTGTGCTGCCAGAAATACAGAAAGCAGAAAACCCGGGGACTGCACATAGTTTTTATACTTGTGAGTTGGTCAAAAGTRTGTTTTCTTTTAATTACTGCAGTTAGAGCGACAGGGTAAGCATTAGAATGATAGGTAGATAGGACAATTCCCTAGAGTGGATGTAGTRGTGGCTTTATTCAGGTATGGTCTACCCTTTTCAAAAAGAAATAAGCTACACATATATAAACACTTTTATAGCACTGCAATTCGTACACACCAGGGAATTTTGCTACTTTCCCACAGACAGGCAAACAAATGCAGTGCTGAGATCTGCCCTTCCCTGAAAACCAGCAGGCATCTCCTTGTTCCACRCTGTGGTACACGTTTGAAAGAAAGTAGTAGGCCAGATGTTCTGAGTTTTAGTAACCTTGACCAACATCTCTTACATTCACATTCGTGGTTTCACTGGCTACATGGATGTTTCGGGACAGCCTTTTTACCCCATCTGGCCTTGAGTGAGGAAGGAAGGAAGGAAGGAAGGAAGGAAGGAAGGAAGGAAGGAAGGAAGGAAGGAAGGAAGGAAGGAAGGAGGGTTAGTCTTGCTGCCTGCCATCAGTGCCTGGTGCTACTGTCCGTGTTCTCATGGTGCATGGGCTTGTCACCAAAAACACCCTTCTCCCTGTCTTCCCTATTCCAAAGCTGTGCTTATGGCTGTCTTCAATCAGAAGAGCTCCAGGACGTGGTCAAAGTTAAGCTCCTGCCTCAGTTCCCAATCAAGAAACAGCTATTCACCAGCTGAACTGTGGTGCTACTCAGTCAGAGCTACTCAAAATAAAAGTGCCGTCTACTAACAATGAGAGGGATTTGTTTGGTATAAATTACTTGGCAAATAATCCTGAACCTTAGGTGGATTTCAGAAAATAGTGACCTATTTCTGGATGAGTTATCCCGCCCACGTGCGGCAAATTCCTCCACTAAATAAGTTGTGATGAATGATTTCAATGTTTATTATTATTATCATTACTATTATTATTATTGCAACCTGATTTGGCCACCTTAAATGTTCTGAGACATGATGAAAGTACTGAAACTTCTAATGCCTCCCTGCCGACTTGCTATTGTAGGAGTGAAAAAGAGAAGAATGGCTCAGTTTTTAGTAAAATCTTTGATATATGTAAGGCATATGATTCAAAAGCAATTTTCTGTGTAGCCTTTTCTTGCAAACTGAAATAGCAGGATGCACTCAAAGTAGGCTGTGAGCTCAGTGAAAAGGAAAAACTGATGAAAATCACGACTCAAAAGCACCCTTACATCATTTAATTCTATTTGTTTTATTGGTTGGATACAAATCGGGCCATCACTGAAGGAGGAAATTGAGTGGAGGGCAGAAGCCCAGGCTTAGGCTTAGGCAGCTCCTGGAATACACTCAAATCCAAGAGGTGGAATTCAGAGCAGACCCAAGTCCTTGGGAGATTTGCCAATAACTTCCATGGGACCAGACTGCACCTTAATGACCACTTCAAGGATTAGRCATTTGTTCTTAAAAGGTGCCTCACTGCAGGGTTCAGACCCTCCCCAGGGTAGCCCCTGCTTCCCCTCTGGCGCCCAGCCATGGATGGAGGGAACTGCAAGCAGGTGGTGGGCACCATCCATGCCACATTTCTCTCTACATTGATGGTGGCATTCCCTTTTTTTCAGAGCACCCACACAGAATTCATAACATCTTTATCAGCTGCCCCATGTGTTCATGTTTCACTTGTGAGACTTTGGGATCTGATATCTCTGCAGCAATTGCAACTTCTGAAAATCATTTCAAACATTTCTACTCAGAGGCTTTTTGTTAATGGGCTATAATCTGGGAGAAACCAAGTTGTGAAGCCAGCTCTACATGCAGCAAGTGCACATGCATCCACGGGCACACAGCGTGGTGGTTACACAAGCAGGCAGCTCTGTGGAAATCACCACACCTCTCTCGTTTCTACGATCTTTACTTAGCTTCCCATTTCCTACATAKGAGAAAATATTTACAGATATCAGGGAAGTGGTGACGCAATCTCAACCTAAAATGCCTTGTTTGTACGAAAGAGAGAGAGGGCTCCTTGTCGTGGCTGCTGGACATCTCCTGTCACTTGGTCCAGCTCTCTGTTCCTCGCGTGCATGAAGTCACCACACTCAGGCCAAGGGGAGGCTGTCACCGTGTTGTGTGGTTGCAAGGCTGCTCAATGGAGACCCTGACCATGACCCAGACCACGTCTTAGGAGAAGAGGAGCCTGGCACCAACAGTCACAGCAAAAGGACGCCTCTCCAAAGGAAGCCAAAGCCRACACCTGATCAGCTAGAAAGTACCATAAAAGATGCTCAGCCTGCAATATCTGATGAAATATGGAATAGTGTAATTGTTTCTTATGCTTCTGAAGTATATCAAAAAGCAACATAAGTATTGTATTAGCACTTCACACTTCAGTTGCTGCAGCTAACAGCTAATCTTTATTTCCACGCTGATAGCGCCAAGTAAGCTGATTTATCTTCTGTGTTGCCTTAAATATCAGAAAATATATGTATATCCTTGAATCTAAGGTACAGCGTACAGCAGATCAGTTAAATACAAGCTTAYATCATTCTCTTGATTTATTTTGACTTTTTTGACTATTTACTAACCAAACTCTTCAGAGTTTTTGTGAACAGAGATCCACCAAGGGTCTTTGCATGTAGCAACAGTAATTTGCTGACATGGCTCAAATAAACCACAAATATGCTGATCATTTCCTACTCCCCTTCTTAAGACTTTATTGTAAGTTTAACAAGTGTTGCTACCAATTGAGAGATGGGTGTGATTAGCAGATTTAGGTTGATAATCTGTGTCATATTATTTACCTTCTGGTTCTGAATCTTCATGGAGGACATATTKTCATGCTTTCTTGTCAACCACAAGGCAAGAAAACTACTTTTTTAGTTCTTAAGAAAAAAGAAGAAAGAAAGATAGAAAAGAAAGCTGAGATTCTCATGTCATCACCTGCCTCCAGCATCTGGTGCTTGAAGTACAAGACCAAATATGGTGTGCAGTGGAAACACTGAATGATCAGCTTTTCTCACATGAGTAGTCCCTTTGAAGGCTAAGTCTGTTCTCATGAGCAAAGTTACTTGCATTTATGAGAGCCTGGAGAACCAGAACATGAACAAAATATAAAACTCTGCCCACCTTAGAAATACCCACCTTATATAAACTTCRTGTTTCACTGTTGGGGGAAATACCCTTTTTCCTCAACTAAACATATATCTAATCTTTTTCATTTCATTTGTAAAAGTACCTGAGTAGACACAGATGTTTGTCTTGTAGCCTCTACTGTTTTAAGCCTTTCTTTAAGTGTTTCAGTAAATATTAAGAAGGCTTAAGGCAATAACAGAACTTCATGACTTTTAAAAAGAGCTTGCTCCTTTTCCTCCCACATTATGCTTTCAAAAAAAAGAAAGAAAGAAAGAAAGAAAGAAAAGAAAAAACTCACATAACCTACATCTTTATCTGCTCCAGTCTGAAGGTTTCTATTTATAGTTTTTGGTTATGAATGTTTTTTCCTATGAAAAGGTCAGACCTCACACATATACACAATGGTGGAAAGCCCTGCTTATTAAAAAGCAGGCAGATGGATTTGTTAAAAAAAAGTCACTTCATAATGCAGCTGCTGTGAAAGGAGGCTGCTTTAGCAGAAACATCCTCACATTGCTTTATGAGAAAAACAGGTAAAGGAGCTCTGTTTTGTGGCTAAGCAATCTTTCCTTTCCCAGCCTCCCTCCTCACAGACACTGCATAATCTTTACCTCTATTTACATGCTTTGTCCTACACTCAAGTAGACTTAAACAYGCACACACTCACTCACTGTTTTTCCCACCCCAGGACGGCTGGTGGTGGGGATGGAGCAGGACATGCAGGACGTGGAGATTCCCATGGAGGTTTCAGTACCCTCTCCATGGACCTGTATCCTCCTACCAAGGTCTTGCTCAATGCCTATCACAGTCCWGTTTTTCAGTTCAGATCTGCAACCACCCTTCATCAGCACCAGAGATTTAGGGTGCCTTGTGAGGAGGGTGCCCTCACCCCACATGGTCATGGGGTCCCCCCTTGGCCACCATCGTGCTCAACATGGCCTGCAAAGTGAGCGGTGCGTATTGACAGACAGCCGTCCTTCACTGGCACACATAGGAGCTTGCACTGCCCAGCACAGGCTSTCTGGGTCAGGATCACACCAGCTTCACCTGCTTTCTTGTACTCAACACGAGTGTTAATTACCCAAAGAAAAGCTCTTCATCCCTAAACCCTTTCTTTCCCTCCTTCTTTCTCTTCAGCCACCCAAAGCACTCCGTACACAAGTAGCTCTCTGGATTGCTGCCACCGATGTGAGGAAACAGTAAATGTAGCCACATTTCCTAAGGACTTGTGTTATCATAGAGTGATGGCCTTTCCTGTGTTTAAAGAAATCATCTGCAAAATAACTCAACCTTTCAAAAACTGATTTTGAAAATAACCACCTATCTGTAATCCCTGGGTACTTTGTTCATAAATGCACCACTCAAAAACAAAASAAAACAAAACAAAACMAAAMMAAACCAAAAAGGYTCTTCTGSGATTTTTAATACCTGAGCGAGCCATGGCAGTGCAGGAAATAATTTGGCTTATTCAAGCTTTCACCATTGTAGCAATTGATCTTGTTGCTCCTGTGAGGAAGAAGGATGAATTTATCAAGAAGCATCTCCTTCCCCACAGCCGGCTTGACCCCGCACCTGCTGGCTTACTCATCAAGTCTTTTTCCTACCATTAGGCAATTCTCCTGGTGTCTCCTCCACTGTACCATCCTACGGGGTGCCAGCTCTATGTGAAGTGACAGTAGTGATAGGGTGGCCAGGACTCCTCTTACAGCCATAGGTTGTGCAAGGGAGGTGGTCGCTTGTACCAGTATCACTCAACCTAGTCAACCCTCCTGGAGAACAGTCCCACACAAGCAGTTTGGACAGAGCCCATGCATCCATCCCAAGTACTGCAGCTGTGGGAATGGGCCACAGAAGGACAGGGCTTCAATCCCATGTGCAGCAAAGCCTTTATTGAGGTGTGCAAGGGGTGATTTTCTCAGAGCAGAGCTAAGGAGTTCTCCTGCTTGAATGCCATCTGGTCTGAACTTGCAAAATGGGAGTGCAACAGGCTTACCGAGGCCAGCTCTTGATGGAGAGATACGAGAGCTTCCACTAACCTGCAGCACACTGTTAAGAGCAGCAGGTTATCACCTGCCAGCTTGCCACCTGCTTGCACTAGAAGGAAACTTCTGTAGCAACAAAAGCCATGGGATTTAGAGCTTAAGTGCTCTGTGGATATTTTGCCCATGGGTTAATCTCTCACCTTGTGAAATCTAACCCAGCATCTGACAGGCTTCCTTGGTGATCATCAGCATGGTTCCTTTAGGACACTAGAGGAACGGCACGGGAGATGGACAGGGAAACAGACCTATTATCAGRATTAAGATGAGTATGAAATTTGGAAACATGGAATGAAACATTGTCCTCTGTGAGAGGGCATGTAGGTGTACTGTCTATCTCTTCATCTGCACTGAAATCAATGAAAAGGTTTAGTAAGACAGGAGTGGAAAAACAAGAAGAAACAGTCTTTCCAGCCGACCTGCTGTGCCGCTCTCGGGGCTGCTGTTGTTCCAGAAGATGAGCTTCCGATAGCCCTTCAACCCAATGCAACCTGGCTCACCTCACGTGCCCTGTCCCACTTCCAACTACCGGGCTACTGCAGAAGCATTAATTACTGGCTTTGCAAAAGAGATCATCTAATTGCACCACAGGGCCTGATGCATATAAATGGGGATGCATTAAATTATAAACCACTGCTCCTCTGAGCTGCAATGTCTGTATGTGCACTAGGCTGAAAGTTACTCGGGAAAAAAAAACAAAAAAAAAGGCATGTTATAGATTTGTAGAGCACTGTGCACATTAGTCAACAAGACCATTAAAACCATCAGAGCCCTACATTACAGTTGCGGAGGCAGATATTAAAATGATCGTATTTTTTATGGTAATCACGTTAATCCAAGATGAAATCAATTTACAATGGACTCTACAGCAGTCAGGCCTGAGACCACCAACCTCTCCCTCTGTGGGACCACACAGAGCATATAAGTATGTGGTTTAACTCAGCAGTTCCTGGCAAAATGGGTCACAGGCTTTGCCCTCCTTTGAGCAGCCCCCCGTGCTGCGTCTGGGGCTTGATCTCCACCTGGTGCCCCTCACAGTCAGCCACGTTCACTGGTTTGGTGTCTCCAGAGCTTGCTAAGGAGTAAGATGCTGTGATCCCTCGCTCTTGGGGAGAATGCCCAGGCCTGTCGGAGGGAGGGTTATGCGCTGGTGAGAGCCAGAGAGGCTCGGAGGTCTGCAGCCCCTGCTCTCCACACACCTGGCGGGTCAGCACGCGAGGGAAAGTGCGATAGCTCTGCCAGCGCTGCCGCCGCTGCCGGGGGGCGAGCGGGGARGGCTTACTAATACCGAGAAAAAAGAAGTCTGCCTTAGTCAGATATTTTTAATGATCTCTCCCCACACAGGGCAGGAAGCGAAACCCAGGTCCCAGCCAAGCCACCCCCTCCCACTTCCCCTCGGCAGCCCCCAAGGCAGCGAGCCCGCCCGTGCGGTCCCTCCGCGCGGGCGCTGGGCAGCGGGAGGTGAGACGTCACGCTCTCGGTCAGCGCTCTTGTGATGCTGTGGGCCGGGCTCCTGCGGGCCATGCTCCCATGGACCAGGCTCCCATGGACCAGGCTTCAATGGGCCGGGCTGCTACGGACTGGGCTCCCACACCAGCACCCGCAGCTGCCACCCACCACCAGGTCCCACCAACATCAGCTGTGGGCTCCTGCCAGGTTCCAGGGCCTGGTCAATCCCCCGAGCAAGTGCCCTCTGTCCTTAGGAGACTTTGTGGCCAAGCTGGTCCAATGCAGCTGCTTGGCAGTGAGGGGCAGCACTGATTTTATTGCTGTCACACAAAGGTGTCTCCTTCCACAGACACATTCGTCTCCTGGTGCTTGGATGACATTTGACAGGCAGATTAGAGGGACAGTGTAAGACACCTACGTGACTGCAGCCACTTCCAGACTGGAACGGAGGTGTTGTGTGATTGTGCACAGCAAGGACACCACGCTGAAAATTAAAGGAGGGTCAAGGTGAAGAAATACGTGCTGCCTCCAGAGGTTTCCAGGTGGCAGAGCAGTCCCATTGCTTGTGCTTGAGCAGAGCTGCGAATCATCAGTCCCCTTGGTAAACTCCCTTCCTCATGTCCATCGAGACATGGCTCAGGCTTCTTCCCTGTGCTGTGATTCAGGCAACTGGTGAGCAYGGCTATCACACTAGACGCATAAAGAGGTGGTTCTTGATACCTTTTCCCATGGCAGTTGTGCTTTCACCTCCCATCACTCTGCTGGACCCCTGGTCTGATGAAAGCAAAATGCAGCTGCAGCATTTTCTTCAGGGGAAGCTTCAAGTAGCTTTGTGGTACCATAGCATGGGTGGTCAGAATATATCAACCTTGGGTCTGTTACCTCTAATGAGGATAGTTCAAGGGAGGTGGCTGTACAGCAGCTTGGCCCATCCTTCCATTAGCCTGATCCACAAAGTGCTGTCAAAGGTCTTTTTATTGCTGTTCTCTACTCCAATTAAAACGTCTTACAGATTGCACTTGGCAGAGCCGCAGCCACATCCAGAACTAAAGCCTGCTAAGAGGATACAACCAGTTAGCTTTAGGGCCTGACGTAAGCCAGAGGGGCAGGGAACATTTGCCAGCTGCCATGTGCCAGGTCCTGTGCTCTACCTGCTCCAGTCCTTCCCATCAATTCCTTTCCAGCAGCACCCACAAGTCCCAAGTGGCCATCAGAAGCCAGCAGCCAAAAATACTCACACACATAGCAAGGGAGCTCAGATTTGGAGTACTGTTTGTGTCCCCTTGCACCTGTGTGTCCCAGCGGGTAGGAGAAGAAGGGTGACTCTCCTGCAGGCAGCTGTGCCAACAGCTCGGGTGAGATCGGTGCCACAGGASTATTTGCCAGCCAGTGAGATGAGCTTGAGGATACAGTGTCCTCCTGCCAGGTGAGTAATGCGCAGTGTGACCTGAAGTCCCCTGGGCATTTTGCACATTAGTTGCCTTCTGGCTGGCCAGCTGGGTCTGACTGTGATTTCAGCTCTTACAGACCTGCTTGGGAYGTGATCTCCAGTGGTTACCACATCCCTAACGCAGTGCTTTGCAGAAGGGTGTTCACCAGCAGCAAAGTAACTGAGCATCATTTCTCTGGAGTGAAAAGAAGGAATTAGAAATAAGCAAAGGAAGCAGTTGCCTTATAAACTATGGAACAGCATCAGAAGTGATGGAAAGAGATCTGTGTCTATGAGCCCCTGTGTGACTCGTTTTTCAGTAATACTCAGAAAAAGAGGATATATTTCAGATATTTCATGGAATATAAAGGGGAAAGCCCAGGTCCCACATTAATTGACTTATGGAAAGAGCATCCAGTCTAGGATCAGAGACCCCTTGTCAGGTTTTAGGCCAAGCCCCTATGCTGAGTAAGGCCCAGGCATACGGAGGGAAGCTGAGGCTCTGAAGGGGCAATGTGTGAGGTGCTTTCCCCTTTGCTCCTAGTGAATCAGCACTGGCATGCAGGGGTGCAGATAGAGGGAGTGACAGAGAGGACAGGAACTAAGCAGAGTGAAATGACCAGTTTGATTTCCTTACGCAAGCTGAAAGAAATACAAAGTGTGAATGAGTCCCTGATGAAAATGAAGAGCGATTCACACCAGTCCAGAGACTATTGGATTCAGCAATTTTCATTCCAGTTCAGCTTTTAATGACCTATGGGTGTCATTAGTAATTAAAAAAAAAAAAAGTTCTATGTTGAGAAGGGATCCTTGTGATTACTTCTTGCCTTTTTAAAATTATTATTTCCAAACATATACCCTTTCCTTATTGTTTCTGACACCTGTCAGCAAAAGGCACAGCCTCGCGTATCTCCTGCCATTCCTGACCAACATGCAGAGAAATAGCCCCTGCCTTCAGTGTGGGAAATGTTCCAGCAGTTCCAAAGATCGGGCAGGGAAAACAGATAATGCAAATAAATCATAGGCACAATGGAGGACTCTCCCTATAGAGACTGGTGGCCTTAACCTCATCCAAACCAACAAGAGTCAAAGGTTAATGCAGGTGTCACTTGAAAGGTAATTTTCCATTGATTTGCAAGCAGGTCCCTGACCTATTGACCTTCATGCTACAGGAAATAGGAGTTCACTTGCAGCAACATGTGTGCAGGCAAATGTATTATTTACTTTGGTAGTCCCTCCAGAATTTACAGGCCCAGCCAGGACCAATATAGATAACCTAAGGAATGTAGTAGCCCTTGTAAAGATTTGTGTCTCACTCTTAAATGTTTGGGCAGCAAAATAGCAACCTTGCTTACAATAGTACATAAGAAATTCATATATGTGCTCTTGGATTTCTACAGAGTCTTACAGGCAGTAAAAACCATCTGTAGAAAATGTTAACATGGATCCTCCAGAGCTCCTTGCAAGGGTCAGTTCAAGAGCCATTGGCCATGATTCCTGTTGTACACAGGCATAACACCATTCACTTCCATGGGGTGATCTTGGTGGGTGCCACTGAAAGGCCTGGAAGAGTCAGAGCCAGGAGAGCATAGCTGCATTTCTGCATGATGTTGCTTGAGGAGGCCACATTTTGGAAAAATCTTTTCAATCACCTCTAGAGGCTCATCTGGGAGCATTGGTCCCTGCAAGTCAGGCTCACTGGTCTGGATCTAAAAAGCAATAGCAAACATTCTGTTTGGCCGCAGACTGGGAACTGAGAAGCTGCTAATTTCTTCAAAAGCAAATTAAGGATGTTGTAACAAAAGATTGAAAAACAAAAAATGATCAATAAGAAGAGATGGCCACAGTGCTCCCTGAGGACTGTAATTATTTCCTGCTCTCCCTTTATGAATGGTATAGTCGATGGTCCATGATTTGCGGCTGATCGGAGAAGAGAGGCAGGCAGATCAGAAGTACGAGAGGGGGTACAGCTTCCAGCATGAGTGGCACGGAAGATTTCCTGAATCAAAGTAAATTAGGTTTTCAGTTAAATAGTGGATATTTTTGGTGCCTGGAAGGATAAGAGGGAAAGTGCTGGAGAATTTAGGAATGCRCCAGTTTTTGACCATGTCCAGTAGAAATGCAAGGGTCCTCCCTTTACCCAGAGCACAGGAGGGGCACAGGAGATGGGACAGTTCCTCCACAGCGTTCCACAGCAGCTGGGCTGTTGCTGTCCTTCCCTGGGGACTGCTGAGGGCAAGGCTCAGARGTGAGGGTGCTTCAGAGGCTGCATGGCCTCCCAGGAACAGCTGGATCAAGGCTAAACAGATCTGCCAACTCCTGGGGAATCCAGTTCTCAGCCTCACACAGAAAGACTCTCAGACGTTTCTTTTCAGCTCTGCTTCCCACACCCCACCCCAKCTCAGTTCTTATTCCCAGTTCTCCTCCTTTTCCTTCCCACTCCCAAGGCCTTGATCTTTCTGCCAAACTGGTCTCCAGCAGGCTGTTAGCTGCCATCCTGCCCCACACAGCCTTCTGCCAGTGATGCATCCAGGCCTGACTCAAAATTTGGGGCACAGAACCTGGCAGTTGTACCTTGACCCACCCAAACTGGGAGTCTATCRCAGCCTGGGGACATCTTGCCCAAGTATGACTCAAGCTGTTTGTTATCTGCCAGGGCTGCCAGGCAGGCAGGGCATTTTATATCCTGTGTGCTGAGCTGRCTTCCCAGGAGACCCAATTTTGCATATGGATTTTGGTGATGATCTTGGCCCATCCTGGTGGTGGTTGCAGCATCAATCTGGCCAGGCATCTTCCTACCCTTTTGGGAAAGGAAAATGCTGGTGTTTGGTGCTCCCTTCATCCCTCACAGTGTGTCCCTTCCCTCCTGTGTCCCTGCACAGCTCTACACCACCAAGCAAGCCACAGCCGAGGCACATTTATGCTCACTTGCATACCAGTGGTGTCACTCGGAGATGCCAAACCATATTTACGATGCTGGAAGAAAATAAAGCTCACAGGGCTCCTCCAGCTCCTCAGCAGAGCAGGACAGGGCATCTGCATGACCCAGCAAAGTCATCTTTAGCTGYCTCATGGCTTCCTTTCCCAGCTTGGGTTGTGGGTTATGCAGCACAATCCTCCTGCCAGCCACGTGTTGCCAGCCTGGCACAAGAACTGGCTTTAAGCTGCCCGTGAATCATAGGCAGCCCACAAGCCATGAGCTGTCCAGCCCTGCCCTGAAGGTGTTACCCCATGTGAAAGCCTCAAATGCTACAGTGCTAGATCCAGGGAACGTGGGGCCTGCGAGAAAACTGTTCCAGGAATGCTATGCTCCCAGACTCCTTCCCTGCTCATGTCTTTCCTGACTCCACAAGGAAACTCCAAGAGAGAGGAACCTCTTCAATCCTGGCTCAGCAGCTCCTGGGACTTGCCCATTTTTTCTGATCCACACCTAATGAAGGAGAGTCCTCACCACTCAGACCGCATTCATTTTGCTGTTCCCTGAGGCTGCAGCGCTGGTCAGGACATAAAAATAAAATGAAATAAAAAATAAAAGGAAGACTAGACAGAATAGCCCTCAGGTTTTACTTGCTCTCTATATCTCTGTAGCAGTACTCCCCCACCTTCTGCCCTGAGGAAGAGTGCCACGAGCTTGATTTCACAGAGGGAAAAAGCAGCAAGCAGATTTTGGATTAGGAGGGAGGAAGGGGAAGTCCTACTGGACGGGTAACTTGAAAACAAAGCATCTTCTTTGATCCTGCTGCCCACAGTGGGTCAGTGCCACAATAGAGAGAGTGGTATCGCTAAAGCCAAGGATCCAAAGAAGTGCAAAAATGTATTGACAAAGCAGTGACTATTCCCACTGGGAATTTTGCAAACTTGTCACAACCACGTTCTGTCCAACTGTGCATCACGGGAAGGCATTCATTGTTGTTAAAACATCATCTCCACCCTGTAAGTACAGGGACAGTCTTCACAGCCATCCTGGATTAAAACTGTCATCTTTACCCTGAAACAGTGGTCACTCATGTCGTCTCCTCTGCAAAGGGCAAACAAGGATTCCAGTGCAAAATGAGGGCATCTTTTAATAGGCCAGGTCAGCAGCAGATGGAAGAGTCTTAGCATAGCTCTCCCTAGGAGAAACCCTTTCTAGAAAATTAGCTCACAGCCTTTGACCCCTTTTATATGCACAAGCCCAGGCTGTGAAGCACAGGGYTGCCGCAGCATGGAGTTTGGTGCTGACGGCTGCACGAACTCACCCAGATGCAGCAGAGGAATGGAGCGGCAGTTGGTTATTATTTTTAGGCCTCCATCCACGTGGTCKGAGGATCAGATGTACATTCCCAGATGCTCATTCCACAAATGCCGAGATCCCTCCAGCCCTCGCTGCTGCATGGATGCACCGAGCAATTGAAAGGCAGCAGTGGCAGCCACCGCTGCTTTCAGCGCCGGATGCAGTGGCAGGGGGCTGGTGATTCAGACTCCCCTCTGCCACAGACATGTGTGGACACGTGAGTGTATAAACCACCTGCTTAATACAGAAGCCTCCAGTGAAAAAAGCTTTCTAGGAAACTCGCACGGAGAGATCTTGAATAAATATGTGCAAGGAAGTCAAACCAAATCAATCCATCAGGGCATGTGCTGCTGAGCGGCCTGCGTCCCCCGAGAAAACAGGCTTGCTGGGGCCAGAGGCTCCCGGGAAGACAGAGGACCAGGTTTCAAAGGGAGAAGCCAGAAGGAGGCAGGGAGAGCAGCAAAGCAGGTGCTGCCCACGGCATCACGTGGAGGARCAAGACACGAGGAGAGGGAGGCAGGGAAGTAGGAGCCGAATGTGGCACTGAAGGGGAGCCGAGCAGCTGCAGCCCCTCTGTGCTGGGCTGTGGCAGTCAGAGCAGTTCCAAGACCGGTTCTCTTTTCCATCCTTCAAGGCAAGTGTGATTCAGGAAGGTGTAGAAAATAAAAAGACAGAAAAACAAACCCTGGAGTGAGAAACACTGAGCGCAGCGTTGGTTTAATCCTGATCCACCCTGCAGAGGCCGGACAGACAGTCTGAMTTGCCTCAGGTGTGTGAGACTGGCTGTGCACATGGAAACCACATGCAGGACATGCACAGCAGGCCTGGCCCTGGGGAAACGTGTGCAAGCCAGGATAACTGTGCCTGCACAGTGCAGGCAGAGAGGGATTCCAGGTATTGCTCTGAATTGGCTGCCAGACATCTGAAATTACAAAAAAAAAAAAAACAAAAAAAAACCCCAAAACCCTGTCTGAAGTCCTCACATTCCACCCAGGCAAGTTTTCTGAGCAGAAAAAAAGGACATATTCAGGATAACCTAGGCTCAAGGAAGTCCTGCTGAGWTGCGGTGATGTGATACAGGAATTGAATAATACAGGGCCTGTCTGCCTAACAGAGGTAAAACAAGATCCAGCAGCTGGAATCTGAAGCTGGACCAATGCAGATTAGATATAAGGCGTGTTTCTATCACACACCTAATTAACTGCTGGCACAGTCAGATTCTCCTGATGGATTCTCCATTACTGGCAAGAGTCCTGTTTGCATTTGGACATTATTTCTGAATGCTCTGTTATTTTTCAAGTGCAGATATCTATCTAGCAGCAGAATTGATATGGGAAAGATGTGAGACCTGTGGTCTGCGGGGTGATCAACAAATTAATTGTTTATATTAGTGACAGGTTTGGCACCAAAAGAGTTTTGGGCTGATGTCAAAACCACTGAGGTCCAAAGTCTTTTAAAGGTTTTAAAGCCTTCTAAAAGCGTGCCAAGGCCCAGCATACTGCAGCACATCTGGCCTCAGTGATGGACATCAAACAGGTTCACATCTCTGACTAGTTGTGAGGAACAAGGGGATGTGTAGTAGGCAAGTCCCAGCTCTATTGTGGGACTGCCCCCATGAAGTTATTGCTCATTCACTCATGGTCGTCCTGTGGAGCACAAACTAAACGTTGGATGCCCAAGGCCAAATGGCCACGTCCTCTTCCATGCTCTGCAGGCTGAGCTAGAGCCCTGAGATATTAGGAGAGTCTCTGGAGATCTCATTTGCCTCTTCCTTGTTTAGGGTGATTTCACAGGTGATTGGGAGAGGCATGGAGTGGGGTCGTTGGCTCTGAAGGGCTTAGACCTTTTCCAAACTGCAAGGGTAAACTCTGGTTTTAGTGCCTGGAGCAAACAGGTTACTCTACCTAGAGAAGGGACTTTTCTCCTGGCTTCTGTCCCTGAGAGCAATTGCTGTCAGGTAGACAGATAGAGAGTGAGTCAGTTCCTTTTCCTGGTGCCTCAGTTTCCCTGTCTGCAAACTAGCTGCAAGAGTGAGTGTGCTCACATTTATTCACTCATAGTGCTTCTGAGGGAGGAGAGGAACTTTCTGAAGCAAACCCAGAGCCCAATGCCCATAGCTTGCCAGGGGCAAAGCCTTGCAGCTTTTGATATCACACTTCTTACCAGCACAGTCATCCTGAGAGTGTTATTGCAATATCCAGAGAGAGGCTTCATGCCCACGGGCACTCAGCAACTGCGACCGCAAGGCTTTGTGTTACGTACCTCCCTCGAGCCCTTCTTCTTTCCGAGGTGTGCGGAACATCCAGCCAGTCGCAGCGCGGCTGGAACAGTCTCCTCAGGAGAGCTGGGGACACTCGGCAGCCCTTCTTAGTCAGACTGGAAAGGAACAGAAGAAGGGAAAAAAAAATGTTTTGATTAGYTACACTTTAGTTTTTCTGATGATTCAGAGCATCTCCAGGGAGCTGGCAACTTCTCCCAGGTCTGGAGTTACCTTCGCATGTATAGGTGTTTCCTGTCATAACCTCCATCAGGGCCTGGCATTCTTCACATAACAAAACTTGGACAAACTCAGACTTTATTAAGCAGAGACAAGATATGATGCATTTATTAGTAACCTTAAGAACTCCACACCTTTTGTCCTTTAGTAGAAAAAGAGAAGCCTTGCTAATGCTCCTCCRCTTTCCATCAGACCCTTCTGAAACAAACAGAGCTAGTTTTGTCCATTATCCTTTTCTGCTGAAGAACAGTAATTCCTGAATTACTGCAGTAGCCCTGATTAAGAGCTCTCTCCCCATCTGCAGGTTAGGAGCTCTCCCCTCTGCTGAAAAGGAAAAAGAGGGGATCAGGCCTTGGTGCCTAATCATCTGTGCTGCAAACAAGAAGTACAAATATTGTGAAATAATCTCAGGAAAAAATCTGGTCTATGTTCCAGCTCTCACAAAGAGTTTTCCTGGGTCTACTGCTGCCCTTTAGACTCCAGGGAGCTGAATCGAGAACTGCTGTTTCAGCTGAAGATGGAATTGATTTCCTCTTTGTTTGTAATTGTGTTGGTATTTTTCTCCCAGTAAACTTGCATACACGWAGACAAATATATGCATACACACACAAAGATCTCCTGGCCATGGCAAATCCCATCTCCTCTTCCAGGGAGAAGTGTGGGCAGTAAATACCATGTTAGCCTGGGGCCAGGACATCTGGGTTCAAGGCTGGGCACTACCCCAGGCCTAAGGGGTGCCTTAGTTTCTCTCACTGTAACAGAATACTGATACTTATCTTCAGAAAGYGCTTTCAGATCAACAAGCAGGAGCTGAGTTGTGGTGCTGTATCAGGGCCTCTTGATTCCATCACTGCTTTGCAATACTTTGATGCCCTTGAAATCAAAATATCGCACTGTGATTTCATTAGTTTTCAGAGAGGATATCAGCAATCTTTCTCAAGTGTGTGCATGCAGCAGGTGAGGGGCTGAGGGTGGTGGAGGTTACCTGAGATGAGTATTAATGACTAACAGTTTCAAGCTCAGAGACCAGAAGCAGGAACATCTACATCTAGATGAAGGCATTTAATTAAACCTTTATTTAACAACCTCCGATGTAAGAGCAAAACTCTCCCTCACTTTGTGAAACAATCAATACCAAAAAACCCCTGTTGCCCTTTCAGACTGAGAAGCATGTTAGTATTACTTCACTGCAGGATAAAGTCCAACACAAGGAGCAGGGCAAGAGTTTCCRGCTCCTTCTGCCTCATCTCATTGTCCAAGTGACTGTGATTTAAGCACACAACCAATGGTGTTTTTTGGTGTACCAAAGTACTGATGCAATCGGTATCTTTGCAGGACCAAGCCTGTAGACTGGTTGTTTTTTGTCAGTAGTTTCATCAAGAAGAGCAGCYCACTTTACATATGGATTTGAAGTTTAAATCTCCTGAGGTTTCATACACGTGATTTTGCTTGGGTTATTAAAGAAGTGAAATGATGGACTTTTCTCTCTCATCTCCTTGGGGCTTGGTGAAGACTCTCCCATCTCTTYACTTCTCCAGTTTCTTTCCTGCTCTATGAACTTGGGTTCTAGCAATGCAGCTGCATCTAGAGGGTTGATCACAAGGCAAGAAGAGGTCTCAGCATCATCCAGCACTTRAGGGGACAGCTTTGCAATATGGGTCCTGCAGACATGGAGTCGCTTTACTTCAGTGTGCTATTTTTGSTGCCCAAGCACAGGAAAGGTCACAGCAGAAGATCTTGGAGAGGTCTGAGATAGGAGTCAGATCAGTTACAGGGTTCAGAAACAGATACCTGTGTCTCGAGGCACAGAYCCTGCCTTCTGCAGCACTGCTGCGGTCTGCACCAGCCCAGAACCATATGGGGCTTTTCAGTGTCCCTTCCCCATGTCCCCCCAGGTCTGATACGAAAGGTCTGGACCTGGGGATGGAGATCCCAGCTCCCAGCCAAGGTCAAGCCCAGCCCAGCCAGGAGCCATGTTCCCCTGCATTATGTCCCTGTCCCTGTGGGATCAGCATATGAATCTCCACTTGGCCTTACCCAGGCAAGTGGTCTTGATACCTTGTTACTGTGGTCCTGGCTGAGGTAGCACACAAAACTGACAGTGTTAAAACCCCAAGCATCATTAAACAGCTACAAAATGGCTAATCCTTAATACGTAGCCCCAYCTTTTACACTTTCAAGACACACAAGGATATTCCCTCACTGTGTTCACCCACCCTGCTGCTCCTGTGAGAAAGCTCTCTATTGCACACTCGGCTATATAGGGAACGAAGGATAACACAGCCACGGGCGTTCATGCATTTCACTGAACCAGATGGGTATGTGGTATTACGGCTTTAAACACTTTGCTGTCCTTGAGTGGCATCACAATGTTCCCTGGTGCAGAGGCTGCTCAAAATCAGCCAGAACAGCAGCAAGTCCATAACCACATCTCGCAGCTCTGGGCACGCTGACCCCAAAGGCTTCTTTGGAGACCTTTTTTTTTTCTTTTCTTTTTWTCCTGTGTGTGCCCTGAGTGAAAACCTCTTCTCCTGGACCCAGGGCAGGACAGTGCCCCAGCTGTGACGTCCAAACTGCGCTCGGCCCTTGAGGAACCCGGCCTGGTGCGTGCTCCGAGTCGCCTGTGGGGCAGCAGCAGAGGCGGGATGGACCCCTAGGACCTGCAGCCGCTCGCCCTCGCTGCTCTCGCAGCAGTGCCAGGCACGTGCTCCTTCCCTGGGTCACGCCTTTAGGGGTGTGCTTACTGTTAAACACAGGAGCAACCCACTGCAGAGCTGTGCTGACTTCACGAAACTAACCTCTGCTTAAAGATCAGAGCGCGCTTAAATGCCTCGGTAGTTTAAGACCTCGGCAGTCTCAAGGAGGTGAATTTAGAGCAGTCGTCCTCTCCATGAGTGCAAACCCCAGCAAAATGGACTCTCCCTTCCCTCCCACCTGGTCCCTCTGCTGCTCCCACCAGATACCGCCCGAGTTCACACTGGGGCCCGCGCACCAGGACCCGAGCGCTTTCCTTGGCGCTGGACGGGTAAAGGCGGCTGGGCCGAGGCAGAGCAGCCTCTGTCCCACGGCAGAGCCCGCGCAGGCTCCTGGGCAGAGCCACGAGCGGCGGTGGCAGCTGATGGCAGGCGCCCTCGCGCCCTGGCCAGAGCGTGCGGCCTCTCCAGGGATCGGTGCCTCCAGAGCGGCGCTGAGGCAGCGGCGCCGCCACACGACCCYGGGCGGCCTGGGGCAGGCGGGAGGCAGCCCCGGCCCCAGCGCCCACCACACAGGCCCTGCCTGGCTCCCCCCAGCACCATCAGAGATATTTYGGGGGCCTGCTGCGATCTCCTTTGCATGTCAGTTACGCTATTTCGGAGCCTATTTATTTTTATTGTTTTCYGGCGGCGAGCGTGCCGCCTTGGGCTCCCGCCTCGATCTTTGCCACTTCCTCTCCCTTTCACGCCTCTCGCTCTTCCCGCCAGGCCGCCGGGGCGGGTGTTTGTGTCGGAGGCGCCGCCGAGCGAGCCGCGTCCCCTCCGGCCCGCGAGGTCTCGCGCCCCCGCCGGAGACCTCCCGGCATGGTGCGAGCCAGACATCCTCCCCGGGGGGCCGGGGGCGGCCGCGGGGGCGCCATGGCCGGCCCGGGTGGCCGCGCACCTTAGCGGGTTTCCAGCCGCGTCTCACCTTCTGCGTCACGCGGAGAACGAAGTGTTGACTCACGAGTCGTCCTTTTGTAGGTTACGGTCGGGCAGATGAGTAAACCTTCCTCCGAAAGGTGCGGCGCTGCGGAGGGAGACGGTGCAAGGAGCTGCGCTGAAACGGGCCCTTCCCGGAGGACATCAGCGTTCCACCGAGCAAGGCCAGCTCCCGCCTGGGAAGTTAAGGTTTTGGTTATTTTTTTTTGGCTGTTGAAAACTGGCATTCTTTATCCAAAAATGGGGGCGAATACAGAGCGCAAAGATGTTTGTCAGCTGAAAAGGAGAGTGAAGGGTTTGCTTTTTCAGAAAACAGATTTGAAAAAGGACTATCTCTCTGCAACGTCATTTTTAGTTTGTCCAAAATATAGTTTACATCCACAAGCCTGAATTAAATAAATAAATAGACACAATTAAGCAGACATGGAGGTCAGATCTGCTATAAGCTTAGCCTATGTCTAACACCGGTGAAAGAAATACACATCTATCACGGCATGCAGAACTCTGTTTTACTATAGGGCTTTATTGAAGCATTTCCCATAGGAAAGATTCAGGAAGAATCTGTCACATGGATGGGAATAGTTCATATTTTCACAGAGACATAGCAAAAAAAAAATGCCAAATGATTTGACTCCAGGTCATAAACCCGTCGTCAGCTGGAGGCTGACGTGCAAGGGGCAGCATAGGTGAGGGCTGCACACCCGCGGCAAAGCCAGCTTGGGTGCACGCTAGTGAACGTCCCTGGATTCCACGCTGCAAAGAGAGCTGCAATAACAATGAACCATTTATTATTAATATTGGACCATCAGGTGCTCTGTGACGGTTTTCTCTCCAGATAGGCTCATGCTTTCCTGTGGAGCAGCTGGGATCAGCCATTTAGGGAGATGAATGAGTGGCATCCGTGCACTGAGTGCCTGAGTCAGGCTGCTCAGCCTTAGGCTTCCCTTAACAGCCAGCAGCTCCCAAGGAAGGACAGCATGAACACTGCAGAGAAACACRTCAACCTTCCTGGCTTTTCCCAGTGCTTTTCCATAGCTCACTGTCTCATCTTTCCCCTTTATCTTCCTTCATTCCAATCTTCCCATTAATGGGCTTGACCTCCAGCTCGTTTAAGCCAATGTATGATTGAAATGAATGTGGCTGGGCTGAATCCCTTCCAGGATGCTCTGAGGAGAAGGATGAAGACTGCTAGCCCTTGGCTATAGCCCACACCCAGCTTAGCTGATTCACTCCTCCTAGGGTCAGCAGCCCAAGGGATCTGTCGGGAATCAGCTTTTGCAGGGCTTAGTTCCTCAGTTACAACTGCAGGAAAAAGCAAGGGCACCTGCAGGGAAAAGCAGGGATAAAAGCCCAGAMTCAGGCCTTGGTGCTCCAGCAAAATGACGGTGATAGTCAGGTAATAGCTGTAATGTCGTGTCGTGTCATGTGGTGTGTTACTCAGGTGCAGTTTGGACAGTCTGAGCAGCATCTCTCTCCTTCCCCCTTTGCAACCCTAGCTTGGACTTTATGAAGAACATTAGTTTTCTGGTGAACCTCTCAGCAGCTCCTGAGGTAGTTTTCTTCCTTATTGTCTAACTGCCATCCTCAATAGCCTATAATASACCCTACAAGAGCTCTGCAGAAATTGTCATGGTTGAAAATGTGTGCCACAAAGAGCCTATAGCAGGTGAAGAAAGGAAAAAGAGCTGAGAATATCTGCTGCTAAGGCAAATCTAACTCTGGTTCCTTCAGAACCACCTCCCCAGTGCTGGGTTTGGCCACTAGTTTGCAAGTGTCATAAAACAGACTGGAAATTCAAGGTCTGGACCAGATGTCTGCTGCCCTGTTCCTAGCAGACCATTATCCTGCCCTGCCTGAGCCTCTCTTAAAGCCAGTTCAATCTCTGGTGCTAGGACTTGTACGTAAAGCTACTGCTCTGATCCTCCTTCCCACTTGCAGCCTCCCCTCATCCTCAGCCTCTTTCCACTCGATTTCTGTGCTAACCTCCCCGTTTGTTTTCAGTAGCCTTACCTCTCCCACCAGAGCCATCACCTCTTTGTGACCACACACCTGCTCAGACCTTTGATTGCTATTTTTCTGTCCTGCTCACACCTTTGCTTGCTGTTTTTCCAGCAGCTTCCCTGCCCTTTCCAGCCCTGCTCCCATCCAACCCTCAGCCTGCGTGGGGAGCACCAGGCCAGGGCTGATGCGGGGAGCTCCTCCGTGCTCCCTCTGGCCACGCGCAGGCTAATCAGCCTCTCACTTTTTCCAAGTGCTAAATTCCCACACAGGGAGAAAGAGGTTTCAGGAAATTTCTGCTCTTCTCAAAATCCCCTCTGATTTTTCTAGTAAAAGCGTCTGCCAACCTCCTGCCGCCAAGTTCCTTTTTTTTTTTTTTAATACATATACGATTCAAGCTGCGTTGGCTCCACTCCTGAAGTCTGGCAGGTGCTCAGTGACATATGTTCTGTGATAAATGTTTATTACATAAGTTCATTCAAGCTAACATGGATTTTGAGATATAGTCAGCTCTCATTATACATCTTGCCTTCCCAGCTCAGTGTCCAGACTCTGCTTTTTCTTGTAGGGATGTCTCCCAGGGTTTACTTGCTTCTTCTCTGAATTTAGCCAACTCTTGATTGGTTCATCAAGCTAGTTAACGATGCATTCAGATTCACTCTGGGGGAGGGGAGCAAAAGAGCAATTATTACTTTGGCTTGTTCCAGCTCATTATTTTAATCACTGTGCATCATATTTAGTGAAAACATATCTCTAGAAAGATTAGAATTTGGGAGCTGGCATTACTCAGAAACAAAGGATCTGATTTCACTGATCCCAAAGCATCAGTCTTGCTTTTGGGGTGAATTACAGCAACTTTCTTTCAGTCTGCATCTCCATTTCCTTGGAGGAGTTTCTTCCTTGTCTGCTATTTTAGAAGTGGGAACAGGATTCATAGTGCCTAAGATTTCAAGCAATTTGTTCATCTTCACTCAGGTTGTCCTAAAATATTATTATACTTTAATCAGATTTTAATAAATTCCAGTCACTTTTTGGTTTGCCCTTTCGAAAGATGAAATCTCAAGTGCTACAGCACAAAATCCTGAGCATCTTGTACAAGAGGAATATTGTGATCAATTTCTTTTTAATACGCATCAGATGGCAAAGTATCAAGACAAACCATTGTTTGCTGTGGATGAGGAGTTGGATATGGCAGAACAGAGCTGCCTTTGGACTGCCTTCCATGCCATTGGGAGAGAGGCTGGTCACCGAATCCCAAACCCGTCCTGCTCGCTGGTTTTGGCAGCATTCAMAGGACACATATGTGTCCAGGAGCATTATTAGTGTTTCGTTCTGGGGGAAAAAATAGCAGTGGTTGTAAACATTTTGTTTGGGCCAGAGATCTTGCAGTTTGCTCCTAGGGATCTGGCTGATCTTGCATGTTACAAACATGCTTGTGCAAACTGGATGAATCACATATGTTTTGCAAAGGTCTAATGCCTCTGGACTTTCTGRTGAATTCAACCTTGTTGAGACAGGGCTGCTTTTCACAAGGTAAAGTAGCAACCAATGTGACATTTTCTCACAGAATCCACTCACTTCCATGAGCTGGGGAACAAAAATAACAGGATTGTCTATGGGCAGGCAAAGACCCAGCACTTTGCAGTTTGCCAGGATAAGCCCTCTCTAGTGAGGGCTTCAGAGATCAGCAAACGGGAAAGCAAGCTGTGTACTTCACACTTGATCAGCTAGGGCCAGCAGTAACAATAATAATTTTCTAGTCAACACATGTGTCTGTTCTGGAAAATTCTGAAGCAAATGCACTGTGGACTGGCTGTTGCTAAGTATCTGCACCGCTCCAGGTCTGTGATGCATGTTTTAAACTGTTATTGTGCGCTTGCTGTCTGAGCAGTCTTGCTCAGAAAAAAACCAAAACTCTGAAGACATGGCAGGTCTGCAGATGGGAGGCTTTACAGTTAAGGGATAGCACTGGGGTATGACTTGTGGTTAGAGTTATAATGTATGCCTGGGTTATTATGGTGAAGTGGCATGGGTTATTAATACAGCTGCACAAGAYAGTGTGTCAAGCCTTCATTGCGTGCACTGGTTTTAGCAAGATGTGTGAACATTATTCAAAGAATCTAAGGTTAAACTTGGCTGATCTGTAAATCTCAGACACTGGCATGCAGTGCAATTCCAGAGTGTCCCAAAGCATGCTTGGAAAAAGGATATATGCAGAGAACATCATCCTAGAGTATTTGAGATCAGAAGTGCACTACAGCAAGGATCAGCTGCCTCTGTTCATGCTTTGCCTTTGGGCTGATTATAATCAACCCYGTGTTTCAAAGGTGTGCAAAGGATAAAGGGATAAAATTCAAAAAAAGAAAAAGAAAAAAGGAGTAAGGGAATAGAAAGAGGAAAGCAATACCACTGAAGATCCCAGTCTGGTGTTCCCATTTTTCCTGTGTCTTTGGGAGCTAAATAATGCATAGCAAAAAGCACACTGACAGCATCTCCCGCACAAAGAGATCCCTAATGCGGAGATGCAAACAGAACAGATGCAATTAACAAATGAAATTAATATCCTCTTTTAATTGATACAGACMGAAACTCCCCTTCCTCTGCCTCTTGGAGTGATTATATCTACAACAGGCTGCCATCTCYGATGGATGTGGCCAGAGCAAGGCGGCTGGAGCTGTGCCCTGCGTCATCCCTAAAAGGGGAGTCCCTCAGAAAAGGCTGTGGAGAATAGGAAAAAAAATCTCAGTTAAATCCCAGCTGTGAGAGCTGGCTGAGCGACTCGGCAGAGACACTCCCTGTGTCCCAATGAGGTCAGGGTGTTTTCTGCTGGGACAGCAGCTGCTGGAAGCTGGGATGGAAGCAGCAGGCAGTGGTGCTGTGAACAGGTCCAGAGATTGGATGATTTTGCATAATGTAGGGTTGTATAAGGATGTAGTAATTAATAAACCTGCACCCCAGAAAGGGTTGGATGGCCAACKTGGCTTGTTTATGAAGTTCCCTTGCAAGGCTACAGCCCTGTCTGCTGTAACCTGTGCCAACCTCTGGAGATAGTCAGGAAGCACCTGTGGCAGCATTTGCATGCACTGCAAGGTCCTTGATGCAGGGACTGTCCTTTGGTGGTGTGTTAGCAGCATTTAGAGCCAAGAGTCCTGACTGGGGCACACCTGCAAGGCAAACCTTAACAAATGGGCACCCATTTTAGCCACTCGGAGATGAAGAACCTTGTCTTTGGCTACGTAGATGACTCAAACCCAGAGCAAATTAGAATTAGCCTGGGTGGAAGTGTGGTGTGAGTGTCTAGCCATCGTTTGTGGGGAGTGTAATTCACATCATTGTACTCTATTAAGAGTGATGCGGCCACTCTCCACCCATAGAGAATATGGCCCAGACCATTTTAGTCAACTCCTTTGGATAATGTGATTCCGTGTGCATGAAATATGCTAGTGGTTATCAGTGCCTTATATGCCAGTATAAGCCATATAYATTTTGGGATGTTTTTTTTGTATCTGTTGTTGTCCAACCACTCCAAGCAGAGCATGGCAATACCCTGATCACCAGCCTCCTTTTGGAGCACCCTTATCTCAACAAGAGCTGCACTGCACTGAAATTAAAGCTAAGATCATGCTTCAGAGAATCAATCTACCTGACAGTCCCGATCCTCAGGGGGAATGGCATTAGTGTGGTGGTTATCATCAATCTCTGTCACTGAGGGCTCCCTGATCCACAAGCAGCGGAGAGCTCTCTCTCCTAGGGTGAGCCRCATGGAGCATTTTTAAATCCAAGGGTTCTGGAAAACCCAGTCTAAATTGTTCAAGAGAGATGGTGTGAAAGGAGATGGAGGGAGGTATCACTGGAGATGAATATGTCTTCAAGGCTTGCGGAACCACACACCTGCAGAATGCTCCAGGGCTTTATCAATTTTCAAGTTTTACTTGCCTATAAAAGAAAAGCAGGAAGATGATTTTGTTTCTTTAGTTTTCCAGAGGAGTCAGTATTCTGACTTTCTTATTGAATGGGCATTTATGCTGTATTTTAGGTATGAAACAACTGTTTCTGTTGTCTCACCCACAAACTGTCAAATCTGGATAGAATCTGCCCAGTACTGGATAGAGTGGCATAGTCTGCAGGTTAAACTTTCCAAAGGTAACTTCACTGTGGAGACTCTGTTTCTGCAAACTCCTGGCAGGGCTTGCAGGAGCAGCCTGTCTTCTGTAGAGTGGTGGGCATCCATCTCTGAATGCTGCATCCCTTAAAGGTTCCCCCCACTGCAATAACTCAGACACAGAGCATCCAAAACATCTGGTCACCCCTGAACACTGTGACATCCTGATACAGCAAGACTGACTTTGCTCTAAGCCCAGACATCTGCCCTTCATACATCCTCCAATCCATCTTTTCTTCAGCTCTCTTGTAGATTCCTCTCATGCACCTTTGCTTTGCCATCTTCCTGTTCCAGATGGAGGTGCTGAAATTGGCCCAGACACCCATGGTGTGGATTAGGCRCTAGTTCATTTGCACTTCCTCAACACTGTCAGTTACTAGTGTTGCAGCTAAAGACATGGTGCTCACCCTGACTGAGACTGCTGCTCCTGAAGGAAAGACCAGACAGGAGCTCTCATGCCATCACAGACTTCTCTGTTTGTGCTAACAGCAAGTCGCTGCATGGTGTCAGATGGTTTCATGTACCTCTCCTTCATCACAGCAATGTGCATGTTTATATTAAATACCCTGGATCCGATTGCTGAACTGCTGCTGCCCATAAAAATGTTTGGTGTCTGACCAAAGGAAAAACACTTCCCTCAGAAAGAACTGATATGTAGGGGGAAGTGATTTTGTCAGATTTGCTTGGTTAAGCACTCAGAGGCAACTGCTCAGGGTCAGCCATGGCTAATAAGCCTTCAGCTGACAAATCACGGTCCTTGGCTGTACAGTAAGGGGTGTATGTTCCCAGCATGCTCCCTGTGAATTATTGCAATGGCAGCACTCACTTCCCTTCTCTGGGAATGAAACAAGAGCAAAGCAAGCAAGAACTAGCAGCAGATGGTCCCTCCTGTGCCCAGATCGTTCCAGCCAAAACAAATCTACATCCCCAGCTGAAGGGAAGGGTACAGGAATAGAACAGGAGTGTGACTCAGATCCAGTGACTCAGACAGCAAAGCGAGGGGAGGGGAGGGGGAGAGGCAGAACCTGGCGCAAGAGCCTCTTACGGATGACAGTGATTATTGCTATTATTCTAACAAGTGCTTGCGGGCACTGACAACTCTCACTCCCGCTTCTGTTCTGTTTTTTTGCTGCCTGTCTCCCTCTCTCTGCCTCTCTCTCTGCTTCTTCTCTTTTGTGGGAAATCTGTGAGCAACCCCCTCTGCATCCTTATCTGTTTGCTAGCTGGTAAATAGCAGGCCAAACACTTGTGTGCCAGATATCAGATATGCTCAGCTGTTTGCATGCCAGCGGAAAATGCCACATGCCCGTTCTGCCTCCGCTGGGGCAGCAGCGTGTGAGATTCCAGGCATGGTCCTCGGCTCCTCTCTCCTTTTCCCAGCCCACGGACTGGTGGCACTTCTGCCATGGGCCTCCCCACAACCGTGGTTCCGTCAAAGGAGGAGGATGTTTGCCCAACCTTAGCAAGTCAGCTTTTGACTAATGAGCTCAAGTGCTGAACTGTTGGTGTTACTCTGTCAGAGCTGCTTGGCAGGTCAGATTAGCTACTGCCACTTACTCATGCGCAAAATGTTTTTGTGGCCCTTGGCTTTGCCACATGGGGGACAGATTCGCRTCTTGACACCCCTTAGTTGCTCTGAAAAGCTTTGCAAAAGCTCCTGAAAAGCACTATCACTGGAAAAACTAGGCCATTGGGTGAGATCATGCATTAAGCGCTAGGGACTGGCTGAACAATCTGTCCCAGAAACCAGCCKTGCGCTGTGCTGCGCTCTGGCCCTTGGCACAAGCACAGGTGGGATGAAAGGCCCAGATCCTGCCTGACCGCATTGGAGGAAAATTCCTCTGCASAGCAAGACTTCCTCCCTCGCTGGCTACTCTGGTCCTAGATACAGGGTGCCTAGGGAGCGGACAGAAAGTCTTGTGGAAATCCATACCCTGCTATGAACTGGCAGTAATTCTTTTTCTCTGTCCAAAGTCATCATCTTGAGAATTTTCCCATCCTTTGGGTGGAATTTAGGTGCTCCTGACCAGTGCTGGACCTAGACCCACTCCATGCTGACTCTACTGAGCTCGGTCTATTCCACGGCAATGCAGTCAATATAGCCCTTCAGCAGAGTCTCTAGTGAGGAGGTATGGCTAGCACATGCAGCTTGTGCTGTGTCTTCATGTGCTGCGTCTTCATGTGCCGTGTCAGCTGAGGTCTTCAGAAGATCCTGATGGGTCTGGAAACTCTTATTTTCATTGCCTTTCAGCTAAATTAGGGTCCCTAAATTGTGTAAATTGTGACTGTTAACAAGTATCCTGTACACATTTGGGAATTTAGGGGTGGTAAGCATCAGAATGCCTCTGTCCCAGGACAGAGAGG
This sequence comes from Eudromia elegans, assembly GCA_003342815.1. Taxonomy (NCBI): domain Eukaryota; kingdom Metazoa; phylum Chordata; class Aves; order Tinamiformes; family Tinamidae; genus Eudromia; species Eudromia elegans. Next base: position 11,490,529 of record PTEX01000002.1, read on the forward strand.
CTTTTGAATATCCTATGTGCTCTCCTGAAGTGAGTCCCTTCAAGCCCATGCCCAGCAAAGCGCCTGTGGGCTTGGTAAAGTGGACAGGGGAGTCACGGCTTACTCATCACAAACGCAGACATCGACGCCAGAGTCCTAAACCGATGGCTCCTCAGGGACAGAGCCGATGCACAGATCAGACCGTATGCTGGCCCACACACCTCTCAGCAGCCCTTGAGGGGTTCAAAAAATCCCTGCGGTCACTACCTACCCCAATGGACTATGCCCCTGGGGCTGGTTGGGTCTAAGGAGACGGCCCGAGAACGGAGGAGCTTGCCCACCATGGGCTGGAGGGTTTTCTCCCCCGAATTGTACTGATGGAGGGTAGAGACTGTCTGCCGAAGGGCAGCCTGAGCTGCTTGGAGGGGAGAGGTGATATGGATTTATACACAAAAACGTATAGAAATTGTTATATACATTACACATATATATTTAACTTTGGTACCCACAGTGGGTTCGATTTAACTGAACAGGATATAGAAGGTAAAACTTTCTTCATGGCTACTTGAACAACTTCCCCCTTCTTTGCATGTGTCTGCGGGACCTTGGCCTGTTATAGACCATGGTAGTGCTATATTTTCACATGCATAATGTGGTGGGTTAAAAAAAAAATAAAAGTGATTCAGCAGTAATGCAGGCTGCATGCACGTGCCGCTAACTCAAGGGGAACTCTAACGTAAAGCCCCTTTTCACCGTTACCCTCCCCAACACAGTTCGTGCATGAAAATACAACATGTTCTGTGCTTTTTTTTGTTGTTTTGTTTTGGACCACTTTGTACAGTGCTGCACACTAGGATGATCTCTCTAAATGATGTAGGAAGAGGGAGAGGTCCCGAACTCTAGGGTCAGTCTATCAAACTACTGCTGTCCGTGTTGGGAGAAGAGCAAACCTTCCTTTCCCAGCCAAAGCTGATGCCTCAGAGGCATAACCTTTACATGCACATATACTAACGCATGATCTTATTCTGTATCTGCCACACTGTTGTTATACCCAGAGGCTGTTTCTGGGGGAAAGTTTGCATGACCTAGATACAATCTTGTGGTTCTTACAGGGAAGATAGTGTCTGAAGCTGAGAGATTTAGGTGGGAATCAGGAGTTATTCTACACCAAGCTCTGTCGTGGGCTTCCTATATACATTCACTAACCACGCAGTATGTTCCCAGGCTGCTAGCGAGGGTAACACAGTGCAGATAAATGAGACATTTTTATATGCAGAGTGGATTGGTAACAAAGACTCGGAGGGTTAAGACAAGAGGGAATCATTAGATTATGTAATCTGACCTGTAGAGTGCAAACCAATTGTTTTTACCTCGCTATCCCTCACCCAGTGCTCAGTGACTTGCGCTTGCCTAAAGCATCTCTTCCAGAAAGGTGTCTAGTCACCAGCTGAAGATATCGAGAAGGAGAAGCTGCCCTTCCCTTTGGTCGTTTGTTCCAGTGGTTAATCACCGCTTTGTTCAACACGTGCACCTTAAAGCTAATTTGAATTTGTCTGGTTTCAGCTTCTAGCCAGTGACATTTCGTGTTTATGCCATTCTCCACTACATTAAGAAGCCCTGTCCTACTCACTATTTTCCCTCTGATGAAATTASTTACATGCTGAACTTAAGTCACCCTTCAGTTTTCCACTCCTTCCCCCTTTGGGTGCATGAAACAGATCGAACAATTTCAGTATCTCGCTCTAAGGCGTTTTCTCTACTCCTTAATTCATTTCTGTGGCTCTTTCTTGCCCTCACTTTAACCACCTTTTGAATATTAAAATGTGAGCCCCAGGCCTGGATGTGTTATCTCATCCACTTTAGTCTCATCAGTTCTTTTTATGGAGGCAAATTAACCTCCCTGCTGCTACTGAGTATCTTCCTGGTGAGTTCATTCCCAGACGGTGCTTGCCCCCATTTGTCAGCAGGCAGCGCTGGGTGCTTGTGCTGAACTGCTCACCCACCCCAGACCTTGGGCAGAGGCTCTGATACAAGAGACCATCCCGCCAAAAGGGAAGAGTTTCCCTCTTCCTCACTCACCATGGCGGACTGTGCACTGGGCTTGTGAACATACATCGAATGAGCGCTGCTCACTCAGCGGGACCATATCTTGTAGCCCCATCAACCACCATTCCTTCAAAGCTGCCATCCCTGCACTTCAGAGGCAGCAATTTCGCATTATCCTCTAGATTACTGGTGAAAAGTAGAGGATAAAGCAGGCCCCTCTCCCAAAACTGGTAGGAATTTGTTGTTCAGTGATGAGTTTTCATCGACAACAACATTTTGAGATCTGTCAGTTATCCAGTTCTCAATCTGTCTCACATATTTTCTGTTCTAATGCCATTCTGTGCTATTTTTTAACCAACATGTCATGGTTTTAGCTCAATTCGCTCGTAAAAATCTAAGTATAGCACATCTGCGTAGTTACCTTTATCAGACAGCTTTGTAATCTCCTCAAAGAATTAAATCAGGTTTGGTAAGTGCTATTTTCTCTACAATAACATTGAATCACATTCTCAGAAAGAGGGAATGCCAAATATATTATTATTTTATACACAGCCACCTGCTGTTCTTTCCTAGTCAGGGAGGAGTGATGCTGTATTGCTGGTCTCTTAGATGCAGCATCTTTCAGCATTGCAAACTAGCAAGATCACTAAGTCCCCTAGATAATCTGCAGTGCAGGGGCAGCTAAAGTTTGGTCAATGCTGTCATACCAAGTGGGTATGTATGCACCTAAAGATAAGGCTCATTGGACTCAAATTGTATTATGCACAGCAGAGTGGACTACATACCCCCAGCAAAGAAGGGTATTCCTGAAGAGWTAAGCTCTTGTGCTTGGACATGAAGCACTAAATCATGCTTGCCTGAAACACCATCTCTACGAAAGGGTGGGGGAAATGGTCTGTGTGCCTCCCTGCTCTCACCACCTTCTTTAAACCTGACAGTGGCTTTGTAGGGGTATAGTATGACTTGGTTGTGATAGGTCAGGAAAAGGGGAAAAGAAGGGATGGTTGGGATGTTTGATGCTGTCTTTTCAGCAGAAATATCTAATAATGRCTGTGTTCAAGTTGCTTGAGTCAGACCAGCCAAAGCAAGCAGCCTCTCTTGAGGTCAAACTTTTGCAACCACAGCTTCTTTGCTGAATCCTATGGTTTTCTATCACTGCTCTGAGCTGAGATGCTTGGTAATTTTTTCCCAGTGAATCTTAGAAGAGTTCATCTCTCCTTTCTGACCACAAATACTCGAGATTGCAGGTTGGTSAAGGCAGTCCAAATTAGGAGTTCAGCTACATTCAAGACAAGGAGATTTTACAGAGAGGGTTCACTTTTTTTACCAGTGGTGATAAACATCCAGCTACTCATCTCCTCAGGACCTAGTGTTGCTTCCTGATGGTCATATCAAGTGTCTTCTTTCAGTTGTATAAAGACAATGTGGAAGCACAGGACAGATGCCTTGTGTTTCACAGACATCTTTTCCTCATAAAGGCAACCYTGATCACTTCCAGTGTCTCTTCATGACTATTAAAAGTGAAATTTGTYTGAGGAATGGGTATTTATCAAATGGAAGAGCAGAGTCAAGAGAGTCTTCTAATCATCACATTATAATGCTGGCCTTGGGATCAGGTAAGATGGAGAGGCCAGATTCTGTTTTGCTTGAACTCCAAGGCTGTCCTAAATAGATGGGAGCTCTAATAATATATGTCACAGTAACCAGGCTTTAAAAAATCTGCTATGTTTCCACTGCAATTTTCTCTCTCAGATGTGCCAGCTGCTCTTTTTCACACTTTTGCTGCACATTTACGAGAGTGAGAAGGAATGCACACACACACACGCACGTACACACAGCTGCAGCAGTAAGACCTGCCTGGCCTTAGCTCACACAGTGCTTTCAAGCCCGGAGATGTATTGAGTTAGAGCAGGAGAAAGTTTTTTAAAAAAAAGTTGCTGTAATAATGTCTGGATTCCCAAACACCTGCACCAGGGTTTCCTGATATTTCTGTAGACATTTGCATCAGAGATACAGCTGCCACATTACTCACACAAGAGTTTAGCCTTCATTTGATTGTGATTCTGCTCGCATTTCATTTTTCCTTTGTTTAAAACAGAGGTAAAGTCCTATGCACACTCAAACTTGCAATAGTTGAACTCCTGACTTGTGAAGAGTGTCCAACTCTAGTTTTAGGTATACAAGTTTAACATCATTTACTCAAAATGCTGAAAAAGGCTATACATGCTCTGTTGATTTAGTTTGAGTATGTGAAGAACAGACTGAAGACAGAAAAATTGTATGTAGAGAAAGCCTAAATTGATGCTGCTGTATTTTTTTAAATTTTGATATTTTAAGGAATGAGGCTATTTTTAGTTTGTAGGAGGTTTTAGTCCTTCTGCAGTATTCATTTCTTGATGAGTACATTAGCTGATCAGATTTTGGGGGCTTAAAGGCAAATAAGATAATCAGGGCCAAAGTCCCACATGACAAAAAGCAAAAAGAAAAAAAAAAAAGAAGAGTCTTCTCTCGTGAGATATTGGGAGCTTTCTCCTTCTACTGACCTTCCCAGAGCATAATGATACTCACAGCTGTTAGTCCCTTGCTGCAAAAATGTCTATCTGTATCAGAGAGGTTAGAGACAAGTAGTGATGGGAGAGAGAAGTTCAAGTTAGGCAGCTAGTTCATTCATCTATCACAACCTAGGAAAAAAAATGTAAACAGGGACTGTCGTTTGGTGTTTCTAAGTTTCTAGAGTTTTCATGGGGTAATATAAAGCTGCAAATGCTTTAGGGAAAGCCAAGCAAACAATTTCAATGAAATTTCTTTTAAAAAAAAGCACACACAACGGTCAAAATGTTTTTGTTTATCTTAGAGATTCTGTAGAAAACCCTTGCTTAACTAAGCCTTGATTTAGGGCCTATATCAGCTTGGCAATTTCCTTTAGCTAAACCTCATCAGCCTTTCAACTTTAAAAAATGACAACAACAAACGCAAAGTTCAGAAAACAAACAAGATGACATCTGTTCTTCAGGCTGGGCTCCTTTGTCTTGAATTCTAAAGAGATGGTTACTTAAGGAGAGATGTATATGAACAAGTAGGACTAAACAGAAGCAGTAACACACCCTGATGCAAGTATGAGGGTGTTGAAATTGCCCTGCTTTTCTTCATGCAGACATTTCAGATCTCATTTCTTGAACACTGTTTATGTCGAAAGTGTTCACATTTTGATTTCCTCCACAGCCATTTCAGGGCTCTCTACAGTCTCTAAAAGCATCATCAAGCATTTCCTCATTAGATAATATCATCACACACCCTAATGATTACGCTCAATGAGTCACCTTCCTTTTTGGAGCTCTGTATTCAATCTAAAACCGTGCGTCCTCTCTGTCTTGAAGAGAACTCCCTCCACAAACAGATGCCTCGAGAGCCTGTCCTAGTTGTTAGCAACAAGTTCATTAGCTGGCCCATTGTGGCTGATATTAAAATCCCACTATGGGACATCCAAGACAATAAAAGCATTGGTTGGGTTGGGGATGTTTGCTGGGAGCAGTGTGGATGGCTCAGAAGCAGAGTCCTTGCTGCAGAGAGTGTCACCATAAACAAGTAATAAATGGTGAGGGAGATACTTTGGGAATTCAGGGGATGGTAATCCATTGGTTTATGTGTGGTTTACATTTAGGGGCTTGGGATGGGTAAAGAGGAGGGGATAAATAAATAATACAAACATGAAAGAGAAGAAAGAGAAGAGGAAACATTGAATGGGGACAAGCAATGCTAAGTTTGTAGTCAACAAAGCAGTCACTAATAGCAGAGGAAAAGGGATGGGTCCCTCCTGTTTGATTAAAAAGGCCTTTTCCTGTCATCTTGCCTGCAGAACAGGTATTATTATTTATCTCATTTATTTATTCAGGTGGCCTTAGCAGTAATTATGACAATAATGCCATCTCTATTGCGTTGTGAATTATTTGCATTCCCATCAGGCTTCCAAGCTGGAGGGAGAGGCTACTGCACTGTGCAGGCTGATGAGGAAGAGGGCCTTTCCCTGAGAACAAGCAGGGCAGAGCAACATCCCAGTGCACAAGCAGCCTCTTTGGGCTGGGACCACAGCCAGGCAGAGAAAGCCTGTCGCTCTCACTGAGATTTTCATCAAAGAGCTTTCCTGCCTCTCCCTTCCAAGGCTGGTGCAAGGTGGACTTTTCAGGACTTTTCCTGATTTCATCTGTTTTTTGTTTATTTATGTAAACATTGCAAAAAGTGTAAACATTGCCTGAAGTGCCTTGACCATTTCCAGTGCTTGAGGCACCTGCATTTCTGCTTCTGCCCATGCAAAAACTCACAGCTTACAGCCTAAGCTTCCTCAGTATTTAGAACACTGGGTGGAGAAATGTCTTAATCCCCAGAGGAACTCTCTCTGGAAGATGTTTTCTAAGCAGGTGTAACACTCACATGACCCAGCTTTTGGGATGTGCCCAGCACCCAAAGAAAAAGCTGTAGGCTTTCTGAGTTTGAGTGGATGTACTCCCTAGCTCACCTTGTGAAACAGTGATTCTCTTTAGCCTTCCAGTTAAAGGAACTCATTGGGATCACCTTTCCAGATTAAAAGTGATGTATTTCTCATGGTGATTGTGTCTTGTGAAATGTATGTACAAGGAGGGAGAAGCTAGGCTACCCTCTCCAGGGTAGAAAACAGTCACTATTGCTTTCTTCTTCTGTCTTAACCACCCCTGATTTACTGTTCAGGATGGATGTCTGTTTAGATCACATTTCTGATGCTCCCTTGTGTTTCCTAGAGAGCCGTGGTCCCATCCCTGTGTTCCAGATTCTATCCTAACTTAAGTGCCTCTTCTCCTTTCTGCATCTGGTCCCAAAGATTGACGGGGGGTTGGAGAAGAAGATGGATGCATGAAACAGCAGCCCTACACACCTTAAACAGTGCCACAAGTCTCTGGTCACCCTTCCTCGTAATTAGCCTGAGTATAGCAGTGCAGAGCGGTTGGAAAGGCGTCCAGCTTAGAGGTCTGGGTGCTGGACACGTAGAAATTCAACCTGTCTACCAGGCACTCTGGCTCCTGAATACAGTGGGCTGGGAATGCAGGGTTACCAGAGTCATTGGTTGCCAACTCTTGCTGAGGATAGTAGCTTGCTTAGAGCTCCTTTCAGGCCTTCGTCTGGCTTTCCACTTCTTGATAAGGGGTTGGTCTTAAGTTGCTTTCTTCGTACTGCTGTGGACTCATGATCCTCCTGGCTCTATGAGCCCAGAATATTTCTCCATGGGGACAGAGGTTTCTCATCCATTTCCTCCTTTCTCAAGCACTGTCTCTGTTTCATTTCTCTCATCATCTAAGAACAACTCCCTAAAAAGCATCCTGGGGAGTCATGCTCCAAATTCAAGGCTTGGGAAGCCTCGATGGTCCTCAAACTGGGACACGGTTACTCAGTTTTCTGTCTGATCTGTGTTGATAACGTGTTGCTCCCCATCATCCGCCTCCCCCTAGATCTTTTCTCTGGAGGAGGTACTCTTGTCTCCCTGTCATTGTTTCATAGACACACGCTTAGCGATTTCCCAATGGTAGTATGTGGCAACAATGAATCCCCAGTGCACGGAAATGCACATGAAATTGTATTAGTCACACACAATTAAGCAACGCACAGTCACCACGCAATCAGGGGAAGCCTAGATGTAGACTACTGAGGTGCAGAGGTTTTTAATGAAGCATATCGTCACCCCAAAATGTTCATTTGTGAAAAAAAAAGAGCTTTTCCCCTGAAAGGGTTTGCACTGGGCAAATATTTCAGTGTGAATCGTGTGTTAAAGATTGGAAATCGCCGCTTTGTCATTTCCAAAGTGAGAAATTCATTTCACTCAAAATAGCTTTTGATTTCACAATTTAAGCTAATGAGTTTTTTTTTTTACTTGGTTGAGCACCAAATATTTCAAACCTATCAAAATGAAACACTGTTTATTGCCCCAATGAGCTTTTTCATATTTTGTTTGTAAAAAATGCTTATAATCACCTATCTTCGCATTTAGGGAAAAGATGTCTAAGGTTTCAAAATAAGTGCATGAGTTGCTCAGCTCTAATGCGATTCTAGTTTTACCACCCCCTTTTTACATGGTTGTAATGTGCTGCCTTGTTGCCTCAAATTTTTTCCAGAGGACTTTTTCTTTCCTTGAGAGACACCATTTACAAGACAAAAATCTACCCCAGACATTTCCAACCACTTGCTAGGCCGTGCAGCTCTGCTGATACGGAAGAAACAGATTTGGTCTGCTTTGCCCAAGTTGGATGGGGCCTCTATGGGACTCAAAAGGCATTTACTTACCAAAGGGAGACCTATATGTGTTGTGTAGTCAGCAAGTTAGATTTCTAAGGTTGATCTGAGGCAACATACTATCAGTAATTGTAATTCCATTATAACAACCACAGACATGTTCAGTAGTTTGACAGGTTCCTCATACGTGGAGTGTTTGCAAACAGCCCTAGTGAATCTGAGTGGAAAGTATCCGTGCACACAGAGGGAAGCTCTTCCAGAGGAGCTTTCCCAGGACAGTGTGAAATCTGTTTCCTTGGACTAGCCGCTCTCTCTGAACCCCTTACCTTTGGACTACGTTTTCTGTTGGTTCTTAGAGCAAGACGTCTTTTGTACTGTGTTATAGTCTCTCACATTATAAAGCTCTTGACCCAGAAGTGGCATCTTAGGTGATACAGTGATATAAACACCTTACAATGAGACATCTTCTCTTTGAAAATAGCCAGAATGTGGACAGTTTTGCCTAGTAAAAACAAATGTCTGCAATACTAGCAGGTCCCTTTTAAAGTGGACATATCTATGGCACTGAACAGTCCAGGGAGTCCTGGATGAAGCCTACAGTGCTGAGCGGGTCATGTGCTACCACTGTGTCTGACTCCCAGCAGCACTGCACTGTGCTGTCCTGGATGTGCCATGCGCTTTCGGGAATTCTTGGAATGGGGACAAGCAACATTAATTATAGAGAGGCAAAGGGGAATGAATCTCTGGGACTGAAGTCACAGCTCCTGCTCACTTTCAAGTCTCAGGTGTGAAGAGCACCTGCGTCATGGAGGACTTCAACAGACTCAAGAGCTATGCTGATGTGATGTGTTGGAAATGCTTGTGGGTAAACTTTAATAGCAGTAATGTTTGTGCCTTTCACTAGTGTTCTGCAAGTTACTATGAGGCGAGAGAATGTGAAGGAATGCCTTGACCTTTTCTAGGTGCTCTGTAGGGGCACTGACCCAGAAAGAAACTTGCTCAGACTGGGAACAGGTGCGAATGATTTACGATCCCAGTCCTTGCTCTTTTTAAACCATGCCTTTTCTATACTATTGTACATAACAGTTTTGAACTTATCAAGAGACACTGTGTCTGATGTTGACAAGTAGTGTCTACTCCAAAAATCTTGCACAACACAGACTGAAAGAAAACTACAGCATGTTACAAACCAATGTAACCCCAAATGCCGTGAAGAACTGAAAGACCAGGATCTCCTAAAATAGGTCTAATTTTCTCAGGCTTTACAAAAAGAGGGTATGAGGAGGGATTAGAAAATGAGCATTGGTTGTCATAACAGTCACTGAGAATATGGCAACAGACAATTTGTTTTGAATTATCTTTCATTCAGTCTTATTTTACACTAGAAATAACAACATGAAATCACAAGACATGAAATACAGAGTAAAAGCCCAGGAGCCACAAGCTTTTTTCCAGGAAAAAAAAAAAAGAAAAAGAAAAAGTAAAGAAAGCACAACAGCATCTAGCTCCCCAAAATTTCACACGTGCTCTTTTGAAATGCTCCCATTTCAGACTCGAGAAGCAGGCCTGCTCACATGTCCAGTTAGCATCATTTCTTCTCTGCTGAAGCAAGAGGCTGTCTCAATCATCTGACTCTGTGGTTACATAACAGGCTGCCCTGTCTGGCTATACTGAGACTGAAATAGGAGGGGGGAAAATCTGTCCTTTAATGAAATGTGTTTGACACAGTGATGTCTTAATGCTGGGTAAGTATTGTGTCTCCATGGCAGAAATTCACTGAAGACAGAGCAATGAACCAACTCTTTGGCTGTAAAAATTAACAAAAGAAACAGATAAATAAGTGTGAAACCATACTTGGCTCTTTCTTCCATGTGGACCATCCTGTTTAGACAACCTAAGTGCATGTGATCTGAGTGATCTGAATGGTATAGTGCCTTTATAAATACATGAATAAATATATATGGTCTTACCCACACACAGAGAGATGGTCATGCATGGATGTTTTGCAACAAGCTCAGAGGAGCTAACAGGTGGGCAATGGGGGGATTTCTAAATGAAGAACATGAAATCAAAACATGGAAGGAGAGGACCCTCCAGCAGGGTGTCTCACCTTCCCACATGTTTAGGTGTTGTGGGAGGGCAGCAGAGGCGAGGGATGCCAGCTGATGTCTCAAGGCCTCCCATGAAAAATTTACTGGCATCGAAGACATTGCAGAGAGACTAGTCCTACTTGCAAAGCTCCAGGCAGGAGGACATTTTTTTCTAGGGATTTGGTGGTCTCCAAACAGGACTCAGACGTCACTTGTGTTAAGAACATCTCCCTAAGTGAGTATGGCTGGATCTCACACCCAAACATCCCCAGTCCTCAGAGGCTGAAGAGCAGAATCACTGCCTGTTGTCGGCATAACTGAAATGCATAAAAATGTCTGTGGCTTTGGCTGTTCTCCAGGGACCTGTGCCCTACTCGACCAGTCCACCAGGCCACTGCCAGTCCTGTAGCTTGTAGCCACAGTTTGTCCAAGCATGTCAGTTTACACAGCCTGACCAAGAGGAAATAAAGCTCTTTTAAAAACAAAACAAAACAAAACAATTTTTTTTTGGTGCAATCATACATCTCTCTTTCTCTCAGCTTCTCACAGTCATTGGTTCTGCTCTGTTTCCAGCAAATCTTTGAAAGAGATGGGCAGTCGGAATGGGAAAGTGTCCTGCAGAGAAGAGCTGGTTGCTGGATCCCCTGCTCACCTCCCACCGCACCATAACCACAGACACTAGAATGCTCCTAGTCAGCCAGTCCTATGTGGGTAAGACCCTGCTCAACTTCTGAAAGTCTTCTACTCTTCTCTCTTTTCTAGTAGAGACATTAAGAGAAGGATTTCCATGAGAAAGGTTTACATCTCAAAGTTTCTTTTCTTCTCTCGTTATGAGCTTTTACTTTGCTCTACAAGAAGGAATCCTTGCAAGTTGCCATAGTGTGGATAAACCCAACCTCCTGAAAAAGCTTGTTTCTCCATTGATCTTGCTTGTATGTGACTTGGATGGTTCTTGGATAAATATTTAGACACTAAACATTCAGTGTATGGATTGTTGCTAAGATTACAAGCTCTCTGGGACAGAGGGCTGGTTCCCTGAAGTGCACCTTTCACAATCATAGTAAATACAGTGCATATCTATAGCAACAGCATTTCTACCTTTTTTTTTTTTTCTGTAGCCTTTTTTTTGGGCACAGCCTGTGCCCAATTTTATCAGGCATGGTGAAGCTGCTAAAATTGATTGCTCTGAGAGAGAAATTTCTGAATTCACCTTCTCTGCAAAGTCTGAGGGGAATGGAGGGATGTTCAGTTTTATCATGACAATATTATAATGGAGATGAGTCAAATTTGCCACAGGAGTGCCCATCAAAGAGTAGAGATAAATGGACCAAACTCCAACAACACATTGTGCCTGGCAGACAGGGTGAAATAATGGTGCTTRAAAAGATTGAGGGGAGGTGTCTCTGCACTGTGGGTGCTAGAAGCGCCTCTGTGAGTGCCAGAAGAGTGAAGTTCCCTCTCCACTGCGCTGCAGACTTTCTGTCTGACGCTGAGTGAGTCACCAACATGTGGCTCATTGCAGGAGTGCGAGTGCCCGACTGCTGTGGAAATCAGTGCAGGTCAGGTGCTAAAACCAATTTAAGGATCTGAGCTTTTTTTTTTTATTATCCTGTGACATATTCATAATATTTTCTCTGACCCTTTATACAGTAAAGTCTTTGAGGCATGGAGCACTTTGCAGTAGAGATTGTAATACCCTTCAACCCTCAGTCCTGGTCTCTGGGTAGACTTTTCAGTGTTGCTCTCATGCAATAGCAACTTTGGAAATCCACAGTGCGGCCTACTGAGTTGAGGGCAAATGCCCTCCACCTGCGCAGACACCATGTGGATGCTCCTAGCCCAMGACACCCTCACTTGAGTAGAGTACCAGGTAAAAAATAGTCTGGATCCAGACAATGTTCTGCAGAGTGCAGCCCTCTTTCATACTCTTGTGGCCTTTAGCTCTGGGCCTACACGAGGTTAGGGAGCCCTGCAAAGTTCTCCATCACTCCATGGGGTTGTGCAGCTCGTGGCAGGATGGTGTTTGGGTTCCCTCATCACAGAATGACACCATTTGAGTGTCCCAGCACCGTGGACCATCTGTGTCTGCAGGGCGTGCTGTGCAGCCAACGGCTCACCAGCCAGCTGTGGTGGAAGCTGCCTCGGCAGTGAAATTAGGTTTTTAACCAAGAAACAAAGTTTCCTTTCCTGTAAGGCCAGACTTATGAGTCAGCAATTCTCACATCAATTATATAGAAMAAAAGGCAAGAGGAGCAGTTTTAACTTTTTGCAGGATGGAGGGAAATTTGTGACTGGATGAAAGGAGCTGTTGACTACAACACTCCTAATTTAAAAACATTCCCTTCTTYCTCTTTCCAGGTCCCAGAGGCATGTCCTTTACTTTGGTACAGTCTTTTCTGTGTAGCATCACTAAGCCTAGGAATTTAAAATGTTTAGCCTCAATGTCCATGGAAGGAAAGCACATTATATAGCTGAGAAAACCAGGGCACAGACAGTTGAAGAGCTAGGTCTCTAATTCCCCATACTGGCCTTATCACGATTCTACCCAAAAAGCAGCATGCAGGAGGCCCTTCCTAGGAAACAGAGGAACTCAAGGGAGGGCAGAAATCCCATTTGTGCACTAGGCCTTATGGCTTTCACTTATACATCCTTTGCTAATGCACATTCAGCTCTAGACTGTAAATGAAAGTTGCTTTGAGTCACAAATAAAACCCAGGCAACCCACAATATTAATGTCTAATGGTGCTAGTGAATGCTGGCTTAAGCTATGGAGACTAATATGGCCTTCTGTAGGTGATTAAAGTGATCACTAACAGCTTAATGTCTTTACCAGCCTCCACAGGCCATTTGGCCTCTGTGATGATATTGTGAGCCGGTGACAAAGGACGCAGGAAGTTCTTATGAGGAGGATGCCGTGATGGGGAAGCAAACAAGATGAGCTGTTAATAAAGACCTAAAGCACTGAAGTCCCTCGGAATATGTGGGGAGTTTTCTGGTGAGTAATACCGACACTGTAGGAACAGAAAAATGAGTCATTCCTGCTCCAGATAAACTTCTCTCATCCCACTGCAATTTACAGACAAGGGCAGTCCTCAGGAAGCCCCTCTCTGAACAATGGGGCAAACAAGCTCTTTTCCTCGAGGGAAGATGAGGTTTCAGCTGGTCAGTCCATTGGGCACTGGGCCCCAGGTTTTGCTCCAGTCACTTGCATGCTAAGAGAGAGGCTGTGCTACTAAAAGCAGCAAGCTTGAAAAGTCAACAGGGCCTTGATGAGCATGAGAAACACCSGTGGGAATAGCAGCTGTGGAGCCCCCTCAGCACCCAGCTGGGAGCAATCTACATGTAAATACCCTAATAACCAAAACCTGTGGGAGTGACTACCTGGTAGGTATGATTTCCTCCCCTCCTCCACCTGTGGGCTACATGGCTGCTTTAGGGGCCTTGGGGTATCCTGGAAAGCTTCATGCCCAGTGTTCAGTGTAATACTGCCAATTAAGGGAAATAAGGTGGAATAAAGGCTTTGTTTTGATGGTCTGGCTAGTAGCTCTTGCACAGGTTACCTCACTGGAGGGCTGTGAGTGATATGTATAAACACATTTCATGCAAACATCGTTATCCTTAGCAGCTGCAGAGAAAAAAAAAACAGAGCTTAAACGAGCGTCTGGTTCCTCAGTCTTTCCTGTGCTATGATCTCATGCTACAATGTGAGCACACTTCCTATGGTGAAGAAGGGAAGCAGAGGAGCCCCAGGGGAGCTGAAGTGGATTTTCCCTCTTTCCCATCAGGTGCTACATTTAGTGCTGAGCTACTTTTAGTGTGTCCAGGATCCAGGGCTGGGTGTGTGTTGGAGAGGCTCTCCTTGCTGTCTGTGTCCCTGCTCTCCCGATAGCAGGTGCCCCAGCCTCTTTGGGCCTCATTTAGGACCTTACCCTGCAGGTGTGTGCCTAAGTAACCACAGGGCATATGGCATGGATTGAGGGCAGCATGTCTCAAGTGGAACCAGCATGATGGAGGGATGCTACTGCTTTGGAAGGTCTTGGTGCCAGGTGAGCTGCTCTGGCAATGTGTTTTGCCTATGTGTTCCCTGGATAATCAGGGTTTAGGGCACCCTCCCAGCTGTGGTCATGCAAGTCAATTCAGGTATTTCCATGCTGCAGCTCCTATGAGGCCTCATGATTTTCTCTTTTCTGGAGTAGAAAACAGGTGAATTTAATGCATTCTTGGGACAGGGAGAGTTGTGCACAGCGGAAGTAGTAGAAACTTGTAAAAATGCCTTTGAGTACTTATTTTGACAGCATAACTGTATTGGGCTTGCACTTCTTTATTTATGTATTTATTTATTTAGAGTTGTGCTGAATTAGTCCTGGCTTGTGCAATTGTTATACTGTATTCTGCTTTTGTGTTGTAAGGGGGCTTGGCAATGGTGTCAGGGGACGTGCTCCTTAAGTACTCTTATTACTTACACTAGCTGTACAAGTTGCACCAAATAAGAACCATTTTTTTTCCAGAAATTGCTATTGATTGGGCAACCAGGTTCACAAAGCTAATCAATAAGTTTTTTCCCTCTGCCATATATTTATTTGTGGTATAACTGTTCTCTTTTTGTTCCTCATGTGCTTTCCAGAGCTTGTAATTTCTCCAGTGTAAATAGCTGATTTCATCCTTTTTCCTGGGGAAAAAATAGCCCTGCTATTATAACGCCATGCTTCTCCTGTAAGGGAGGTGTATGTGTCTTCCTGCCTTTGGGGTGGGTAATTTCACCCTTCACAGGAAGAAGATGAAGGGATGGGAAAGCGCCTTGTTTCCTGAGCACCAGATTTACTGAAGCCTCCTGTGGATTTTTGTCCTTTGGCCTTTTCAGCCTACTTCTGTTTCTAGCATAACTACTCCAGCTCTTTTCTTGCTGTTCTTCCTGTGACTGTGCACTCAGAAGATAATGCTGGGACTAGCACAGAACTGTGCCTGTCCTAACTGGCCAAATACTTGGCCAGACAGCTGTTTTCCAGGGGTTGAGTAGCCTTTCCACAGCAAGGGACTCATCTGGGGCTCTGTCACTGCTCTTCTATCAGTTCTTGCAAACCCACGAGAATCTCTGAGACTTCCTGCTTGTTTCTGAGACTTTCACCACTCCTTCTAATGTGACTAAAAGGGTCAATAGGTTCAGAAAGCTTTCAAGGAGGCTGGATGGTTGCAGAGTCGTTTGACTGTCAGTCCAAGGATCATCATCTCTGTGGATGGCTGAATTGCCAAATTTTTAGACTTCTACCTTCGAAATTCAGAAGAACTTGGGTAGCTTCCTCTTCTGGCCTCAGATGACTTTTTCTACTTATGCTGCCCCTGCCTCTGAAATTCTGGATGGCCTAGGGTAAGGCTGAAAAGCACATAAAGATCTTCTGAAGGATTTACCTAAAAACTGGAAGCACCAGAATTTTGCAAGAGCTTCTTGTGTAGCGTGGGTTTATGACTAATGAAATTTTGGCTCTTGCTCCATTATAGCTGACTATGCCCTGTTTGAAATTGAGCATGTAAATCCCCCCACCTCTGCTTCTCTGAGGAGAGACTTGCATTTGACCTTCAAAAACCACTGGCTCACATATTTCTCTGGAATTGCCCACTACCAATTAATTTGTATATTCACCACAAATTGGACCAGTTTTGGAAATGTTGAACTTTCTTCTTGCATTCATTGCCATAGTAGTGACATTAGTAATCTCTTTTTATAACTGCATACCTTAGAAAATCATAGAACTCATAACCATAAACAGTTTCAGTATATCTAAACAAAGGAGGGAGCAGACGTGCCAAATAATTGTTCCTGAAAACTTGAACATCAACAGTTGGAAAACAGTGAGCCCTACATACAACTTCTCATAATTCCATCAAGGTTGTGCTTTTTTATTTTAATTATTTTTTTTTTGTATGTGTTGTTTGGCCAGCTGGATGGGTGTCCTGTTGGTGAGCAAACCCAGCAAATGCAGTATTTACAGGGCACAGGACGAAACTGAGGATATTGGGAAGGATGTCATCGGTACTGGAGGTGTGGGATGGGAAAAGGAGAGGTCATACCAACAGACGAGGGGATCTTGGAGCCTTTGTAGGAAGGAAGAGGTGGGGGTAGCG
Organism: Eudromia elegans; assembly: GCA_003342815.1. Classification (NCBI taxonomy): domain Eukaryota; kingdom Metazoa; phylum Chordata; class Aves; order Tinamiformes; family Tinamidae; genus Eudromia; species Eudromia elegans. The sequence goes on from PTEX01000002.1 coordinate 11,507,019, forward strand.
AGAGTAGATATGCTGGAGAAGTGAAGGGGAATAGATTGTATAAAGGAAAACAGAATGATGAGGTCTGGAATAGCTTGGGAGGGGACGATAAATATAGGTGTTAAATTACTAAATACTTGCCTTCTTTCTAATTTTTATTGTCCAGTTTCATCAGATTGGTGGTCTTATATGATAGTAAATACAATATAATGGTGTGTCCCGAAAGAGTCAAACTGACCCGTGTGTTCTGCCTAACACGTGTGCAGGTGTATAGCCAGTGGAGCTAGCATCTGAAGGTTGGTCTTCTCACTTTGCCTCAAACTACTTTAATTCAAGCTTCTAGAAGCGGTTCCTATCTCTTCTTTCTGATTTTCTCTCTACCTAAGTTGCACGTCCACACCCCAGCTTCTTAGATCATTGGCTTAGGTGTTTAAACAGGAAAAATACTCAGCTCACGTTCACTGCAATGAGCAGAAGCAAAGAGGGTCTCTGTAAATATCTTGATTCTTTGTATGCAGCTGGGTTCCCCTTTGTTTACTTGACTTCCCCAGTTATTTTCAAGCCACTAAGGTCATTGCTAGTTAATAGTTGGCTAGAAATCAATAGACAGAGATGGTTAAAGATAAGTTTTAATAGTGAGTGCAATCAAATTCTAGCAAGTTTTATCTCTCTGCTGCTAGTGGTGGGCGGTTCTTGTGCAGTGACTCCATTCACATTCCAGCTGTGCAAACTCCAGGCAGGGTTTTTATCTTTGTAAAATAAAAAGTAAAAGCTATCATAGTCCACCCTTTTGCCTAGTGGTTAGTGCCTTGCTCCTGGATAGCTGAGCTGCAGCGTGCAAAACAATTTCAACCAATTTCCACACTACTTTCTTCCCATGCTCTCCATTACTCTGTTTTTTATGAGGCCTAAGGATGGAAAGCCTCTAGGTGGAGAGTTAACCAGAGCTGGAACACTGTCATATCCTGACAGCTTTTTGAACAGATGGAGGTATTTCAGTCTGCAGGAGCATTACTAGTAATTTCAGTTGTCAAGCGGGTACTGCACCTTTAATTAGGTCTCACACTGTAGTTGAGTTTTAAAGGTATTATCCTTAATCTGGGAAGGGAAAGCACTGTGCTACAACTTATACTTCTGAGGCCAGGGTTTGCTTGGTTCAGAGTCTGTGCACGACTGTAAAGGTTTAATTGTTATTCCTCACCAGCTGGACTTTGACACATGCAGTTGTAGATCTCTAGCAAATACCTTAGGTGTTGAGTGATCACTTGAACAAGTGTGTTCAGAGTGTGCTGGAGACAGAGCCTTCTGTCATCCCCATTGGGTTTTGGATCAGGTGCTGCATGATGCTGCTTGTGCTGGGAGCTCCTAGGCTGCCTGTCTGCCAGGCAATCCCTTGCCCTGGCAGGAGCTTCTCTCCTGCGAGTTGTGCAGGAGGTGATTATGCTGTGATGCAATGGCACTGCATCCTGTTACAACAGATTCAGCCAAAGAGGTAGGGCAGGTACTTCCAAGCATGCTCAAGCAAGTGAAAAGTCTTTCTACCTAACTCCTGCCAGATGTTTTCATGAATGTGACTGGCCATAAGGATGGCCTAGTCCTTGGGGTGGTTGTCAGGGATTTGAGGGACTCTTGCTCCGTTGCTGGTTCTGCCACAAACATCCTCTTTTGCCTCAGGCAATTTACATCACCGTCTGTGACTCAATTCCCTAGCGGTACAATGGAAACAGTAACACTGCCCTAACTTGCAGGATTATTGTGATGGTAAACACCTCTGAGACTGGGCTCAGATGCTGGGCTGCTGTGATTGGCAGAGCCACATCCACACCTAATGTATAAAAAGCGGCTTGTACTCTTATATCTGCTGAATGCTTCAGGGATCTTATTGACTTTAGGAAGAGTTTCAGAAATGCTGAAAATGCCCTGATGTATGGGAAGGTACTAGGTAACTATTCCATACCTCCTTGTGTAAAAATATTGTCACTCCTGAACATGTTGCTGAATTACCACATCTCCCAAGATGTGAGCTTCCATCAGAAGAACCAGATTCCTGATGTTCCTCTCCTGTGGAAGCTCTGTCCAGGTGATAAATCAGGAGAGGAGACTTCAGTTTGCAAGCAAGGAAGAGCTGGAGGGCATAATTAACTGTCCAAAACTCCCTGTCTGTAGATAATCCGGAAAATGTTTACAACTTCTCCGAAGTACAGAGATGCCCCACTCAAAAGAGTGCCTTAGTTCCTAGGAGCTCAGACACACTACCTCTGGCTCTGTATTGCCCTCTCAGAGTTTGCAACCTGTTTATGTGGGTCTGTTGAGGAAGAGAAACAACCCTTTGGCCAATGACAGTGCTTTCCTGTCATTACAGGCCAAAAGATGTCCTGACTACTTGATCCAGCCAAGAGTGCACTGCTGTTTGGGAATCTGAAGAATACCAGGGTGTGGTTTCTAATGATTTACTGTTGAAAGGAGAAATGTAGTCCGTCTGTTACAAGTTATGTTTGAGATTTATGTCCTCAATGATCCTAGTAGTGATCTAAGTAACTGAAGTCCAAGATAAATGAAAAGTGGCACAGGAATGTGTGATAGGAGATCTTGGGGCTCTTGTTGCAGAACATCCAGACAACACACCGAGCCAATTTTTGCTATGAGCTATAAATGAAAACAGTTCACATGTAGAGTATTTTAGATTGATATGCAAATGCAATAGGTAGTTTCCAAACCAATAAGTGGAATCCAAGATATCTGTTTGTTTTGTTACTACTGTGCAGCAACAGAGAACTCTTCGCTGGATTCAAAGTGCCTAAGTTTTCACGTGTTTTCTAGGCAATTCTGCCTCTACTGGAGAATTATTTAGCCTTTCAACTTTACAGCCTATCTCCAAATGATCTCCTTAATTGGTCTATCTCTTATAAATAATTTCCAATTCACTTAGGGGGTAAATTCTCTGCATTAATGCTCTTGATAATACATTAGAAAAGGCAAACAGCTAGCCCAAGTTTTTATCAGTCCATCTCTTTGGGGTTTGGCCATAGAGCAGTGAAGCTGAAGTACAGCAGCAGAGAACTTGTTCCAATTTTACAGTAGGAAAATTGCATAACATCTCTCAATCAACCTGTTTAAATATAATTTAATTTCTCCTGATCTATCTTCTGGGGCTAGAGATTGTTTGCTTGCCTGTGAGGATCAGCAGGTGAGAGAGCAGTTTCCTGGAGCCTGTGATAAAGTCTGTAAACCTATATATACTCCATACCAGCCTGTGTTCAGTGCATGGTGAATGGCCTGTCACATCTGGCACAGAGCCACACCTGAAACCCAACCTTTACTGGGCTGATAAGCCAAGCGATGTAATGAGAAAGGAACATTCTGCATTGCTTTTTAACACACTCAAGGACACACACAATGTCAGCTTGTCCCAAGGCAGAAAGGATTTGTTTGAGAAGGGGAAAAAAAAAATCCAAATACTGAGCAAACAAAATGAGGTATTGGATGTTTGGGGGATTAGAAGTTAGGAACTGGAAGCATTAGGCTCCTGTTTGTTTTCTTCAGATCAGGCCAAGGTCACAAATGACCTGAAGCTGTAGTTGGATTGAGCGAAGAATGGGGCAACATTTTTGGATAAGCAGTAAATTTGACTGAGAAGTTATTCAGGTAAGTCCCAGTGTATTTGCCAATTCATGCCAAGAATGATTTACAGTTTTGATCATGGAATTTTTGGTTAGGAAATTTTGACATCGCAATGTGTTACAGTAATTTATAGATAGAACGCTGACTTATGTTTCAAAAGGATATTTTCCATGGGCAGAATTTTTTTTTTAAGTATGAAAAAGGACAGGGCAAACCAAAACCAAATCAAAAATCTTGCTTGTAGCTAAAGGAAATATCTTTGAAAACCCTGAAGGAAGTCACGGTTCCTTTGTTTTTCTAAAATCTTGTGGTTTTCACTTGGTCGTCAAGTGCCCCACTTGATGGAGGCACTTAATGGTTTGGGGAAGAATCTTCCTTGCAGGCCAAGTTAAATTAGAATATCAGGTAGGATATCACATAAAGGATCAGGGCTTATTACATAGCGTGCAGTACAGGTAAGTAACAAAAACAACCATCCCTTCCCTGAAGAACACCTGAGCAGGAGTTAGACAGGATGCAACAAGAGGGCAGAATGTAAATGGGAGTGTTGGAAGAGGATGAAATGAGGAGGAAGTCGCACCTTGCCATGGGTGAACCTGGTGCCAAATGGGTGTGAGATGTGCGTTTTGTGGCACAGATGAGTTTTAAGAAATGTGAAAGATGCTGCTTTGTTGATGTGAAGTTTGAATCCCACACCATAAAAGTGTCTGCTACTTTTGGCATTAACAACCTGTAGTTTCATCAACAAGAACAAAACCTGAACAGTGTCATCTCAAATAGTCCTATTAAGCCAGGCTTGAAGCCGTTGACAGTCCTCTGGTTCTGCCAAAACCCCTACATGGGCTGGTCATGGAAAAAGGTGCCTTTCTCTGACCTAGACAATCAACCCAAAAGCTTTTCCTCTTCAGAAAGTGTCAGTTAAAAGATTGAAGATATTCAGAGATAAGTGCTTCTCTTGCCTTCATTTGGAGAGAGCTGTAGATGTTCAAGTCATAGCCTGAATAAGCATCCAGACTGTGCAATCCCGTTGCTCTTGGACACTTAATAAGATTTTCTTGTGTGTGTGTAACAAGTGCAGAACTTGACAGATCTAGCAGACTGTCCTGCCTCTCTAATTCTCAAGGTATCTCCTGGGAGCTACTGGCAGGCTCTTGACTTGGTTCACCTTAGGTGCACATTTCCAAAGGTTTCAGATGCAGCCTTGGCAAAGTGAGGCTGAGGTAGCAGGCAGAGCAGACTAACGATGTGGCTGGTAGATTGGGCTAAGCTTGTAGGTTGCTTGAGTGGTGAGCCCAGGACACTTGCAAATCCTTCTGTACTTTAGTATCGATACATACTGTCCATGTGAACAACAGAAGGACCTCTGTGACAATTGATATGTGTCCTGCAGTCTTTCAGTCTTCCCGATGTGAGTGTGGTGTTTTGTTTGTTTGTTTTAACTGGAGCAGCTCTATTAGAAAATGCCACTCTGGGAAACAGAGATCAAGTAATGTACAGGATAACTAGCAGCTAACTGATAGCCAGCACCTAAAACCACGGCATGTTCATGATCTCCGATTGACACATCTCCCCTCAGAGATTGTACCAATAATTTGCTCTGATATCCATTCAGCTCTGGACTCTCTCAGTGCAGTCCTTCCTAGCAGATAAGGACAGGGGTTGCTAAAGCTAAAGGAAAATGTTGAGCCGTGAAGAATCTTTGGCTGCTATCTAGAAAGTTTCTAACCCCCAGAGGTTTTGAAGTTGTTTCCCTGTAGGAGTAAGAAGGGCAAGAAAGCCCTGCCTAAGGGTAGGAAGTGGTTTGTAAAGCAAAAAATCTTGACAATTGTAAGAAGTGGAGGTTTGATAACAAGAGACTGATAGTAGTGATCCTGGATCACATTCCAATTTCCTGTCCCAGTTCTGATTTTCCCTTGCTCTTAGCTTTTTAAAAGCAACCTGGACTAAAATTCTGCCCATTGGTATCTGCTTTACCCCTACCACAAATAAAGCTATTAACTTGCAGAATCCGTTGCCAAAGGCACCTGTAACCTTCCCGCAAACCTCCAAAGCCCACTGACTTCTTACTTCCCCTTTCAGATCTGATTTGAGATCAAGATCTGCATATGCTTCAGCACTCCAGGCCAATTAAAAATATATATATTTAAAAATTGTTTGGCGGGGGTAACACTAGTCGTAGATTCCTCTCCTTGAGAATTTGCTGGAAAAAAAAGCACGTTCAGTGTTGTTAAAATATCTCACCAAATTAGCAAAGTAGTTTAGTGATCCTGTGCAGAGCTTAGAGCATTCAGTGGAGCGTGGTGGGACATCCAGTGCTGTCTGCCAGGTCAGGAGCTGAGTCGGGGCTCTGCGGTATTATCCAGGATGCCTGGGGACAGAGGAAATTAAAAGTCACTAAGGCCTGCTGTCTGAAGCCAAGATTCAGTTGCAGAAGAAATCCCTGCAGGGTTGGCCCACACACCTGCTGCTGTTTTATTCTATTGTTGAATGTTGGTTTTTTTCCTTTTTTTTCCTTGGTTTTGTTTTTTTCCTATGCCACTGGATAACATAGATTAACTGGTCTGGATGACCAAGCCCTCTCTTCCCAAAATAGACAGGGTAGAATGTGATATGCTGAGGTGTAAAAGGTCTTGGAGGAGATTGCTGTAACTGGAAGAAGAAGGGAAAGAGTCGCTCAATTGCTATTTCTTATTTGTCTTGTGGTCTCTTGCTGCTGAGCCTACCTAAAAAAAAAAGAATGCTGTGGGCAATGGTGCCCTGCAGATTGCAGGGAGGAATAAAGTCAGGCTACAACTAACCCAAAAATTTCCAAGAGGGCTTTWTCCATGGTAAAATCTGAGGGTCTGACTGACCAAAACTTGCTTATTTATGGGGAGAAATATTTTCTATTGAATAACCCCTCTTCAGTTAGAAGTTTAAAAAGTAATAGTTTGGGGTCAAAGAAAGTATTCCATTTTCTGTGATTCTCTTTAAAGTGAATTAAAAGGCTCTTTTCAAAGAGACTGGAGGAGAAATGCGAAATCAAGGTGAGATGAAAATCCTGGGGAAAAAAAAATCAGTTTGACTCAATCTTCTTTAGATTATTCTGAACTGCCAGTGAACCAAAAAATCCGTCATTTGCACTAATGATAAATAACTGGCAGGTTGTTTTGCCTGTCAAATTTTGTGTCTTGTGGAGTGAGCATATTGTTGTCTGCTGACACGATCTACTGAGCTGTTAAAAATAAAGTGCGGTGCTTCTATACCAACAATAACGCTTGCAAACAGGTGCGAGGGGCTTGTATTCTTCTGCCTGGACCGTGGGGATAAGGGGTCCCAATCCCATTTTACTGCTAAATTACTGCAGCCTAATGAATACTCTGGCTTCTCCTTTACCTGGTGGCGTTTGAAGATGGTGTTGCACTAATCATTGATTGTTTGGATGGCAGTGGCATCTGCAGGCAGCAGCCCACACCAGGGCAGCATGTAACGTGGCGTTGTGTCCCAAAGAGGAAAATGAAGGATAGCATGGAAACAGAGGGGCAGCCTTTAATGGGGCTTTCCCCACACTCAGTGCGGAGGATGAGTGCTGCCACACTGCGAGGAGGGGTGTATGACAGCAGTGAGATGGGACCTTCACTGACGGGAAGGAGGGTAACGTGGCAGAGGACTAAAGGGCACGTTCAGAGACCCAAGATGGTATCTAGACATTTCTGCTTATTTAGCCGGGGTGCTTTTTGATAACATTGCTAAATAGTTTGGTGATCGGGTTAACCAAGGGGGATTGCTGTCCCTAGAGAAGTGGCTTCCGAGAGTGGAGGGACAAAGGTTTGGGGTGTAGTTGCCTCTGGCAGATGCAGTACGGGGGGCTTGATAGATGGCAGGGAGATCCCCTTACTGTTGCTGTAGCAATGATGTGAAGAAAGACAGCAAGTAAGAAACAGATCTGGGAGCTGCTGGGGAGTGAGGATGCAGCCACGGATGCGTTTAAGCCATTAACCTGCAGGGGCTGCAGTCACTGTATGGCTGGGGCAGAGCAAGGCCAGCAAGTAGTAGTAATTTCAGGGCACCTATGAGGTGACCAATGACTGTGTGAGTGAGCAGCTGTGTCTGAGCTGGAAGGAAGTTCTTTGAGAACTGGGTGTGTGAGGGACTGCGTCGCGTCTGAGGTGCATCTGGTGTTTGTGGCAGAGGCAGAAATCTGGTAGTTAAACTGAACTGGTGTTTAGAGCAGGAGGAAATCGCTGTGAGTGTAGACTAGACCCTGCAGCTTGCTGTGATCTCTGGTATGTCATGGGGGCGGGTAGAGGGCAAATCTCAGTAGCTCTATGGATCTGTCTGCAGTGGGCTGGAAGACAGGTCAATGGGTTAGTTCTCGGAAGGGCCTGGGGTGTAGTGACAGAGTTAGCAGCTACACTGGCTCCTCTACACTAAAATATCATGAGCACCATTAGGAGCATCTGCTCTGAACTTGACTCCTGTCGTTTCTTGCTCAGCTTTGACCCTCGCTGGAGGGAGGAAGGAGAGCAGAAGCGAGCTCTACATTAAATCTGCTTTGGCCTCATGCCATGGGTGCTCTTGCCTACACTTTGCTGTGCCCTGACCCTCTCCAGTCTCATTCTGGAACAGGCTGCTGGCCTCTTCCCTTCTGCTGCCCTCCTGCACTGCTTGTCCCTATTGCAGTCTCTAGCAGAAAGGAAGGTGGAGGTTTCTGGTCCCATCTCACAGGGTGTACTTCTTTTGTTCCTTTCACATCAGGTGAATAGTATTTCATCCGTAAACCTCCTTGTTCCCGTCAGGGATCTCATTCCCCTGTCTTCTGCTGGTTTCCGGCTGTGCCTTCCCAGCCCGGCTAAGCTGGGGTTGGATTGTGAGCTGTTTTCCCTGGCACCTCCTGCCTTTGCCAGAGCTGCACTTTCATGTCCTAGATGGGGAGCTCAGAGTAGTAGCCAACAAGTTACAGCAGGAAGTGTCCTCTGTGTTTTATGTTAGTCCCTTGAAAACGAGGCTGGAACAAATTGCTTTTATTTCTGTAGAGGAGATTTTTTTCTGCCCTATTTCTGTCTCTACCTAAAAGCAATGCCAAGGTTCAGTGTTCAGCAGAGGGGTATGTAATAGGCTGTGGAACTTGCTATCCCAAGATGTGGAGTTAAATGCTGTCAACCACTTCACTGAGTTCCCTTAGTTGCATTGGATGAGACAAAAACACATTAAGAATGAGTGCTCCAGGATATAAAATAGCTACCCCTTGACTGATGTCAGCTCTGGGTACTCTGTGCATTTCAGTGCTTAATCAGCCAGTCATGGACAATTTGCACCAACTTAAGATTCTGCTACTGACCATGCAGGAGTCCAGTATTTCCAGGAGGGGAAAGAGTAAATGGCTTGTAACAGACACCTCAATTGGTGCCATCCAGGGCAATGCAGCCAGCCTGGGTAACAGAGTCTTGCAGCAGCCATTCAGTGTTCTGTCCCTTAAAGAAAAAAAGAAAAAAGGTGCTGCCTTGAAAGACAGATTAAAGAATGGAAATCAACAAATCAACAACAACAGACAGAAGATATGGCAGAATTAATGGATCTTTTCAAGTTCTCATAACCTGTTCTCCCTTTCTGTGATGGGAAGATGAGTAAGCCTGTGTTTAGAGGGAGTTAGATGGAGATTCAATGCAAAAAAAAAAAAAATCTTGCAGCATAAGTTCCTTGTAGATAGAAATTAAAACTGGAATATTTCTGATAAAACCAGACTTTCCTTGTGGAGAAGCAGGAACACCTTTGGGAGCCCAAGGTTGGGTGCTGTGGTCCCCTTTGAGGCTGACTCATGAGGTGAGTCTTATCTCCCCACGTGGAGGAAGGGTGCAGCACTATGACCCCTAGGAGGCTGTAATATGTGATGCAAAATCTACTCCAGCAGAAGTAGGGAATGGAGGAGCAAAACAGCTGAAACTACCATCCCCGAGGGGCTTCATTTGCAAAAGCAAATGACTCAAAGCTCAGAGGGAAAAGATATTGTACAGGGAAGAAAAATAAGCTTGGTCAGAAACTCCAGTCCAAAACCTGTACTGAAGAAAAGTCTTTCTTGTGGCCTGCTGCTACATCACAATAACAGCTTGAATTCACTTGGGCTGCTGGGAGTTTGAAAGCCAGAAGTGTCTGGGCTATGATGGTTGTTTGAAGTGTTGGCTAGCAGGTGCAGTGACTCGAAGAGATGAATAAAGATCCCATTTCCTTAAAATTCATGCAACCCACGGTCAGCCCCGAAAGGACAGAGGAGTGAGCGGTGAGCGTGGGATGGCAGTGAAACATGAGCTATTACGTATGGTTTTCAAGACTTTGTGTGTGTGCAGTTGTCCCAGTTTGTCCCGAGTTGGCCGTCTAAAGTAGCAGAGCCGTATACAAAAGGAGAGTCTTCCTTGCTTAAATTGTGCCTTTTATGTGTTTGCCATGTACACATTCATGCCTAGAAATAGTTTAGCAACTGATATCTGGCTTTTGAGTTGAAACCAAGTTGAATCCAAAAGTCTTTTTATACAACTTTCTTCTTAATACAACTTTTTCTCTGATATAAATTTTAAATGAACTTGGAGAGATTCTAATTTTGTCTCCACGCTCGCATCTTACTGCTTCCCAAAGCATTACGTTCCTCCAAGAAAAGCGTAGTCCTTTCACAACTCAAAAGCAGTTGTCATTTTATCCCATCATTTTTACCACGTGCTGGACAAGGCAGCTCTTGGTAGGTTAGAGCACCAAACTGGGAATAGCTTTAGCTACCACTGACCAGCTGAGAAAATGTTGGGATTGCCTTGTGACTATTCATCTCAGTTTCTCCATCTCTTAACAGAAACAGCTGCACTTTTGTTCCCCAAAGCTCTTTGAAAGCCTGACAGTGATGTCCATGTGATGCTTTAGTAAAAAATTAATGAAAAGACTAAATGAAGTAAATCTGAAGTGAAAAACATTTGCTTTTTCTTGCAACTTGCCTTCTGAAAGAAGGAAAATCCTACCACAGCTGAGGTTGCACCATAAGCTCGGGCACATTATTAAACATCAAAAAACTGAGGCTGGAAGGATCATCAGGAAGCCAACCTTTCTATGCATCGCTGCTCTAGCACCTACTTTGTTCACTGGAGCGCAGCATTAATGAGCTAACTTTTTTTTTGTGTTATTAAGGTCTCAAAAACAGAGCACAGGGTTTTCAGGATTATTGGGACCAACAAATATTGTCAATCTAAATTTCGCATTGCTGTCTACTCATTACATACTGCAAGCTAATGAGATTAACCAGCTATTTTAATTGTCCTGTACTTCTTGCTCTATATCATTGCTCTGGCACCATGCACACCTGAAAACACCATAAAAATCAGTGCTTTAACATAAGAAATGTGCAACATTTAGCCTAGTAATATCATAATACAGGTAACTGAGAAATCATTTGCTCAGTTATTTGCATGGGGGCTCCATATAAGAGCAACATGTGGAGTTTTATGGGGAACATAAAAGAAGAGAGAATGAGGTTTTTATCACTGCACTCCATTGCAAATGAAATGGGAGGTTGTTTCCCACCCTCTTGCATATGCTTGGACTATGCAGGGAAATTAATGTCTGTCTAGAGATTTGGCATGACGTGGGGAGAGGAGGCTGGGTCTATTCCAGAGACACCATCCCCTCCCCACACCCTGGCATATCCCTCCTCATATGGATTTCATGTGTTCAGGACCAGGCAATATCAAAACAAAAGCCATATTCTAAAATATATAAACTTTGAGTTCTTTACTAATAGCGAACTCTCAAAGCAGGAGAGAAAGAAAACCTTAATTGATGCTTTTTTGTCCCTTGGTAGTGGCCAGAACATGGGAAGCAAGATCATTTTAACACCCCTCTCTTGTGCTTCCTGTAGAGCTTCTACTCAAGAAGTCAGGTTAAATACATGCAAATCTCTATATTCAATGTCTTTAGCATGTAGATAGCATGTAGGCAAAGTCCTGGCAGTCTTTTTTTCCCCCTCCTCCAAATTGTTTTAGAGTGCTTTACCCAATGACTTTTCTGAGTCTGGAGCTGACGGTGACTGTCACTGAAGCTGCAGTGGCTGTGCCCGTCTCCTCCTGAAGATCAACTGGCACCTGAGCTGTCCCCAGCTTCATTTTGAGGGCCAATAAAAACAAAACATTTCTCATCTGCTACTTACAACAGATCTGTCCACTAACACAGTTTTTTTTTGCATTTCTACCGTACAGAGAATTGCTTTATATATATATATATATACATATATATATTAACTAACTTGCAAAACCTCCACAAATATCATATTTTTTTTTTCCCATTCAGTAAAGCTTGACATCTGGGCCTGTAACAGCTCATCAGTGGATTTGTGAGATGAGGCAAATGACATTTCTATATAGAGCACTGGCTGCTGTAGAAATCAGTTGGTGAAATGGGACTGTAAGGAGTTTGCTATTGAGTGATGATCTCCATCCAAGGATCTCAAAGTACAGCCATGCCTGTTTTGCTGACACAGAGGATGGTGACTTTACCCCAGCCTGCGCAGCAAAACCGGTCTCACAGCAGAGCCTCTCTGGAGACAGGGCCACGGAATAAAGCGGGTATTATTGAGCAGGCCCTGCCTCTGTGTGTTTTAAAGCACTTTTGGATGTGGAGGTCTTGATCCCAATGTGGACAGTAGTTCATTTGTGGTAGCTACTTGCACTCAAAATACTAGTCCYGTCCTTGCTGCACATGCAGCCCCTTTAGGCTTTTGCTTGTCCCATTACCCTGTTAGAAGGCACTCTGCTGACTTGCACTTGCTTCCCCTTGCAGAGAGAGCCCGAGATGCATTCTGTATAAACACTGCTTCTGTGGATTAAAACACAGCATGGGGCCAAAGCAGCGTTCCAGCTCATGCTGACCTCAGGAATGCTCTTCCAGTAAAAAGACTCTAGTGCAATTCCCCAGCAAAAGTACTGGTTATATAAATTGCCAAGCCAGACGTCGAAAATCTGATATAGTTTTAAGGTGAACATGATAAACTCGTAGGAGATGGTTGCTTTTAACAGTAAGAAACTGAACTCAGTGACCCTGAATTTCCCTTCTGTCCCATGCTTGTACTTCTGAGAGAGAATTAATTATCTCTGCCCCCCTAAACAAGCCTTGCATAAATG
>PTEX01000002.1:11519776-11600288 GCA_003342815.1 Eudromia elegans
CTTTCTTCAAGGAAATGTCTATACAGCGCTTTCCCTGTCCTGGTGCTGAATATCTGACTCTTAAGAGCCAGTTCTCTCTGCAGCAGATGGAGAAATATCTATGTTCCTAGGATAGCTCCTCAGTTGGATCAGAGGGAAAAATCCTCTGTGTTAAAGAGGAAGTTCTGGCTTTGACCATGGTGTCTTTCACTGTGCAGGGGGCACAGGAGCAAGCAAARTACCACAGGTCATCTCTTTGCTCCTAGACAAATCATAGCTTCAGAATTTAGCAGGATGTTGAGTATCTTCAGCATTTCTCTGTTGAAAGAGTTTAGGTCTCCTCTGAGGACCCAGTAGTAATGTTATGTTCTTGATATTATTTCTCCTGAGGGATTCACAGTGGCGATACCAAGCACCTCCTAGTGCATCTGCAAGAATCTGTGGAGTTCTGGGACCCTGGTGCTCTTACTGGCATGCTAYTGAGCACAGCATTTCTGCAGGTTAACCTTCCCACAGGAACTCTGGCTAGGATACACWAGTGTGTTAGAGGGAATGGGATGCAACAGGTCTCTTGCCAGGACCAATAATCATCATGCTTGGATGCAAAAAGGTATCACAAACTTCAATATCTCTGTGGTTCTGGCCACCCTCAATGATGTCTGAATTTCCTTCTTTCTTCTCATCTTTGCAATACTTGAGACAGTGCCAGGTCCTGTCCACAATAAAGCAGTCTCCTTGCATGACGTTAACCTTCAGCGAAGGCAGGTCATTTATACTAGCTGAAAATCTAGCTCTGTGCTCTAGACAATGTATTTATCAGCAAAGTCATGCAGACTTTAGATGCATGATTTCAAGCCCAAAACATCATGTTTTTTTGTTTGTTTGTTTGTTTATTTTTTTAATCAAATCACTCAAATCAGCAGCAAGAATCTGATTTCGTGAAACTCCAAGTCGTACAGAAAGGTACAGGAGATGGCTGTGTGTCAGTGCTGAGCCCTAGCAGGACAGGAGGGTGCTAGGCTGTGGGCAGAGGGGAATCCCAACTACTCAGGGCCATCAGGAGTTCTTGAGCACTCTTTGCAGGCTGAGGAACATTTTGATCTGTACAGTTTTTTTCTTGGGCARTCTTAATGTGGTTCTTATCTGATTAGCAACTATTCCAGAACAAAATCCCCTATGGAACCAGTGCCTGTGTTGTGCCCAGTTCACTGCTCAGTTGCCTGTCCAGGGGCAGGGTGGGACAGAAGGAGATTTCTGTTTTAAAATATTTCTTTGGAAATTGTTGGACACAGGAGCTATGTGRGTTTTAATGAAAGCTGCCTCACTAGCTATGAAGATGTTTTCTTGCTGCTGGAGCCTACCCTGTTCTGCTGAATCGAAGTGTTTATCTCTATCTTAAACAGAACGCTTAGTACAAGCATTAAGTGAAAACTGCTCAAGTGCAAACACAGGAGCTCAGGGGTGGGGAGCTCTGTTCTCGTCAGTCTTTCAAGTGAATCCCACCCACTCATCCACACTGAGAGAATTTGCAGATCAAATGTGCCCTGAGTTCCTTGCAGGCCTAAAACAGCATCCCTGGTGAATCCAGGACAAACTGTCTTTGCTGTCTGGGAATCCAGAGGGAGGAGTACAAAGAAGCTGCTCAGAATAACAGTAAAGCCTGCAGAGGCATAGGAAAAAGCATGTGAGTGTACCTGGAGCGGTGCAGAAAGCCCTGTCAGCGGAAATCTGTCTTTACAGAGCTTCCTGTTGAGCGCTCCACGAGGTGCCCCCTGCAAATCAGCAGTCAGGGGCTCCGCGATGGACGATGCCTCGTTGCTTCCCCAAGAACAAGGGAGATAAGGGAATCAAAGAACGCCACAAGTGGCTTTATCAGCTGGCAACTCCATGTCAGGCTTTCACTAAAATAGTGGAGAGTGGGCCTGGCAACCTGTAGCTTTGCTTGATAAAGAGATTTTTAGACGTACCAAAAAACTCTAGCAAACCCATTACCTTTTATCTCTGTTGTACAATAGTGCCAAGTGGAGGGTGTTAGTCACTTCTGGAAGAGSGAAAGGAATTTTACAGCACAGAATCACATCTTGTTTCTCTTTTTCTTTTTCCAAGATTTTGTCCATCTGTTCCATTTTTCAAAAACAAACAAACTATTAATACAGTGCATTGACAGAGCCTTCTGTTCAAGGCTCTTAAAGCTCAGTAGAGATATTCATGATTTTATTTGCCAAGAAAGAGTCCTTAAGAGATAAATACTAAATTCCTTGCTTCCCACAGTCGGATGCCAGAGAGGCTCTGYGCATGTGTGTGACTGACTGGAGCTCAGGACTCGGCAGATCTTGCTCAGTTCCCGATTCTCTCAGGATTCCCCTATGATCGCAGACTAATCACCTATTTTCTCCGCCTCTTGGTTTCCTCACCTGTCAAACATGGCTGTTTCTTTACTAATGTCTTGCCCATCTGCAGTCTGTGGCACGATGTCAGCCCACGCACTGGAAGGTCATGATCCCCCTCATGTGATGCAGCCCTTGGCCTGGGATCTAGACCCGGTGTTTACTTCTGCAGTGCAACACAACTGGAGATTTTAGCAACAAACCCCTTAGTGCCAGACTGGCTATTTCAGCTACCAGTATCAGTGTAGTCGCAGCAACAAGATTTAATTCTGCCTACCTTAATAGATACTTGGATTCCTAGGCAGATTTTCTGCCTGCCCCAAGCTCTTTGCTGCTGCTGCAGTCCTGTTGCTACCAAAGAAGCTTGTAGAGGCCCAGGAGATCCTGTGAGTCACCAATCTGCATCACCAGGAAACTCACGTGATGCCAAATCCCTTCTGAAGTGATGTAGGGCAAAGAGATGGAGCAGTACCTTGGTGGGGCTTAGGGTACTGGAGTCTCTGGCTCTAAATCATACCTGTTTTACTTGCTACCACAGCACCAGCAGTACTGAAGGAGACATGTCTGTGGTGATCAAGCTACAGGCTGAGGATTTCCACCAGAAATACCTTCCTGAAAATCGCCTAGTTGCCAGGGATATCAAGACTAGGGACTGCCAGCCTGGGACACCAGCCCAGTCACGATGTTCTCTTAGTCACTTTTTCTTTTGTCTTTTTCATTTATAGAAGAGAACTTGGATGAAATGCCCTAGATAGAAAGCTTTTGTTATCAGGGAAGAAGCAAAGATATCCAAGAAAGGAAGGAGCCAAGTATCTACCACTCTGAAATGAGTTCAGGAACATCACTTGCTACTTAGCAGAGGACAGAACCACAAAGAGCATCTTAAATTCCTTAATAGGTGAGCAACCAATGCAAAATTTTGTTCTTTTAGTGAAAAATGCTCTTCTTCCTCAATCTCTTTTGCAACTGAACTTATGGTGATTTTCAAAATATATTCTGCAAGTCTGAATTGGTTTGTGAGCTAYTTATTGTAAAGACAGAATCATAAACCTAACCCAGCCAGAATAAAAGTAGCTTTTATGATAGTAGTCAATGCTAACCAGTCCGTTGGGTTTCTGTTTATTGCAAAATTGTCTTAAAGCTGGACATAGGTGGATATAACTTCTGCTCAGGAGCGTGGAATAATGTTAGTAAAGGGTTTAGCTCTTGGGAGTATGGTGGATAGTAGGAGTATGAAAACTGTATCAGACAGGGCACAGGGCTGAGTCATATAAAAGAAATATATTTGATTAGAGTAGTGCTTGGAGACTGTGCAGACCCCAAGATTCTGGCTGGGCTGGTAGACATAGACACCTGGATACCCGGAAAAACTGCTCTGATGAGCTGAACAGCCATGGAGAAAACCTGGTTCACTCATGTGAGAGCTGGTATTACTGTCCATACCCCACCCAGGAACTTAAGCAGATAGTATATATCAAGTGTCTTTAAATCAGGAGATGCTTGTGCTTCTCTCCTGGAAGACAGTATAGTGCTGTTGCAGAAAGACATTGTTGGAGAACTGGATGTGAAAGAACTCCCAGGCTGTGTTCACATTGTCCTGGAGGGGTTGGGGAAAACCAAACCTGAGTGGTCAGTTGAGTTCCTATTGATCTCTTCTCCAATTGCTTCCCCCACAGATGTGTGAAATCTACAGGTAGGGAGAGTCTCTCAGTTATAAGTTCTCTAGTTGGAGTAAAGTGACATGGCAAAACAAGACATTTCAGAAGGACTGGTGGGGAACAGAGAGTGTTCGGCACAATCTGTACCTGAGAAATTAGGCTGGATATTTTGCAATTTTGTCATGACTTTGCATGACCTGCATTATACCTATGAGATCATCTCCAGCAAGTATCAATAGTCTCTTCCCCTACGCCTTTATGTATTTTTAATACCATGTAATTGCCAGAAAATAATATTGTTTCTGGAAGCTTTCACTGCAACATTTAGTTACACTTTTATCCTATTGCCTGTGAATTATCGTTATTTATCCTGAACCCAGCACCTTGTGAAAGGAAAAAGGAGATTACAAATGCATATCCCCAATAGTTTTAAAATAACTTTGAAAGTCCTTTTGTAAGGTCTGATTCAACTTATGAAAAGAAATTCTTACACCTGGGACAGGATTTTTGAATTGTTTGCACCTAAAAATGGAACAGTCAAACTATAAACTACAGATACAGACTTTTACGTTGCTTAAGCTCTGGTTTTCTATGTTATGTATACCAAATATCACACCTTTTCACAACACCGAGGTACTCTCAGCATCATGTGAATTAGACATTCTCATCACATTCAAGTTCTCATAGTCAGCTTTGCAAGGTATTAGATTAGCTACTAGCTTAGGGCATAATGTTGCCCATCCTGAGTCAAACCAGGTAGGATTTATGAAGCTGTATAAGAGCCTAAAATGTTCAAAGCAGTAAATATGGATTGGTGAGAAGAGCACAGGTGAAATGAATGATGATAAGGACTGTGTCATAAATATAGCTGATCATACAGATATTGCTTCTACTTCAATGGACCATATGACAATAATACTCAACATTCTTGATCGGAGGATCTCAGATCATTCTGTAAGGAATTTTTCTTGTCCCCATTACCACTGGTAGTGGAAATTAATTCTTGGGAGATTTGGAGATTTAGTGATCCTCTGAGACATGAAGCCATTATATATGACATTGAGGAGTACAGACTTCATTTCCCCATATATCCAGTTCGATTGCCTACCCGCTGGAGCACACTGCCTTCTCTTGTAGGTATGAGTGTGATTATATGCACACCTGTAAGCACGAACAGTTTCAAAGCGGTAGTGAAAGGGACCAGGCACTACAGCTTGTTCCAGAACTACCTAGTGCTATGAGATATGAAAGGACTAAAGGGGAGGAAACAGGCTCCTTTGGGTGGCCTTGCTGGGAAGGGAATGATGTAAGAGGTAACTTTGCTGTGTGTTGAGTCTTGCTGAGCTAAAAATCTCACGAATTTCTGAGTTCAGATCTTACCCTCTCTGCTGGGACAAGTGATGACAGTAGCCTCAAGGAAATGGAGTTGTGAACTAGGCTTGAGTTCTGCTCTCTCTTCCCTATGTCTTTCTTTGTCTTGGATTGCTGAGAAACAGCTTCCATTTCTCTCCACACAAGCTACTATATAACCTGGACTGTAATTAATATAGCTAAGTGTCAGYTGAAGGGCTAGAAGGTCTCTATGAAGTGCTGAAAAGATTGCTAAGAATTGGTCCACAGTGTGAGTCAGAAATGATGGCACCCTGCTCTTTCTGCAAATACTTTCTATCTCCTGCTGCCAGTCATAATAGAAGTACAAACCCTAACCTTTCTCAGGAAGATCTAAATGTTCTGATTGCTGTTCAGTAAGGGGATTATTTCTTCAATTAATTAAATGGAGCTCTGGCTGGAGGAAGGGGCTGCATAGAGGGTGGAACAAAATGAAGAAAGCTTTTCAACCTTTCCGAAAGTCTCCTGCAATCTGCTGCAGGTTTGTACTGTGGGTTCTGGCCAGTTCTTCTTCCATCAGCACATCACTGAGGATGGCCAGGACAGAATGGCCTCATGTGGAGCCTGCCAACTTCCATAGCTTGTGGGCCCATCTCTTTTCTTTCCTTGCCAATAGAAATACACTGCAAGGAAATAGCTACCTACTCTTCTTGGCTTCATCCTGTCCCTGTTTTCTGAGCTGAGGTCTTGGCCATGCAGCTGGGAGACTGATCAGTTGAGCAAGAGCAATGGGAAAGGCAGTATGGTCTAGTGGATATGGTGTTAAGTAGAAACCCAGAGACCAGGGTTTCATCATTGTAGAATACGTAGAGAGACTGCAATGACCTACTCTACCTATATGCTGGCCCTCTTTTCTTAATGGTACTTTGAGGAGTTTGTAGAGCCCTGGTCAAATCATCAACTTGTGAAATACAGTAATATTCCCCTATGCTCGTGTCCTAAAAATGAGAGGCTATTTTCAGGTGCTGAAAGAGGAAGGATTAATTGTGCCAATTTTTCCAGGCAGAACTACTGAGACAGACGCTCTACCAGCCCAGTTCATTCAGGGAGAAATATTTACTATGAGATCCCACTTGAGGGAGGATCTTGCCTACAGTCTCTACTTTTTGTTTCAGGCAACTTTGTTATCCATACAGAAAAATGCAGGGAAATGTGAAATGAAATCGACYTGTGTTAAAGCAAAATGTCTAGGGTTTGAGCTGGTGATCTGCATAATGTGAGAGRACTCACCTGGTGCCATCCACTACTGTGGGTTCTGCTGTAGGCTAAACTCTAATGCCAAAGGTATAAAAAGGCTCTGCTTAAACCTATTTCACTATCTTATGTTGTGTGGAGACTATGCTTTTCTACCCAATAACTGCTGCACTTATCTCAGTATCTGTCCTGCTTAGTGCCTACCCTGAGCTTCCTCTCCAATTTACCCATGTCTTAACAACTACAAAATAAGAGCATATAATTGCAGTGCTTTGGGCCTGATATTCTTWGCTGCACTACAATGAAGATGGTGTGAGAGATTTCTTACTAGCATGGGGCCAAATTCAACAAACAAAAGCCTTAAATAAGGAATAAACAAACTGGGAATGACCTCAGAAGAGCTCATTCTGGTCTAGAAGGGTGGGAACAGAGGAAAAGATTTCCCAGGGTCCCCTCCAGTTTGTTTTCCTGTTGCTATTGACAAGTCACACCTAGACAAGCTCTCCTGCTGCCAGTCCTTGCAGGTGCAGGAGCTCTTCCCTGTGGTTACTCATGTCACAGCTGAAGGTTCCTCACTTTCATTAAGCCTTGGAGGGGCATGTTCAGACCACGAGCTTGTCTCGGCCCCTACCTCTTGTTCCAGACTTTCCCTCTGCATTTCTCCATCACCATCCACAACACTTTCCTGGGAAGCAGCACAGTTTCACTTCCAGACGCTTTCCGCAGTCTGAACTCTACTGCTTTGTTCATGAGAAAAGCCATCGCGCTGACCTGGCCTGCCCTGTCTGGGGAGATTACTCGAAACAAATCTGCGTGCGTGAATCAAGCCACGTCACTGAAGCAGCTCACCCAGCTCCTTCCTGTCCCTCGCCAGGCGCTTGCAGACAGTTTAAAAGCCGGGGTCTTGGGGCCAGACTCCTGGCAGCACGYTGCAATGTTTGAGCGAGGAACAGCAGACTGACTCCTAAATCAGCCCCTGCCTTGCTGCTTAGCCCACTGCATGTGACTGTGATTTATTCTTCCTTTAGCCTGTCTTCATTGTTTTCCTTGTTGGTACTGAGAAGCCGTGGGGTGATTTTGGTCTCCCTGTACTTTGTTGCCCAGCTGCTGTCCCCTTCAAGGTGGAAGGATGCTGTTGGACCATGAAGCTGCAGAGTAGCTCCWTGTCCTGTCTGTGACTGTGCCACCAGTTTGGAGGACAAGCCCTTTGCATCYGTGTGCCCTGTTTCCTTCTCCCTTGGCCATACAGTTAGTAACAGGTCTCCTAGCCAGCCCAGGCTTTGCAGGGAGCTCTGGGGGGTTCAGATTGGTCTGCGGTGGGAAAGTATCCAACTTTTATCCCTGAGCTGTCAGCAGGATGTGCTGAGGTGTTTTTAAACATTGATGGAAACATAGGAGAAATAGTTGTCTTCTTCCGGAATGGGTGAGGGATTTACAGCATAGAACATCCCAGAGCTCTTTGCCAACACTGCTTAGGTCACAGCTGTTCCTCTGCAGTAATAGCACATGGCAACCACGGTGGTGAAAAATGGTCATCGCRTGCCCACTCAAGCCCAGAAAGCTGGAAGACAAATAAGGCAAGGTCTTGAGGAGCACCGAGGTGGATTCAATATGAAAAAGGCTTGCTTGGGCCTGAAGAACCCACAAATTGGGGACAAAAATCAGATAGAAATGGTGAGAGCTGTAAACTGAACCTCTCCATTGGGGTTGGATTTGATGGGCTGTCCAAGGAGAGAGGGTAGAATGTTCAGAGCCATCACTTTGCTATCCAGGAGCTGGTTTTGCTATTCAAGACTCCCCACCAAAATCAAATATTTGCCAGTATGTATTGCTGGGATTGTTTCCCATGGGCTGTCTTGCTGAGGTTTATGCCAGCAGTGTGCAAGCCTAAGTCACAATTACACCGTGGAACATTTTAGTATTTCTGTACACCTGCAGCCTGGTGCTGCAGGAAGGGGCTGCTTGGGGTGCTCAGCCCATGGGAGCGAGGGCTGGCAGAAGCCCTTATGTGAACTGGAAATCGTATTTCCAGCCCAATGCAACGCTTCGTGACAAGCCCATCTGGTGGCCTCCTGGTTTGTGCAGGGACCTCTGGCTTTGTGTCTGAAAGAGTAAATGTTCCAGATGAGGGAGAAGAAAAAAAAAAAGACCCTTAAGTGTTTTCTGGGTTAATCCTCTGCAASCAGGAAGGGCAGCGCCTGCTTCTTGTTGCTTGTGAGCAGGAGCGTCACCAGCCSCAGCTGCGCGGGGCAGACGGGTCCCCTGCCTCCAGGAGCTCTCCCCCCGGCTGCTGCCCGTAACCTGGACCGGGAATGCTGTACAAACTTGACTCCTGAGCGGTGCGCACGGGGCCCCGCATCGCGCTCCCGCCGCCGCGCGGGCCGCATCTCCACGCGCRGGGCTCGCCGCTGGCTCCTCTCTGGTTCCCCAGCGCCAGCGTTTCTAATTACGGGCCTGTGGCAATCAGCCAGTCAGCTCCGTTTTTGAGGCTTGTTGTTGCACTTYGGATGTCAGGCTGAATTTTTCCTAACTGTCCATAATAACAGTAATAGCTTGACTTCCACCATGAGACAATTAACCTTCTTAAAGTTAAGTGCCTCAGTCTGTGCCTCAGAAAGGTTCCCGCTACAAAACAGACAATTACCTTTACTTAATAACCTTTCCCTTTTTAATCTGATATTAGTGCCAAAGTAAATGTAAAGGGCAGTGCTCTATGTCCACTCTTAAGTACTTTAAATGCTGGTCCACGAAGGCTAATGAGCTGCCATTTTGCTTAAGCCAGATTTGCTGTGGACCTAACGATGCTCCRTGGGATCCTCCTTTTTGTAAGAAAACTTTAAATCCAAAGATGTGGTGCTGTTTTAATTTGTGTTGAAAATTCACATGTAAGGAGGAAGAAAAAGAAAAGAAAAGCAGTGGTACGGAAAGAGAAAAATAGCCACCAAGCTACAGAACAAGGCAAAGCATGTGCTGCTCTGTAGGTCTGGCTTGACTCTGGATTAAAGCTGGTTTCGGTGGGCAGCAGCATYGTCATCTTTGCTGCAGAAGCTTCATGGTGTCGAAGCACCGCTTGACATAGGTGCAGAAGGGCGATGGTGGGAGCAGCTTGGGGGTCTTCTGCACATGTGGGTGGTGGGTCCCCAGCAGTGCTGGTCTCCCCTCTCCTGCCTGCAACAGACCCATAGGAGGTGAGAGTAAGGCTCGTGACTGCTCTGTGGGTGCAATTCCTTCATGGGCTGCTGCTCATGATAATTAATATGGACAAGATTAGTAACTGGTRAGACATGAAATGCTCTTTAAGAAGTTATTGCTCTGCTGACCCGGTGTTTTGCACTTTCTGTGAGAGCTGTCGAATCATGTTGAATTTAACCTGTGATAAAACCGCATAAAAATCTCCGAGAGAAATGTACAGTTGTGAGCACTTCTCTGTTGTGCGAGGAAAGGTTGCTCTTCCAGGAACATCAGGTGAAACAAACAACAAAAAAAATAAAAGGCAGGAAAGGGCTGTGTTACGGCTGCTCTTAAAAAAAATGCTTAATTCTTTCCTAGCTCTTCAATTCAGATGTTAGTTGCGGAGTGTTTGCACACACATTGCAGAATCATGGTTTATTTGCTTCGTTACGGTCTCCGCTGCCTGCTGCTGAGCCAATGTTTATTCCCTTCTTGTAAGAGTCCTCTGGTTTCATCATCTTTTATAATGGGTTTATTTTATTCTTTTTTTCCTTAGTCTAATAGAAGCAGCCCCAGGTCCTAATCAAGATATTGGACTAATTGCTACTGAAACACAATTAAGCAGACCCTGTCTCAAACTCTATAAATATTTATACGTGCACTTAGCGGTCTGCATGCAAACCATCCTCTGCAGTCCTGGGCATAAAGCTGAGCCCCTACTTATGTGTCAATGGGGTGAGAATCTCCTTTAAGACAAAGTTTGCCTATGACAAAAAAAAGTTCATAGTGGTAACCAGATTGGGAAAACACATAACTGGGAAGCAGTTTAGGATTGAATCAGGAAGGGACTGTGTTATGGATTGGAGTTAGCTTTGGAACACAACTCTGGAGCTGTGGTTTTTATTGTCTTRTACAATAATAATTAAGAGTGTGAGTCACTGTACCAGGCATAGATAGACATACAGGGATGTACTAAGTCTTCCTGGTCAAAATAAACTAGTCTTATGCTATTTCTTAGYGTAGCATTTTAACCATTATTTGGGAAAAATTTATGTACTCAATTTTAGAACCTGCTTCAYGTGCATGAATCAGTTCAGATTTACACGTTTATTGCAGCTGAGAGAAAATTCACTTTTGGCTTTGGTTTAAATACCTCAGACTCCGTAAGTTATTAACTTGAGAAGCTGAATGCATGGAACTAATCAAAACCCTTTCATAAACAGATTAATGAGGAGGCAAAAATGCCCAAGCGTGAATTGCGAAGCTTTGAACAACCGGAGCTGCTACAGTGCCCTTTTTTATTTCTTTATTTTAACAAGCAGTTTAATTGCTTTCTTTATACGTCAGTTGCGGGGATAATCAGGTGGTGTGAACGTGCAAAACACGGAGCTGCTGGCAGGTAGGAACGCCGTAGGGAGGTTGCAGCAGCTCTGTTRAAGCCTCTGGTGAAAACAAACAAACAAAAAGGAAGGAAAACACAAGCAAACGGATCCCGGGTTTGCTGAAGATCCCCCTCCCTCGGACTTTGGGATCAAACACGGCTTCATTTGACATCGTTTGCCTGCTGGGGAGTAAACGATCCCCCTCATGTGGAAAGCCACGGAGGCTGTCCATGTGGGAGACTAAAAGGGACCCCCAAACAGAGCAAAAGGAAAACGCTGAGGCCTGTTTCCAAAGCCGAGGGGTGCAGACAGGAGAGGGGCTGCTCGGAGCGGCCCTTTCCTGTGCCGCGTGAGTCACCGCATGGTGACACAGCCCGGCCAGCCACGGCTACGGGCCTCACTTGCGGCTCCGGACTGTAAATTTCCTTCCTGAGTTTGTTAGTGGCAAACAATGTGAGTAACTCACACACACACACGTGCGCAGAGAAAAGCCCAGCCCCGCTGTGGCTGCTGGTCTTACGCAGAAGCTACAACGTGTAAGCAACGTGCTGCTGCTGCTGACACAGCTTCCTCCTGGCCTGCCTCTTGAGCAACCTTGATTTCTTTCCTGGGAAGCTTGGAAGGTGTTTGGTTCCTGCATWAAACGTCAGTTCCCTACGCAGACAATCACACACGAATGCCCTGCCTTTGCTACTCTGAATAGCTCTGATGCTTTCCCGAGGAAAGGGAAGGCAGCAGCGCTGGTGCCTTGTGGGGGACCACGTCTGTAGCAGGCCTATAGACCCACGGCCAAATACCCTGGCACCCCAGCTCTGCCARACACAAGCCTTAATTTCCACTTCCTATCTTTCCATTTGTCAGCAAAATGTTAAATTTCTCTTAATGGGAAAATACATTAACGTAAGCCTTAAACTAGGGAAGGTTCCCACTTGCATTTCCTGTTGAGATGCATCTTGCTGGGCCTCTGAAAGTTKGGCAAAAATTCCAGGACCAAAGGAAAAAGACGGCGTTTCAGGGAAAGTTGGTATTTCTCATGTTTAGCGGATTAGTTTGGCTTCATAGAGAGTGTTTCTCTGTATACGTCAGAGAGGGGAGCAGCGTAAGCAACAGCAAGACACACAGCTATTTTTTGATTTGCAGTTCACAGCACAGGGATGCTTTCAGCCTCTCCCCATCTCCCTTTACAAAGAAGTGCTAAATTAGCAGTGAAGCCAGCAYATTAGCTGGCAGGTACTGCAAATAACCTAATCATGAGACAGCATTTAAAAAAAAAAACCAAAAACCCAACAAACAGCACGTTGTAGATGTCGAGGTTTTTTTCTTCAGCAGTCCTATCCAGGTAAAGCTTTCTTCCCATAGTTACTGGGTTGCAGCTAAACCTTTTTTAAAGCATGCTTCAGTGTTGCTGTTAATTGAAAAGGATCTCGTATTTCATCCTCACGACTAAGTTTTCACATTGATTGTGGCCCATCCTGAGGTGAGCTGCTTCGGTAGGAAGCTGCCRATGCCTCACACCGAGCACCGCAATGGGCAGCTTGGCGAGGCGTAAAAGGAGGAGACATGATGTAGCACCATGGGCTGTAGAAAGCCTTACTTCGCCAGGATTGAAAACTGACTTTTTATGCTTATTTTTAACTAACTGTGAACTTCTGTAATAAGAGCAGAGTACTGCTCTGCTCCTTAAATAGCTGTGATGACGAGCTGGCGCTTGCTTCTGTTCCTATGGGAATTTATGGAGCTGTTGTCACACGCTTTGTTGGAGGAAATATAGGATGGTTCTGTCATAGGGACTGGACACCTATAATTCTCCTTTCCTTTGCTCTCACATAAATCCCTGCTGCTCACCCGTGCCGTTATGGTGTTCTGGGTGCTGCTGCAATCCCCACACTGGAGCAGGGCTGTCGCGGGCCAGTGCTGAGTCACTACTACGGGTCCACTGGAGATGAAAGGCTGTGCGRGGCTGCCCAGCGCCCGCGCCGGGGCAGAGCCTCACGTGGGTGCCTCTGCTGCAGGGGCGTTTGCACAAACAGCTCGYGGGTGAAGGCAGAAAGGTGCAGGGCTTTGGTAAAACAACTCATTTGTGGGTTTTTTTCCTCTCTTGGGTAACTTTCCGTAGTTTCTAGTGCCTGACTGGTGTGGGAAGCGTGCAGGGCTTAGAGAGTGAATAGAGGGACGGGCTTTGACTTCACGTTTCTCATGTTTCTCTTGGTCTACGCACCAAATGTGCAGCACTTGGCTCTCCTGGGCAAGGCCCTCGTCCTGCTTGACAGGCCCCTCTCAGCGGGCACCAGAGCAGTGCTAAGTCTTCTCTGGCGGATGCCGTCAGTCTGCTCGGGCTCGGTGTCTCTCTGATCGTGCCTTTGCTGCTGTGCGTCTGATGTCCAGGCTGCTCTTTGCAATGAAAGCTGCCTCAYGGACCCGCTTTGCTTTTGCATTCGTTCCCTTCTCTCTGCTCTCCCTTTTATCTCTAGTTCCCACACGCTGTAACCGGCCGTCTTTCATCTCCTCCCCGACGGTGGAAATGCAAACCTGTGCCCAGCCTTTGCCCTTAGCGTGTCCTGGTGGCTCTTTGACGAGCCCTCGAGTAGCGGGACACGTTTCCATTGAAACATGTCACGCTGTAGACGCCTTACTGAGCCGTGCTCTGACCGGCACCGAGTTAGCCAGCGGCCACTGATCTGCTGCGTGACCTTGAGGAAATTACTTCTGTCCCCTGTGCTTCTGTTTCTCTTTCTGTCTTTTATCTGTCGCTTTTGCTCAGGCTAGAGGCTGCTTTGTGACAAGCGCGATGGCACCGTGGCAGCTCTGTCTGAGCTGGGAATGCAGCTGCAACGCAGGTGATAATCACGGTGCTGGGAGCAGTGTCCCTGCTTTGCCCCTTGTCCACATAAGCTACTATCTAGCATGTCACCTCAGGAGAAGGCTTAATTTTTGCAGGCTCTCATGCACCTTTGTGAGAATGATAATCGAGAAATGGGGAGATTTATTGCAGCTTTGGGGTGACTTTCAGGCCCCAGGTTGGAGATGAAGGGGGCAGAGCTGCAGCATTACTCGTCTATGCCTCTGCAAGGGCCAGCAGCAACCCTGCAGCAGCAGCTCTCTCTGAAACCCAGTCTGCTCTGGGAGCTGGGACACTGCTGGGAATGCTGCTGCTCCAGGGTCCCTTACTGGTTTCCAGGGAGCTATTGGGGTTTGGAGATGGATTTAGTCYCTGTAGCTTGGGTAGGGCCAGCCTAAGCAAAGGACATACCCTGCAGAAAGGGGAAGCCCTCATGGTGGGAAAGGCCTCCAGCTCGCACCTCCACTGCAAGCCGTTTCTCATGAAGCCTTTCTAAGAGATATGATCATTCRTGCTCCTATCTGTGCCTTCCCTTCTGGCAAACACCTTAGTGATGTTCACCGGCTTATCCACGAGGGCAGTTTTAGACCAATATAGGCTGTGCCCATGGGGACCCCCAGCCTATCTCTCCTTCTAAGCTGCCTAGGACTGCTCCCAAGTCTGGGGTGTCCCAGAGCCAGAGCTGCTCAGCACTGAGCACAGGGGCTGTGCCTGGGAGGTCCTTCCAAAGGTGCRGCAGTCCTCTGTCCTGATGACCCTACAGGAATATTATGTCGTTCCATGCTCTTTGATGGTATCTATAAGGACTTGATCCATAACTTGTTCAACACTACAAGGTCTCCTATGGCTGAACCGCTGTGGCAGCYCTGCCTTCAACTGCAGCTTTGTCAGATACAGCCTGTCCTCCGKACCTGGGCAACAGAGCATCCTCAGCGGCTCAGGGACCTTGTACTGTAGGCCTGGCAGGGGCAGAGGGCATGGAGGTCAGACACAGAGGCTCCCTCCTCTTCCCCAGCACCGATGTGTCAGCCTGCCGAGCTGGAAAGGAGTCTTATTGATCAGAAGCCATTGCCAATTGCTTCCCGGAGAAGAAAGCCCTGATTGAAGCAGCATTTGTGCCGCTGATGCACAGCGTCTTCCCTGGGGCAGTGCACTTACCTCCTGCTCCATCACACCAAGAGGGAAAGGCAAAACCCAGCCTAGGGGAATCACRGCTTTGTAAAAGGCAGAGCGGTGGAGATGGCCAATCAAGGACACTAACTGGAGGAACTTAATTCCTGCCCATCCCATTTTGACAGTAAAATTACACGTTTTGATAACAAAAGCTTCCACCTGGGGAGCCTGGTGAGGAGCATGGAGAGGTGTTGGTTCTGGACAGSAATCTGCTCTGCTGTTCTGTTCCTTTGGAGATTTCATAAGCAGGTTTCTTTGCTACCACAACAGAAAGAACACCTCTTTCATAATGAATTGCCTACAACTATTGTGAGCCAAGCTTAGTTTTTTTGTTTTGTTTTTTAAATGTGTGAGCATAGAAAATTAAATCTCTGTCGGATTTTTTAAGCAATTATTTTAAGCACTGTGAATAAACAAGGAGTGCCTGACAAACACCTGTTATTTTTCCCATCATGATTTTGGCTGCTGCTGAATAGTCAGAAATGCTGCTCTTTATAGGATCAAGTGTGTTTATCTGGAAGAGAAGAATAAGGTTTGTTTTTATATGGCAGCCAGTGTATTATTACACAGTAAAGTACAGCACCAACTTTTATTAAATAGGGGGCATGTGATCTCCTGACTTCCCCTCTAGCTTATACTCAATTGCTTCCATCCCAGAACAGACATCTCAGTGCAGGCATAAGGAGCTGGGACCATTTTGTGACCATTTTTCTCAGCACTCCTGGCCCACTTATCATCTGGGAATAYAGAGCTGAGTTAGAACACACGAATTCACATTTGTCTTTCAGGTGCCCTCTGAAGAAATTGGAGGGTGTTCAGTCTGGGCTTCTGAGCATCAGTTCAGGATCTTGGGTGAGAACCTACCTCAGCATCTGTACTCCCAAAACACAGAGAAGCGAATTATACTGAAGCTGCCAGCCCTGAGGAGGGGAGGGCTGRAAGCAGTGCTGGGAGGTTGGGTTCCCAAAACCAGCTGCTTCCTCCTTACCCCTTTTCCATGTTTTCCTCACGAAGCGCTGCCAGCTTGCGGTACCAGCAGGTTGCTGCTCGTATGGCAGCCTGGACATACTGGCRGAATGGTACCGGACACCCCTGCGAGCAGGACTACAGAAGCTGTTGGCTGATTGAGCTGACYTGACGGAGCTGACGCTTCCTTCTTTTGCAGACTTAACCTTTGCTGAAGGTTGTCACCTCCCCTCGCCKGTCCTCGCTCTGGGGAGCTGCTGCAGGAAGGCGAGTGGGAGCCCCAAGAGGAGGGTATGACCCCAGGGAAGGGCAGGAGGAGGTCGGGGTGGGTGGGAGGCCTTGGCAGGCAGGAGGGGGCATGGGGCTGACAGCAATGGGTTGGCAGCGTGTGCTTGGTGCTGCAGGTCAACTCACAAGTGACCTGAGCAGCAACTGTTCCACAGTGATGGGCTTAAACGTCCGTCCTTCTTCCCTCAGGTAGCAACCAGCCATCAGGGTTATTTTTCAAGTGCCTGTCTCAAGACAGCAAGGCTCTCTAACAAGTTAAGACAAGCATCACGTCAGCCCCTAGCAGGGATGATTTTAGCAGGGACACTTGCCAGGCTTGGCTATARCCAGCAAGTGCTCTGCTCCTGGGATCCACTGAGCGCTGGTTGCGGGAAGACGTTTGCCTAAATCTTCTTAATAGTTCCTTGTAAACTGCAGCACCCTTTGAATTTCAGTTAAACCCAGAAAAATGAATGCAAGATGGAGCTGGGGAGGCATTGAGAGTAACCCATTCTTGTTGGCTTGTGTTTCTGGCTGGTTCAGAATTCCACTTAGCTGGACTTCATCTATTTTTCTACTGGTCTCTGTTACCTGTACTGCACTGGACTTGTGCTCTGGCAGTAGTGGGTCTCTGATAAGGATGTGGTGTGAGGAGAAGAGAAGGAAATCATGCACGAGGCAGAGCAGAGGCCTTGAACAGAAAGCGCTGTTGGTTTAGCAAAGCAATGCGGGTGGAGCAAAGCTGCCCAGGATCTGAAGAGCAGTGAGGGTACCTGAGAAATTAAACTAATTTTACTTCTCCTGCTGCTCTTTAAAAGTCTCTAGCTGGGAGTGTGTGGGCAGCCAGCCTGCATTGCTCATTCTGAGCTACTGTGTGGCAAATGGGGACAGCAGGGACCTTAGCCAAGTGTTGGCTAGTGGCAGAAGGCAGAATGTTTTGAGTGGTTAAGGCATGAGACAGGTAGCGAAGACCAGGTTTCCATCCTGGGCGTTGTCACCAGTAAACTGTGTGTGAACAAATCCCTCAGGCCAAAATTTTCATTGCCCTGCCCTTCTGAAAAACAGGCCGCATTTGTTGCGTAAATATGGGTGTAGGTACCTAGCAGCAGGCAGCCAAGTTGGAACAGTTTGGCTTTAATCCCTGTACCTGAGTTACCTCATTTGTAAAATGGGGATAATTCTCTGCTACCTCGAGGGATGCTCTGAAGCGCGGCTCTATAGATGCTGGTAAAGCATGTCCCAGCTCGCTGGTTAGCTATTATTTTGCACTTGACAGAAATTGGATATGGCAGAACTGAACAAGTGCTCTCGGTGTCGTTTCTCTATTGCTGCTAGACAGCCTTTGAGTCACAGGTCTCTCTCCCTGCTGAGACAGCGAGGCCCGTGTGCGTTTTTGGTATTGCTGCAGCTTCGCAGTGCAGCACTGAAGAAGCTGTGTTGTTAACAGCTCTCACCATCCCTGCCACTGCTGAGGTCCTGACAGCTGGCAACAGGACACGAGTCCTTTCCTCTGTGAGGGGAGATCAAGACTTGCCAGGACACTAYATAGGTTCACTTTGGAAGCTCATCCTGCTGCGAACAAATTGGGGTTTTACCTTCTCAAGTCCGTGCAGTTTGCTTTCTTGTAGCATGGCACCTCTGCTGTTGGGGTCAGTTGCACGTGGAAGCCAACTAAAATAACAAATTGATTCAGAATAGCTCCTGATTTGGGTACTTACTCTGGGATAAAAGCATCTTTTCCTYCACTTACTATAAGCTGTTGGTAACAGAGAGTACAGTCCATTTCCCATCTAGACAAACTTGAACTCTTACCATGACTTCCACACAATTTTCATAATCAGCAGCAAGACAGTCTTCACAATGAAGCTATATTCTACCTTACTTCTCCACAGTATGGATATGATATATATCACATAGATGTACATGTAATTTTATGTATATATATATATATCCTCTGTATCTGATGCTCCTAACATCAACAGAGGATGATCAGATCCTTTATGCTAAGAAATGTGTTCTTGTTTTTCAAAAATCTATTGGAACAAGATTTGTAATTGCATAAATTTTGCAGAAGAAACAGCTCAAAATCTTGTACCTAAAAGCCCTTCCCAATTTAAATCATAAGATGCAGAAAATAAGAATTTCTAATTGAAAACTATTTGACCACTTGGTTGTCATGTGTCCTATTGGAAAACAAAGAGTAGAGAAGATCTGGGGAGAAGTTTGTTATCCTAGGATTCCCTCTTTGGCCTCAATCTCAGGCGARATGATTTATGTTTGGGTGCCTGTCTTCAATTACAGCTGCTCTATCTTCTGAGTTTCAGCCCTCACAATAGTGACAAATGAACCTCGTGCCCACCTTTACACCCAGCAGGTTTCTTATCAGGCAGTTTCACTGCCCACACCTTGGTTAGATAAAAGAAGAGTCTTCGGCTCTTTTGCAATCCTTTTACCTCCTCAGAAACCTTCTGCAATCTGCATTGTCTTGAACAAAGGGTGAGCTAAAAGATGAGTGGGATACTTCATTATAACCTCTGGCTGTGCAGTGAGTCACACCTGTGATTTTGAAATGCAAAATATTAAATTAAGAGGGCAGTAGTGAGATTGAGCTGACAACCTGATAATAAAAATACTGGGCAACTTGTCAACTTCAGCTGAGTAACCAAAGACAGACACCTTCTGCCAAGCACAAGGAAATAAAAGGCTGTCTTTGCTGCACTGTTGTCATGTTGGGGCCAACAGCCATGTCTATTTGTTCAATAAAATGAAAACACTGATTATATTTTCTAGAACTAGCTTCTGKTTTTGTTCTTCTGGACAAAGAAGGTTGGCATCCGTAAGTCTGAAGTGAGAAATGGGAGTTGGGAGACTTGGCTTTGTCTTGTATTTGTGCCAACAACCAAAAAATCTCTATGACTCAGTTTGCCCAAATACAGACTGCTTCATAAATGGCTTTAGAGAAGTTTAATTACAGTTAGCTTGACTCTCACAGGGAAAGCACTGATAAATATTCTTTAAGATTCTTAATTTATYGTTATATACAGTCATTTCATGCTAGTTACCAAACCCTTTTCTTAATTTACTTCATTTGCTCAGTGGCATAAAACCGTGCAATGAGAGGTAGACTGGGGGAACCCAGTAGGGCAGCACGGTGCCCAAAGGCCAGAATGAAACTTCTTGCCAAGTCAACTCGCAACTCTACGAACTACCTTTGCTTTTCCTCCCACCACTGTCTGCATTCAACAGAGGTTTAATCCCCTTTGTGTGGTACTGCCTTCTTCACAAGGAAAATAAAAATGACTTTTAACATTCTGGTAGGAAACTAGAGCTCTGCTAGTAAACAATGCCCTTCCCCATGAAAGAAAAAAGAAAAAAATAATAAAAGGAAAAGACCTGTCACCAACTCGGCTCCTCTCTTGGATGATTACCTGCRTAGGTATTTGCTACCAGGAAAGCCAGGCTCCTCTGTTGTCTTGGGCAGAGCTCTCACTTTCTGTGTGTGAGAGGGAGGAATGTTTGATGTTTCTTTGGAGGAAGGTGGGGCAGTAGCTTGGAATGGAAATGCTCACGTTGAGATGTGGCCTGACCCAAAAAGATCCCCAAGCAAAACAAAACACTTTATGGAGTAAAATGCTTGTCCAAATCACATGCAGAAAGCTCCYTGCAACAACAAGATGGGAATTTATCATGACTTTTCAGGTTTTGAAAGTTAAATCTGCAGTCTTTCTCTTTTATTAATGTACAGGTTATGATGGTTTTGGAGAATGGTCATTTCAGTATGAGATAGAGCTACAGTGTTGCTTAAAACTGGGTAAAGAACAAAGTGTTTTACTTTTTGGATGTCACTATAATATCTGAAAATGCCACACTTGCAGCTGATAGAAGAGCTGTGAGTGAACTGCTGAGGATGYATCCACTTGGTCCAGTTCATGGGAATGGGTCAGTGACTTTCCTAATATCTCTAAGATAAGCATCTCAGATCTGATCAGCACTATTCCACTTGCCATTTTTCTGTCTCCATTTTCAGACTAATAGTAGTAGTTGGCTTGCCAGGCACTAGAWGCAGCAATAACAGAGACAAATCTAGAATGCATCTAATTGGCAGGTGGAACATGCCATTGCTAGCAAGAAGCATATCCTTTCATATTGTAGCAAAACAGCCTTTGGATTAGAGTAGATGAGCAGTGTCTCRAGCAAGTGGGGTCCAAAGAGCAGGCTATGGCCTGTGTCGTTCCCAACCCACTGCCCATATTACATCCTGTGATAGTACCTACTGTACTGTGTCTATATTGATAAAAGCAGCTCCAGGTCAGGGTGCATYRGAAGCAGAAAGTCAGTGAACTTGGGAYACAGCTGAGGAAGGATGAGTTTGGCCATAGGATGYTRATGGAAGAGAAAAGGAGACAGGATRGCTGCTGTATCGGATACCTGGCTCAAGTTGGGAGACATGAGGGTGATAAACCAGGCAGGGTTCTGTYCTTTACCAGTGAAAACCTTAACAATAKCTCCAAGTCCTGCCTGATCACCACCTCCACCTTTCCTAAAGGTATATAGATTTAGTCAGGGGAGGCGTAATGAACCATGTCAGACAAGTGTCCGTAGTGCTCATGTACCTATTTACAACCAGGAGCAGCCTCCAGCAAGCCAGAGATTTCACACTCGGAAGCGCAGCGAGACACCTCTGTGTCCCTGCAGCTACTTGCTGCCAGGCAATGCAGAGGCAAAGCAAGAAACCTACTTTAGTCACTCAGGCCAAGGTGCTTTTGTTAGTCAGTAGCTGTTGGCAGCCCCTGGAAATGCCTGTCCAGCCCTGGACAGGCATTGCAGCAACCAGGAGCGAACATGGAAAGCACCTGGCTACTGTGGCAACGATGTCTGTCAACAGAGTGTCTTGAGTGGGAGTTGCTGCTGCAATCCCTCCCATTGCCAAGCAGTCCAACAGGGATACAAAGCGAGGCATCTCCCTAGCACTAAGGAAACTTAAGTCTCCAGTTGTCCCTGCATGGTGTTGCTGCCAGGAGTAGTGCTCTCAGGTGCTAGGTAGAGCCAGAGGATTTGCTGGGCTAGATACGATGTTCTCACTCGTAGATCAGATTAGTCCCAGCTCAGGATCTTATGCAAATATATGGCTGAAGGAAGCGGGAGCATGAAACAGAAAATCCCCATGATCAAAGCTGATGATAAAAGCAGCCTCCTTCAGCCTGTTACCAGCACCACCCACACAGCCTGACTTCAGGAATGCCGGGCTGGTTAGAGGCTCAGAAGGCTAATTTCAGTCCAGCACGGTGGGCACAGATAGKGTTATAGAACATAACAAGATATTGTCCCATCCCACACACAGGCAGTAGGCCATGCCAAAACTGTGGGCACATGTACATGTGTWTTACCCAGTATTTGCAGGGGGCCCGGGGCAGCCAGGCTATCCTGCAAGGAATATGTGGAGTGGCTGGATTGCACAGTACAACCCTTCATTTTCCTGGCCTTGCCGTGTATGTTCTGTCCATTGCATTATATGCCTGTTTTCTAATATGGACAAGGCTTCAGAGTCAAGAGGGTCTTCACTGTGACTGTGTCTTCTATCTGCTTACAGACGCTGTCCATGGGGCATTTATTGTGAAGCCCTTTTAGTGATTATCTTAATTACCACTGCTTATTAAGAACAGAGTCATGTCCAACAACTTATTCCACACAAGCTAAAGACAGGCCTTCAAAGGGTAGTATCATCTTTCCCTGCACTACAGGAACAAGCTGCACATTGGACAGAGCCCTGGTAGAAGATGCTGTAAGTGCATTGCGTTGCCACTGTGGTTCTTGATAATTACTCTTTCTAACTTTTCCCACTGCCTCGCAGATGTCTGATGGCCTCTTAGCAATGCCAAGTGCATGCCCTCCTACCTGTGCAAGATTGCTGGTATCTGGTATCAGCGTGACTAAGAGTGAATTGCAGCTTCTGTCACTTATCATTACCAAGAAACTTTCTCCTGAAGGGAGTGCAGATGCAGGGTTGCAATGGCAGCTATTTTGCCCAGTTAAGCAAGTGCACAGTGCTATGTTGCTGGTTGACATTTAGAGCAGAGCCAAGTAAGACAGATTGGAGGAAGATGTTGCAAGCCTGTTTATATTGGCCGTGGAYGGGGTTGCGAAAAAGCCCTAGGAGAAAGTAGCAAACAAAGGGTGTGTCTAGGAAGGAGGTTGCCTGCAAAAACCTTTGCACAATCTGTAGGCAACACGTGCAAAAGCCAGGTGATTCAGAGCTGTCTCTCCTACACTCGTGTGACCTAAATCCTCGAACAACAGGGACAAGCTATGTAAAAATATGACAGRAACCTCCTGGCTTCTGACTCTGTTTGGATCTGGTGCTTCCAGGAAGAGCTCCTCACCCTGGTCCCTCGCACGGAATTGCACAKTTAGGTGCCACACTGTAGATTTTTAGGGTTGTGTTTCAAGCCTCAGGGATTGCCTAAGATTGGGTTCAGGGCTAATGGCCCAGGATATTCCCATCTCTGTATGGCTGTGTTTCTTCCAAAGCTACAGTTTACATTGACTCCTGTAAATGGATTCTTGCATGAATATTTTAGACTCCTTCCCTTTATTTTGTTTTTGGATTTTTTTTTTTTGTCTGAAATGGAAAACAGATTTTGTTTGCAGGAGGAGCAAGGGGTTACTACTCCATGCCAAACATGGTGCTTTAAGAAACCTCTGTTCAGCTCAAAAGCCTTAGCAGAGTGAGGCAGGCAGAAGCAGCAGGACCTGGAAATGTGCTTTGAACTGCTCTTGGGCCTCCGGGCACTAAGGGCAGCCATTCCTCAGTCGYTCATTTCAACCGTGGTGCTAGTTCATCTGTTGGCTGCTATGGGAGCTCTGAAGCACAGCACTGTCACTTCATATCCCATCCATAAAAATTTTCTTAGCCTGTTCTATTTTTGGGAGTATGAGCCGTGAGATTATTCTGTTTGTTTTATACATTCCTTTAGTCTCTTGTGAGGGGCTCTTTCGAGAGGTCTATTGCAGCTTCCCACCACCTTGGACAGCCTGTCTCCCCRTCTCATGTGGCCAAGCAGAAGATGGGATCTCACAGAGATGCTGATTCAGCACTGCAGGAAGGGGTTGCACCGTGAGACACTGATGACAYGGGATGATGCAGTGAGGTCACGAGGGTGGAATCCACATATCCTGCTGGGATAAACAGACAAATGCCAAGTCAAGCTCCTGCATTATCTTGTGCCTTCTTACACCTTCTAACGTCTCCTTTGTGATTCAGCCTTTTGAGACAASCCGGTGTTTGTCTGCCTTTTTACAGCTACTGCATCAGGCGCTCATCTATGCATTATTCCTTGCCTGGATTTCCCCAATTGGTGACTACACAGATATCACTGCTTTGTAAGGGAGATGGGTGGAAAAACAGATTTTTACTCCTGAGTATCTGGGAAACTTTTCTGAGAGGAAGAAACTACACCCTCTTCTCTGAAAGACTTGCAGAATATCTAAAATTAGGACATAGGTAGTGATAGGAACACACTGCGCCAGAAATACAACATTCAAGTATAGTAGTCCACGCACCACTCAACTGCGTCTTAATGTCTAGAAATCAGTGAGAAGTCTTGCAGGCAAAACGATAGAAATAAGGTCTCCAGGAAGCGCTCAAATGCCGAGAAAGAAGAAACTTTATGAATCAGCTCAGCGTGCACTGAGGTCAACAAGAAGGAAGGCAGAGGGGCATTAACACGAGAAGAGCCATTTATTAAAACACGGCAGCCCRGAGAAGGAAGAGTAGGAATTGTTGATTCCAGGGATGATGCGTAACAGTTGCCAGACCGAGGACTTCCCTCGTTCTSTGCTTCTGACCTCCACTCATGCTTTAGCTGTTCTGTTTTATATCTATATGTTGYGGCTCCCAAATCCTCAGAGCTGAGTTCCGCTGCAATATTTTTATGCCATACATTTATTTTAACGGCTTCTCTACATGGACTGTGTGCTGTTCTTTGGGGACAAGGCCATTTTTCAAAGTTAGTGCTGCCGGACAATAAAAAAAGAGTTAAAACAGATTAGAGTTTTGACTCTTACTATATATCAGGGAAATCTTACTGGCAACCTCAGACAGATGCACAGTAAAAAGGCCAAGCATACTGCTCCTGTGATATATTTGACTGAAATTGCTAAAAGACYCATATAACTTTTCCCTGTTTGCACTTCAAAAATAGATTGCTTCACTTCTTGAYCCAAAGTTTGAGCAGTTCCGGCTGAAAAACTGCAAACCAAGGGGTATTGGCAGCTAATTATGTAATTGTGCTTGGTTTGGGGTTAAGTGTGTTTTGACAGCACGTAAGTCACTGTAGTTTTTCAGGACGGCGTAACAGCAGAGCAGCTCTGCTCCCGAGGTTTTAAGGCAAAGCCTTGCAATCTGGGTACTGAACGTCAGCTTAGCTGTGGTAGCTGTCACTGTCRGTGTGAGCCTGGCTATCTGGAAGGGTGTAAGGCTAAACTGCATGGCCTGCCAGCCTGAGCACAGGAAAATCACCCTGCTCCYTGTTTATTTCACCTAAAGGGCGCACATGGAGAGTTGCCACAGCCCATCTGGTATATGGTAAGTTGTTAAGCTTTGTAAGTCCTGTCCTTATTTTCTAATTTAGACTTGACACGGGAAATGGAAGACAATAATTAATGAGTGGAAGAGGAGATATGGCTTTACAATGGGGAGAGAGATTGTGAGATAACCTTATTACATATTGCATTGGATCTTTTACCAAACAGATGATAGATTCATTATGAAGTGTGCGCAGAACAAAGGGAACATTGACATTTAGAGAGGTTCGACTCCGGAAAGCAGCCGTGGAATTGGCATGATGGGTTTCCTTGACTTTTGTGTTCGGTTTTTTTTGGGTGAAGGAACAGCTCAATTAGACCTGCAAGCTGTTGCAATGTCAGAGTTGCGCTGATTTTGAGTCAATCTTGCAGCATTTTCCTATTGCTCCCCTCCCTTTTTTTTTATCCCATGGAGGATAGGTAGCAGCAGCTTTTCCCTCATTGTTTTCCTTGTTTTTCTCGTTTGTTCATGGGGTAGGGCCATTTTTCCTCATACATTGTTGCTGCTTAAGGATTGCCTACATGCAAGCTTAGCTTAGCTTAGTGTCCGTCAGCAGTGTGAACTTGTGTGTTTGAAACTCGTTAGCATTTGTTGAGGGTCTAACTCTTGCTCTGCTGAAAACTTCCAACTGGCCAGAGCTAAACAGAGAGCTCAACCGAGAGAGTCCACACAGCGTTTTGCCCTGTTTAAGAAATTTAATTAAAATTTCTTAAGGTTGCTGCCATTAAACTAGTGGCACTTGACATGCAGCTTTGGGAACGGCGGATGCTGCCTGGGTGTATGTGAGACTCTTTGGAAGTCGATGMGTTTTAAGCTTGCTGCTGTCACATTTAAAAAACACGTAGATAACACCCAAACAAAAGGCTTCAGCAGAGCCTCTCTGCCCTTTCTCAAATGGCGTTTTTCCGAATTTGGGTTCAAAGGAAATTGCAGCTTTCCGGTTTGATTCAGGAAAACATGAAATGTCAGAATTTTCTGYGGAACAGAGATTTTGGTGTTCGTTCAGCTCGGCCAGCAGGTGAAGAGAAGCTTAACAGTAGCACACGGAGCCAGTGGTCACTGCAGTAATCCCCTGAGCCAAGAGTGCACGAAGCTGGAAAGCCCTGAAAGGGAAGTCAGGATGACCCTAGCAGAAAGCTTTTCCTAAAGGAAACCACATCTGTTCAAGCTGGCATGCAGGACTGTTCTCAGGAGGAGCAAGATGCAAAGTTCAAGGGAACTGAATGTGAAGATACAACATGACTTCACTGGTGGTTATATAATGAGGCTCCGAGTGAGGAAGCTCTTTGTTCTATTTACAAATCCCTGTATTACTGACAAGGAAACTTCAGTGGCTGCTTTCCAAAGAAAACAATGAAGAAAGAAAGGTGGGTTTTTCTTTGTCTTGCAGCTCCCATAAATCCCCTCCCATTTTGCAATGTGATTTTWTTTTCCTTTTTCTCCGTGTAACCCCATCGCACATTTTGTAAATATAATTACARAGCAAATCAAACATGGGAGCAGTAACTAAAAGCACATCAAGGAATGCTGAGCCTATTTGTGTGAAAGCTCCACAGGTGTTGGTTACAGCTTTGAAACACCACGGTTATTGTGTCTGAGGAATATTGTTTCAGCCACGATGAGGTCAAATACCAGAGAGCATTCCTGGATATTAAGTAAGATTTGAGTCATATTTGTTCCTCAAAAACAAYCTTCCACTAAGGAGGATTATAAGCCACCTCCTCTGGTTCAAAAGCCCCCAGACCCTGAGCAAGCTCACAGTGGGACTGGAATGCCAGAAGAGAGGATATTAACAGAGGTTTGAAAGTCATGAATAATGCAGAGAAAAGGAACAGGGAATGATTAATCACTATTTGTTATAGCACAAGAACACTGATTTTCATTTTAAAAAAAATCACAGCTATTTTTTCTGTGTAGCAATAGGCCCTCATTAAGGAGACTTTACTAAGCCAGGCCCTGGGACTCTGCCTCTATAGCCCAGACACTTTTCTTTACTCTTCAGTAAATATTTAGACTGAATGGTGTAGAGTTAGAATGATGTCTGGGAATTAACCCTTGGTACCTGCTGCTAAATGCAGGCCTGTGTTTGTGGGTGAACAATCTCGCTGGAAACTAAAACACAGCTACAATTCAAATGTTGTTATTATTCAATAACAATTATTCTGCGAGATATGACTTCTTTAGCTATTAGCAAATTCCCATTTCATTCCCAGACTCGGCTGGGAAGACGGTTTTCATTTGGCAAAAGCACATTACAAAGAACTACGAGGCGGGGATAGTCCTTCTGGGTCTTGTTCAGACTCCATTTCAGACATCAGGAGAGCCCTTTATCTGGGCTCTCTATCTAGGAAAGTATTTCCCTGTTATAATGATGTAGTCGCAGGAAGGGGCCAGGGCCCTCTCCTCCTGTCTGCCTGCCTGTCCCGCCGCTCGGTAAAGCCTCCTGCTCTGTAACACTAAACACAAATACTCGAAGGCTACAGGTCGTCAGCCCTGGTCAGCTGCCCAAAGGGAGGGGACAGCGGATGGTAAAGTGCTGACACATGGGTGTAGGCAGCTTGGGATTTAATAGTGGAGAAAAGGGACATTTTTCAGCCTGTGCTGAGTAAGACTGGGWTGCTGAATGTGTTGAGATGGGTGGCCAGAAATTCTGCACGTTTGAACTGTGTGGCTAGTATGTAGAGAGGATAATGGGAACACTAAATCAAAACTTACTTTTTCTTTCCTTTCCTTTTTTTTTTTTTCTGCAATAGGTGTGGGCCTGAAAAATACAGGTGATGTCAGACCGTCATGTTTCCTGAAGCTGGGGAGCCTCTCTGCAAGTTCTGTGTAGGTCAGAAGCACCAGATCTGGAGGGCCAGCCCTGCTTGGTCCAATACTGAACTTCTGCAGCCACGGTGGTTGCAGTGCAACTGTGTCTATAGTATCAAATGGGTAATTGAAGTGCATGCRTCCTGTGACAGGAGAAAGACTACATCTAGGACATCCTGACATTTTAAATGCTTACTGAGACACCAGCAAGGTCCTAAGATTTCTCTAGTGCTGCCATCTCAGTAATACCTGTGCATGCTCCTGGGTTTCCCATCATGCTATTTATACGAAAGGGTAAAAATGGTACTACTAGTATGCGTGGACTCTCAAAGTCTGCAAGATTAGAGATGAGCAGTTTGGAAGAGCTCTATTAACAATCTGGTTTAGCTCCCTCAGACATTCCTCTGCAGCCGCAAGCAGCTCATGAGCAGTTCGGGTGCAGCTCCAGTGCCAGGGATCTGTCACCTCACTGGCAGCGGGGCTACGCTGGCTCCTCGGTGATCCAAATTCCCGACTGCATGAGGAAATGAAGAAGGGGGGAGTGCTGAGCCCAGGGCTGTCGGCATATGCTGGATCTGCACAGCATCCCACACTGGAACAGTGCAGCTCGTGAGCAGAGATGCTGCCACCAGCCCCCATCACCCATTCACACACCTCTCCTGGTGCTCCTCTCTGAGACACAGGTCCCCTATGGCAAGCAGCCAGGTAAAGACTTTGGCATGCAGATAGTCCCATCAACAAAACTAACCACCTGGGCTR
The DNA here is from genome assembly GCA_003342815.1 of Eudromia elegans. Lineage (NCBI taxonomy): Eukaryota > Metazoa > Chordata > Aves > Tinamiformes > Tinamidae > Eudromia > Eudromia elegans. The sequence continues at coordinate 11,548,336 of PTEX01000002.1, forward strand.
TATTGTACCTATAAAAATTCTTTACTTGGTCTGTATTGGTATGTTTTAAGGTAAGTGGAGCTTTTACAGTAGCTGATGTGGGTAGCGATTTCATCACTTTATTATCCAAGGGTATTCTCCCAGTGACTGGGAAACACTATTGTCTCTTTTTATAGATGATGCACTGAGGCGCTGAGTTCCTGAGTCACCGCGGAAGGAACATTTGGGATAAATGTTTCTCATTAGAAAATGTTTATTTTTCAGAAACGATCCTTTCATGTTGTGTGTGTGGGAATGTATCCATTTCAGCAAGACACTCTAGGAAACAGTTTCTTAGAATTACCATGGAATTTCTGGCCAAAACGGGCTTCCTCTGTGGCATGGTCATGACCAGGGGGCCTGCAAGACAGGTCAGGTCTTGCACATGAGTCAGTTGGATGGGGAACGAAAGAAGGCAGAATTTTGTCCTTATCCATGGTTAATTCTGGCACTGTGATTTGTTTTTTGTTGTGGATTTTTTTCCTCTATTATAAGGGAGAAAAGCTCTCCAAAACCTCTGAGAACTCCTGTGTTGGTTACGCTAGAGAATATAATTGAAAATATTGGCAAATGGGGGAAATTATTTCCAGCTCAGATCAGTCAGCCACTTTCCCAATGTCCCACATCTGCTCTGCTGCAGAGTAGCAGACTTAATCCCGGCTCCCTATAAGGGCAATGGCAGTGTACGTGCTGCCTGCTCATGCACTGAGGTATGGGCAACGCTGAAAGCCAAGAAGCAGAGACCCAGCAGGAATGTCCTTTCTCTTTAGCTGTCCATCCAGGTTGTTCTTTGTTTACACCCTGGTTTGTCATACCTCAATTTTAACCACTTACACCAGGCCGAACACTGTGTTCTCTTGGGGCTTTAAACTTGCCTGGGCCTTTGTAGGAGATGGCTGCGGATTTCCAAGTGCTTCATGGAGGAAGCCTCCTGAGTCAGCAAATCCAGATCATTGCTACTGCACGAAGCAGTGCTTTGTAACGTGGTGTTTTAGCCTTCCCACTTATCCTGAAATATCAGTTTCCACCTCAAGTTTTTTCCTTTTCGGTGCTTAGCCAAATTGCACAGCTTTTGATTTCTTAAACTCTTCCCACCGATCTTTAATTATTCCCTCAAGTCTGCCCACAGCTTGTGGAATAGGAGCTGTCCAGAGGTCAGACAGAGAATTCCAGCTTTGTTTGCATCCCCCCCCTTTTTTTTTAACAGATTTGTCCTTCCTATTTTAATTTTGGTTTCAACTTTTTCCTTTTTGGGTCAGAATTATTTCTCTTTCTTTTTTTCCACCAAGAAGAATCCAATTTTCTCTTCTCCTCCCTCCCTAATATTTCCGATCCCTTTAGATATGTCTGTACTACGCCCATCTCCCTTGGTTGCAGCAGTGAATATGTCAAAATCAGAGTTGGGATCTTTACTTTACAGAGACTATATTTACATAACTGTGCACATTTGTCTATCCTGTAGCTTTATTTACTTCCGAAGAAGAGCCCACAAGACTGATGAGTGAGGCAACATATTCAAAATATACATCTTGCAAATGTGTTAATGAATATATGGGTTATAGGTCCCTGTGGAAATAAGAAGAGGCATTCTTTTAATAGACAATGGAGCGCATCCAGTTTTTCTTCCTACTTAAGTTATTTCCAGCACATTGACTAAAATGCTACCAGATTCAATAATATTTGTCTGTTTCTTGGCTTCTTACATACATTGCTTTCTTCCTTGACAACAAGTCCAAGATTTTTTGGAGCCGAAGGAGGAATGATGATGTGTTTTTGTTGTTGTTGTTCTTCTAACCAGCTGCCTCTGCTCATCTCGCAGTCACTAGGAGAAGACATCTGTTTAGTGCATTCAATATTTTTGCTTTGATTCTCAACAGGRAGGTCAGAGCCTATATAAAAATGTCCCTCAAATATTTACTACTGCAAATGTTTCTTTTAAGAATCGGGCACTTTTGTGTATTTGGTGTGAATTCCTTAAAGTGTTTTTTTGTATTCTCTTTATTAAAAACCAAAAAACCCTCATGATTTCTCTGCTGAAATCTTGACGCATGAGGCATTCATCATTAGCAACATACCCTGTAAGATACCAGACGGCACAAAATACAAAGCCTGGTGACTTCTGTTTTAATTATACCGCATTACCCTGGTGGGATACTATAAACCTTTTTTTTTTTTCCCCAGTTAAGTTGAAGAACAGAGAGTAAGCGAGGATTCTTAATGAAATAATCAACTTATTTGCTAGTTTTATTTGCTAATTTCATCAAACTTGATTAGAAAAATGGCCAAGCAATGGGGACTAGCTCTAGTTTTAGCTTGCCTGAGGTCATGGATCACCAGGCACTCGTTTCCTGTAGGCATTAGAACACTCCTTCCTCATTAACCAAAGAACCAATCTAGCGAAATACTTCAATCCTTAAATCCACCCCTCTTCAACAGAACACTTAAAACTAAGCTAAAATCTCACCAGACTGAAATTGGATTTAATTATGTCCTTAAAATTAAGTATGCTATACTGCCACGTTGCTCAACTGCTCTTTTCAGCATTGGGAATTAACAGATTTTCAAAAGCTTTTCTATTCTTTCAAAGTACAGAGCTCGTGTAACTAAAACAAACCAATCTGGTGATCCATGAGGAGCTTCAAAGATGTGCAGAGAGGCAGGAGGTTTGGTGGCACTTCCCACGTTGTGCTCAAGGAAAGCTACTGGCAGGTGGTGTTGGAAACTGTATTTCTRATCGGGGAGGATAGACCTCGGGGAGGCCCAGACTCGATCGCTGTGAGTGATCTATAGTTTCCTCATGCCTGCCAAGGATGTCTCGTGTTCCTGTCTGGATGCATACCTGCAAAGCRGAGAGCGACCACGCTTGGCCCACTGCTGCTGCTAGACCCCTTCTGCCAGGCAGCAAGTACGTGTGATCTCTACATCAGAAATGAAGTTTTCTGAAATGCATTACGGCGTGCAGGCTGAGTCTTAGTTTCTCTCTGTCTAGGATCCATGCTGATGTTTCCTCATTCCTTCYGCAATGCTGCAAGGTGGCTGGCACTGCGGACTGAGGTTTTGCACAGGCCTCCGGGAATATCCTTTGATGACCAAAAGGTCCCTTCTGCTGCAGCACACGCTGATAGGAAGAGAGGCATCCTCATAGCAAAGTGAGTGAAAAGTTCTGTGGTTTGGGACAAAGGATCCTCCAGTTGATCTAATGCTGTTTGGATCTGATCCTTGTCTGCAAATTAGGTGGCASTTCTCCCAGGATCACGTGCCTAGTATGTTTTCCAGCCTCTCTGGCTTTTACTCATGAAAGGATTAGTTTGCCAGGTGGGCGACTTTCCTGTTGTTCTGGAATTATTGCCGGGAGGGAAATCGTCAGATCCCAACAAACTTCATCTGATTACGATTTGAACTGCAGCAAAAAYGATTTGAGATAAAGAAAGCTTTTCTAACAGTGAAGCACTCGAATGGATAACCTAGATATCCTTAAGAGTAGGGTAGGGGAACCTCAGGTACAAATCAGGCAAAGCCGACCCTGCTTTAAGGGCAGCAGGATGCATTAGGCTGTCCTGGGGCTCTGCCAATCCTGTTTTCTATGATTTTGAAACCCCACCAGMAAGGCCAGGCCAAAACTCACCTGCTGCCTTCTGGAAGCATTGCATTGGCCCCCTCTGCACGTTGCTGATCTGTGATTTCTCCTCAGGCTGGCTGGGGTGTTTCATTTCTTGCYGAGGATAACAGGCTGGAGCAGAGAACACATGCATGCTTCACGTTTATAAGGCTCCTTGGGACTGGGGGAGATGAACTGACTGGACTCAAGTCGTGCAACACAATAAAGCAGGTACAGAGGCCAGGTTTTCAGACTTCTAGTCATGCACTTTAACCACTAAAAACTTAATTTCCTTGAATTAATATTGGCCCAAGTTGACTTTTGTGTTACAGGCTTCTGAGTGGCCTATGCAATGGAAGGTATTTGCAGGTTTTTTTTCTATTTAATTCATTTTACTGCTATGGTACAGGGTGCAGCAGATATTACTGAAAGAACGATTGCACATTGCCAGTATTTTTGATTTTTTCCAGGCAGAAAGCAGACTTTTGCAGCCAGTCTCCATACCTTACATTTTCCATTTTGTTTCCAAATGCATGCTTTTGGTCACTAATAGGAAACTGAAAGAAAGAAAACCCAYCTTGTATGTGACAAGGAGGTGACAGCATGACACAAAGGTGTRGGGCTGGGAACCAAGTTCCTATTGTTGAACAGTGATGACCACTGGGGCTCTATTGCACCTGGACACGACGGTATCCCTGGATTTCCTTCAGCCTCATGGTCAAAGCACAAAACTGGACGGAGAGACTTGAATTTGAGCTTGTGCTTGCTCCGGGTGGTGYCTCGGCTGCTTAGTTTTGTTCTCTTGCAGCCGGAGGGACAGGTACATGAGGGGCTGCACTGCCGGTGACGATGTCACCTGGTCAGGTAGGGCTTTTCACACCAGGCGGGAGGTTTGCACTCTGGTCTGCAGGGTCTTGGGCATCAGGGCTAACGCTCAGGCTGCTCAACCGGTCATGGTGCTCCCTCGTGCTAGTGCTGCCGTCTCCCCATGGCAGCTTTCAAAAGCAGCCGTTTCTTTCCCAAAACGCAGCACTGCCGAGTGTCACCCGTGCTCCCAGGTGTACCTGCAGGCTGGGGCCCGGTGGCACTCGGGCTCCATTCCGCTTTGGGTTTGGGTCTCCCCAGGGTTTGAACACACGGGCTCTGCTCATCTCTGGAGCCAAGCCAGGCAGGGCTGCTTGTTTTAGACACTTCAGCAGACAGGRGAGGAGGAGGAGGCCGCACCACATCCCTCTCCTTTAGCTCCTAGAGTCTTTGGGACACTTCATGTCCTTCTTGGGGTCCTCACGTGCAAACATTCCCTCCTGGGGCCATCCAACAGCGACGGCGGGCATTAAAGSCGGTAATGGCCGAGACTGTAAACATCTTCTGAGAGCGCCCAGCCAAGCCCTTCGTTGTCAAAACGAAACGCATTTAAAGTACTTCAAAACTCCTCCAGAAATCCCTCTCCAAGGAAGCAAGCCTTGGCAGGTCTCCCTCGCGCGGCCTCAACGCAACGGAACCTCCTGCGGCGGCGGCGCGGCCGGGAACGCCGCTCCCCGGCCCCGGCCCTTACATGGACAAACGGGACGCCGGGAAAGGCCGGAATTTGGGGCCCTGACGTCAGCGGCGGGGCCGCGAGGTGAGCGCGGCGGGAAGGGGCGGCCGCGGCGGCACGGAGGGAGGGACGGAGCGCGGAAGGCGCCGCGGGAGGAGGAGGAGGCGGCGGGAGGAAGCGGCGGGGCGGAGCGGGGCGGCCCTGGCCCCTCCGCCGCCCCCCTTGCATGAGCGCCACGAAGGCGTGGAGGCCGCGCTCCGTGACGCGGTTGTCTGCGCGCCGGGGTCCTCCTCCCGCCGCCGCCGCCGCCGCGCTCGCCGCCTCCTCCCCCCCCCGAGGTACTGTTGCACAGACTAACGTGCCCCTTCCCCTTCCCCCCGCCCGCGCAGGCAGCTGGGCGGCAGCTGGAGCCCCCGGCCGCGCCGGGCCGGGCGGCGCGGGGGGGCCGCGCGTGGCTCCTCCTCCCCGCTCCTCTTCCTCTCCTCGCGGGGCGCCGTGGGGCGGGGGCGCGCGGGACTCCCGCCGCGCGCAGCAGAGTCGGGGGGTCCCGGTGCCCTCTCCGGGTCCCCTCGCTCGGGGCCGCCGCGTGCAGGTGCGGCCGGGTCGGGCCGGGCGGTGCCGGGGCCCCGCGTGGCACCTGGCGCGACCCCGCGGCCGGCGCCGAGGGGAGGGGAAGGCCCGGCCCTTTGTGCGGCGGGGCGGGCCCGGCCGGCCCAGCGCGGGGCGCGGGGCGGGTTCCCACCCTCCTGGGTCACCGGGGCCTTGTTTCGTGTCCCCGTTTCCCCCCCTGTCCCCGCTTTGCGGCCGGGCTCCTGCCCTTGTTCGGGAGCCGCGCTCGGCGCCCCGCGCCGGGGTGGTGATGGACGGGGCCTCTGGCCCTGCTCTGCCTCGGGGTGCAGCCGCCCGCGCTGTGGGAATGAGCAATGGGCTCTACTTTGTTGTGTTTGGGGGTATTTTTTTCCCCCCCTTTCCATTTCCATGCCCATAAAGTCTGGATTTTGGGCCCAGTTCTTCATTTTTTGGGGAGGTTGGTTTCCTGTCTGCTATCTGCATACCTTATTAGGTGCTTGCCTTTAGTTACACCAAAATCCAGGGTAGGAGCCCTCTCGGGCTTGCTCTGTCAAGTTCCTTACGCATCCATGAGCCCTTGGCCTCTCCAGGGAGATACTTCGGAGTCCTGAGGAATGAGAGGTCCCACCTGGGAGYCTTGGGTGCTGGGAGCCCGGCCAGACCGGAGAGCTCCTCCGYGCTCTGGGCCTGTTCTCCGGGGGTGTTTGTGCTCCCATCTTCCACCTGAGTTTGCTGGGTAAAGTTTGGCAGGGAGCGGGTTGTTGCGGAAAGTCTGGGACCTGGGTGATGTAGAGTGAAGTGACTGAGCGGGTCCCTGCAGATCCCGCTGCCTGAGGAGCATGGGGAATCCTTGGAAACTGACCAGGGGGTCAATGAGCTCCTTTCGCTTGTGAAGCAGCCACGCGGCTTGGTTCTCCCTGCGCGATGCTGCATGCTGTCCCGTGCCCAGAGCACCTCTTGGCCCAGCCCGCTCTATAGTGGAAATACACAAGTGCAGCGTAGGGGTGCAGAGGGCTTGTTGATTTTCTGCCCTGCTGGTAGCAGAATCAGTCCRGACGAAGCTAGGTAATACTCTTGAATTAGGGTTTTCCCATGATGAATAGGTCCACGCAAGGATAGAGTATTACTGTCAGTTTTTTTAATCCTGGACTGTTGGCCTACTCCGTCCCCTTACCTCCAATGTGGCGTTTCATCCTATCACCTGTGATTTTATTAACTCTGTTATTCCCCTCCTTCATAGCCTTTTCCCTGGTGGGACTGTCTGTCCCTGGTGACCATGGTGGCCCAAGGGCACCAGAGGCATCGAGCTGTGACCCTGCATGTCTAACCCRCCTGGAGCTCGGTGCCCCTTGTGGACCTTCAGCCCTGCTGTGCAGGGACGAAGCCATCCTCTGAGTGCTGAAGGTTTCAAATGAAACTTTCTTTTGATTGCTTTCTTCAGGCATATTTTTTATTCCACTTTGAGTCAGCTTGCGTTGGCCCTTCTTGGGAGAAGCTGCTGGATGAGGAGGGCACCTGGTCCAGGATGGTGGCAACGCTGAATCCGTGCTGGTAGGAGCGCTGGGAACTCTCCCTGCCTCCCGACAACGTGCTGCTCCTCATTAGCTCTCTGCTCGTCCCTGCTGCTTGAGCTGTCTGTCTGCTCGTGTGAGGCTCCTGGGGAGTGTCCTGCTCATGGTGCTTCCCTTTGTGGCCCTCCAGACACCTCAGGGACACCAGCGTAATTTTCCAGGTTCTTGGTAGCACATGGGTGCCGGGAGTCACTGAACGCCTTTCTGGGTCCTCTTGGTTACAGAGAGGTGCCTGGTGRTGAGGAGCAGGTGTGTGATAAGTCTGTTTGGCCTAGGCCACACTGTGACATGAACTGCTTGTGCTGGTTATCCGTCCTCCTGGATAAACTTCTGCATGGAAAAGGAGGCCATGTCCGAGGAGATGAGACATACAGTAGCCACAACACTATCTCGATGGTGCTTTTGTGGGTGCAGCCCTGAGCTGCAGCCCATCACTTGTTACAAACTRCCATGTGTCTCCTGTGTAGGTCTGCCAGCATTGCTGTGCTCCAGACTTCTCCCCCGTTGCGGAACAGATGTGTCTTCAGCGTGAGAGTCTCAGTTGCCAGTTATGATAGGTACTGGCTGCCACCCTCATAAGCTGTCTTGGCAGCAGGGCTAGAACYGAACTATGATAGAAACTTCAGTCCCCATCTTCCTTTCTGAGGAGAAATGTTTCCCCTTGACATCAGTGAAGGGATACCATAGAGCGTACCTGACTCTTCTCTGTATGTCCTGGTCCCCTTAGTCACTGCTCAGACTAAGAGTTGTCCCATGTTTAGGGATGAAGGCCTCAAAGGGTGCTGCTGGGAGCCTCAATGGGTAYTGAGGAAAGCCTCCAGACGCCTTCTTGTGAAGCTGATGCTGTTGCATGGACACCTGCCTCTGAATCGATGGGCCAGCAGTGCTTTTTGGGTCCAATATCCCAGCAATCAGTTTGTCATAAGAAGTTCAGGTTTCYGTGCAACTTACCTGCCTCGTAGCGTTATTCTGAATCTCAGCTATGACAGTGCTGGTCTTGTGAGAGGTAATGGGTCTTACTTGAATTGTGAGCCAGTGTAGTGTAATTGAGAGAATTTCAAATAGTTTGACTGCAGATTCAATGACTGTTGCATCACTTACCAAAGCTCTTGTTTCTCTAGGTTGTGTAGGGGCTGAAGTTCAGAGCTGGAATAGTGTTGTGTGATGCCTCGGAGCTTTATCCCTGAGATTTGCAAGGCGCAAGGTAGTGTCGGCTATGGTTTCAGTGGAGATGAAATGCTTTTAAATATAGTATGAACACCAGTGTTTATTTATAATTATAATTTATAGCACAAATAGGAGTATTGCGGGCTGTGGTCAGAGCCGAGACACCTGTTGCTTGATTTCAAGCCCAAATGTTGCCTTGTTTGTTGGAATTACTGTTTGCGTTAACGTGTAATGTCTGGCTGTAAAACTTAAGTGACTCCCTTCTGCTTGTGAAGAGCAATTCTGAGGAGGAACAGTTTAAAAAAAAAAAAAGGCAGGGAGCCGGAAAACCTGTGGGATTTTGATCAGCAGGTTGGAATTGCTCCTGTGCGAAGGACGCGTGTTGGGAAAGGTGTCATATACATAGAGTGCTGTTCATGGAGACCCTGTTGCTTTGTGCTGATGTAGGAAAGAGGCCGAATCAAAGCAAACAGAAGTAAATGCTTCTCCATGTAACATGGATTGAACGGTGGAATTTATCATGCAGAAGACTGCCGAGCACAAGAATATTGCTAAGTTTRGAAAGAAGACAGGACGGTGACACGAATGACAGGTACATTCAAAATTACACCTGCCAGTAGCGCCTCTTACAAATTTCATAAACATCTCGTTGTGGAGAGGGGAATRTTTCTCCCCAGTATCTCTTGCTGACTGTGGCTGGAGAAAAGCAGTAGCTTGGGTGGATGACAAATTGTTTGCAACAAGACAGTTTCCGCGTGTCTGTGGAAACCGGTACCCCGAGGGTGACCACAGCAGTTTCCCACTTCGTTTGCCCATCACGGTTGTGTGAACAAGGCGCGCTCGGTGGCGTTTTGTTCCTAGCCGAGTGCCTGAAGGCCTGGCCTGTGCAGCCCTGCTTGAGCTCGCCCTGGCCCAGCGTGGCCCTGGGCAGCACCCGCGTGCACCTTCCTTTGGTGCCCTCAGGATGTGCTGGCCTGGGCGCAGCTCCTGGGCTGCAAACTGGTCGTTTCTCCTCCCAACCCTACAATTTGCGGCTGCCCGAGGTCTCGGCGAGTCCTTTCAGGTGAGGGCGAGGCCAGACACTCATCCCTGTGGAGGTTTTATAGGCGGCAACACAGTGATGACATAGAAATATTCCTGGGTACATCTGTGCCTTTAAGGTACGTTACTTTCTCAACACAGAGGAAGCCTCARGAAGGCAATATGAAAACCAATTCTTGTGTGTGTGATCTGCCAGAAGCCCAGGATTCAGCACCTGTGCTTGTTAGGTGCATCTGTAAGCAAGAAAGTGAGAATATTACCTGGTCTGGGCCCTCCCTCGCCTGCTTTATTACCCCCCTAGCTTCATTATCTCCCTTTGTTCTGTGTCTTTTCACAGGGTGATTCTGCTAAGAGCTCCAGAGCTTACTGGAACTGCGGCCCCATTTGAACAGTGGGCTGGAGCGGGGAGACAGAAACCGTAGCTCACCTAAGGATGTGGGTTATCTGAGGGCCGGGTTTGCAAGGAGCGATACCTTTACAGGGTGTGGGAACACGGGACGTGAGCGAACTTTATGAATTAATTACAATTTACAATTGTTCCAGAGGAGGGATCGGGAGGAAAATGTTGCAATCAACTTTCACTTGCAGATTGGGTCTCTGTAAAGTACRGTGTCACCACAGTATGAAAAGCTTTTTTCTTTTTTTTTTTTTAATAAAAAAAAAAAAAAACACTTGGGGAGCTTTTTGTTTTGTAAAATAGAAACAAACAGAGAAAAGAAAACACCAAATCAAACTGAAAACCACAGACTAAGAAGGAAAAAACCCCAAAGTTTAGAAGCTTCTGACTGCTTGTGCCTGCCTGAGAAATGGGGYTTAGCTGGATTCAGGGCTCAGCTCTTTCTGTTCCTCCTACGTCTGGGCACAGCAGGRCAGGTAGGGTTGGTGCTGTTTCTAAGGCAAATCGGAAGAAAAATCGCTACCCGCACCTATTTGCTGTGATTAAGGTTACGGGTAAAGACACTGGGATAGAGGTTCTGCTTTAATCTCAGATTTGGTTTCGATCACGTTTTGAGCAAGTGGAAGAGCTGGCATGAAAATGATCATTTTAAGTAGCTGTCAGCAACTAYATGTCATTTTAGATAGTCAGTATCTGTTGTTGGGATCTGTGGGTGACAGTGACACGCGTGTGAGTCACTCGTAAGCACTCCCAAACTATCGCAATATGCTCAAGAAAGGAAAACAAACATTGATGGTGTGGGCTGCTCATAACCTCTTCTTAGAAAAAGATAGATGCTTTTGAGCATTTCAGGGTACTGATGAGGATGTTTTCTGCAGCCCTTGATGCCATAAGGGARCGGTGCAAGACGGTGGGACCAGGTGACTGGCTGAGGCTGGTGTCCAGGGGAGGCGTGGACACTGATGCTCTCTAAATCACCGTGTCCATTCTAGYGCTCTCTGCTACGGAGCAGCCATCCATACGTTATCCCAGGAGCGTTCGGGCGGTGTGAGCCACTCGTGCTGGAGCACGGATGAGAGCCTGAGGCCCAGCGGGTGCTGATGGAAAGTCCACTAACCCTTGCTCAGTATGACACGTGCCAGCACTCAGGTAGCTTCATCTGCCCCACTTTGGGGCAGTTTGGCAGGTGGGGTGCTCTGTGTTTCTGCAGACACCCTGCCCACTTTGGTTCTGTGTGGTAGCTCCTGAGAAGTCTCTTTGGGGTTTCCGAGRCTGTCTGGGTTGAAGGGATCCTGTTTCATGCGTAAAAGTGAGTTTGCCACTTGAGCATCCTCTGAGTAGGTGCCGCTCAGCACTGCCTTTCTCCCTGCACTGCAGCTGCCTGGTGAGGCTCCAAGGCAGGCAAACTTCCACCAAGTCTTGGACGGCTGTGCCACCAGTGGAATAGTTAGTGGAAATTTAATATGGCCATTTTCTCTAGGTAATAAAATATCARCTAACTTGCCATAACTATCTTGTTTAATGTCCATTAAAAGGCCTGCATACTTCATTCGCTGAGTGAAATTTAATAGAAGTTCAGCTAAGCATTTATTGCTTATTTAATTTAAAAATAAGTTGATCACCGCAGTTGGTAACAGGCACTGAGGATTTAATTAACATTCAGTAAACTACCCTGTTAGCTCAGAGTTATGCAGTCAGGTCTTGTTTGTGCATCAATTTGTAACCCCCCCGCCCTTCCCCACSTCTAGGCCAGTGGATGGCACTGTCAGGAGCTGCACCCGTTTCCTGCTCTCCCTCTGCTGCTGATCTCTGTTCCGGRTGAAGAGCATCTGCCAGGGCCCTGCAGCTGGGGGTAAAATACTGCTGAGTAACCCGTGTCTGCTGCCCTTGGTGGCCTGGTTGGTTGGGTGGAGGCAGGAAGGATGGAGGGGGCTGATAGATCACGCCGGAGACTTGAAGGGGAGTTGTGGCTGTGCAGCCTGACGGGCTGGAYGCCTTGCATGATGAGGGAGAAGTTGTCCGATTCGAGGCCTTAGTTATTCGTAGCAGAGAAAGCTTGAAATAGAGCGGGCGTGCTCTCAGCCAGGTAGCTGGCATCACGAAGCCCGGCTCTGTGAGCYTTCCCAAGAGCAGCCTGGAGTGCCTCACGGGTGACTTGCAGCCGGTCCTGCTGCGGTTCCTGGGCTGGGGGTGCCCCCACTGCTGTGGTTTGTATCTCCGCGATGTGCGTGYGCATCTTGGATGCGCCGCGTGCCCTGAGGAGCTCTCTTGTGTTTCAGCAGTTCATTACCTCACCTCAACAGACTTGATTATTCTGCTTATGAAGGAAGCTTGAATGGGAGTGAGGAGTCTCCCAGACAGTGCTATGATGGGTTGGGAGAGTGATGGGATTAGAAGCTGGTAGGTGGTTCCTAACTCCAGCTGCAGCATCTCCCCTGCCTTACCAGCATTGGCAGCATTTGTGTTTCTGTGCAGGCCAGAGGAGCTCGGCTGGCTTGAACTGAACACACCTCCTCGCTGGAGGGTAGAGGCTTGATGTGCTTCTTGTGGGTGTGGGCAGATCTTGGAATATACCTCAAAATAGTGCTGCGGCCAAGCAGAGCCACTGAGCAGGACTTCTGCAGGGAAACAGATAGCGGTTCTGTAGTTAATTATGAGCAACTTGGTTAAAAGAATATCGTGAAAATTACAAAGTCCGAGTGCTCTAAAGTTAGAAAATGTCAGAATGAGGATTGTTGATAAAAACTTAATTTGCCCGCCCTTGCAAGTGCGTGTTATGATAGGGACACATAATTGCTCAAGCACCTACTCTTTGTAGATGGAATGGAAGGTGATACTTAGGGAGCTGCTATTCAGTTTCTCTGCCTTTTGTGCAGTGTCTAACCCTCAAGCATTAGTTAGTACATACTCTTCAAACTCAGGCCCGAATGCAGAATTCTTAATTTCCTTTTGTGCATTTCTGGGGTGCKCTTTTTCCTTTCATTGGAGCAATCTGCAAGTCAGGACCACTTTATTTTTGCAGTGTTCTCCTGAGGTGAAGTAAAATTATTCTTTTCATTTTCCTATTGGGACTCTRCGCCTTGGACAGAATGAAGTCACGTCACCTCTGACACTGAAATTCAGGAGAAAAAAAGCCTGTTAGACCGGATGTGTTCTYTGCTTTGCAATTGTAACTCATAATCAAATAGAGAAAAATGGTTGAAAGGATTATCTGTAATTACAGTCTGAATTTAGCATCCTTTCCACCTAACTCTGAAGGTTTCTCTAAACTTCTAAATGGAAATTTTCTTATCTTTACAGTCTATTTCCTCATCTCTTTTGCCTTTACCTGCCTTTTATGCATTACCATCGTCATCCTTACTGTAGGACAAGTGCTCTATTTATCTTGCTGGGCTATTGAAATGCCTAGCGGAGTAGGCAGCCTGGTCTTTGCCTATGGCATTTAGAAACCAGGGTGGTTTAATGTTAAATTTGAAATGTGATGGTGGAGAAGTCCAAGAATGAACCAGAAAAAATGGTTAAGGTCCAGACAATGTTCATGTATAGCAACGTATTTCAAGGGTGAGAGTAAGGAGCAGAGACTTCACATAATCTGCTGTATACTTACCCTCTTCAGTGATTTCTTTTACTGTGTACATTAACACTGCTGTTTTTTAGTGTCACTCAAGCTTCTTTTAGGCTTCAACGCTTCATTCTGCAGGCAGAGAACTGCCTGTCTTTACAGGGCTTCATTTTGCCTTCCCCGGCGCAGTTCCATTTTGGTGCAATTTCAGAGGGGCCGTTTCGTGCTGAGCTCTGGCCTGGGCAACACAGCGTTAGTGCTCTTCCATTTAAGGAGTAAGTTGGTAAGTCTGAAATTCGAGTGYATGAGTAATCTGGTGGAACTCGATGTGGCTCCTTGTGTGCAAGTGCTTGCGCTTTCTTGAACCAGAGTTGCAACTTGCTTCAAATGCAGACATGGGGAAGAAACCACGGGGAAAAGRGTTAAATTATCTCACTGGGGAAGTCCAGTTTCTTTTCTCTTGCTATGATGACATAGCATGCAGAAACTACTGCAGTAGTTTCATGCAGTAAATAGACATAATCATACAGGGCAGATATTCAATTGAAGTAGACAAGTTTTAAGTCTCCAAGATTGGCATTAAGTGAGGAACTGTGGGGCAGAAGTGTGTTCCAGAGGATTGGGAATCATGTCTTGCAGCTCTAAGCCACTGAAGGGATGAATACAGTGTTGGCACTTCAGGCCTCTTCCAGTATCTTYCCAGGCTCAAGAGAATTGGGAGTGAAGCCAGAGCAGCAGGTGAACTTAAAACAATGCAAGTCAGCATGTCGTTCCCCAGCACTGCACCCGCCCAGGTATTCCGAGTGGCTGGTGCAGGATGGTGGCGTGCGAAGCGCTTGTGTTCCTCATCTTGGTGCTGGCACAGCGTGTGTTACTCTGCTGTGTGGGAGGATTGTGAACTCGGGCTCTGTGAGTGCTGCTGGAAATCAATGGAGTGCTAAAGGACTGAGTTGTRGAGCCTGAAGTAGAAGGAGCTGTGAGAACAGAGCTCCTCTCCCTACTACACATGAGGATCCCTGTAGGGTGCGTTGGTTTGTAAGCTAGTCTGTGCCTTCAGGTAAGCTCCCATGCCCTCGCTGTGTGTACCGTGGGCATGTGCTGGTTTATGGCTGCTTGCTGCCACGTGTAGGTGTCGGATCTCTCTGAGGATGTAAAGCAGATGGGTTGGCATTAGCTCTCCTTTGCACTGTCTGATATATTGGCTTCCTGTGGCATGCCCTGGAATGAAAAAGAGAGGATTCAGACTTCTATGTGTTGCAACCATCATCTGTTCTGGTAGTGCCCCGTGTTATTTAGGGTCAGGCCACCGGTAGGGGTGTTGTACCCTACCAGTTGTGCTCGATTCCCTGCCCTTCGGCGCTCCTTGTGTGTGCTAACCTAAGCATCTGCGAGCTCCACCCAGCCATTTGCGTGCCTTATGGGGTGTTTTAGCTCTTGGATCGTGCTGCCATGTGCAGGAGGCTCTAGCAAAAACGAGGTGATGGCTCCAGCTCTCTGGTGTTCCAGGCCTGTGTCTGCCTGCATCAGCTGCTCCCTGTTCCTTAGAGATGAATTGCAGTGAGGCAGGAGCAACTGTCYGGGGTTTTTAACAGCCCTTGGTGATTTTTATTTCGTGTCTCAGATTATTTGATTCATAGCTGATTAAGGGTGTGCTCTATTTCGTGGGTGTGACTGGAGGTAGAAAGGTAACTGCGTATTTTCAGGAAGTCACACATTGGATCATCTGGTTTYGCTCCAGCTGTCTTTGGGGATGTAGCTTTTAGGATGGGAATACTTTCTGTGTGTTTAGGTTGTGCACGTTCTACTAGAAATGTAATGGAAGCGATTCCAGATGCTTTTGATCTCCAGATCAAGACAAGGCCTATCCATCTAATGAATAACATGAGTAACTCTGGAYATAGTAGTGGTATGCTCCTGGGATCTTGTTCATTCTCTTTTTCTGTTTTTGCTTCTATATTCCAAAARTGAGGTTTTTAGTGTATTATCTCTGCCTGTGTGTGAACTGAAGCATCTGGGGCTGAGCCTCTCTGTTGTCACGATGCCCAAAGGGGAGCAGTGAGGCTGCCAGCGGTGGAAGCTCTGTGAGATGAAGCAGAGGTGCAGGCTGTGCTGGTAGAGCACTGTGCAGCTCTACCAGGAGCCCCTGCCCTGAGAGATGAACAYGAACTGGAGCATGCTGAGAGAAGAGCAGGGTGCTCGCTTTGGGGATATAAAAACACTGATTATGGGGGAAGGCAGAAAGGAAGTAAAAAGTTTGTGTTAGCAGAACGTGATGAAGATGGAGACCGGATAAGTGTATTTGCAAGGGGAAGGAGAGTAGTAGCTTCTGGCAGAGCCAAGCTGTGTGTCTAGGACTGCAGCTTGATGCAAAGCAATTCTGAGTCATGGGAACGTAGGGCTCCTGTGGCACTGCAATCACAAGCAATTACAACAAATATTCCTTTTAACAAACTTGCTGAGTTCCATTGGAAACCTAGTTCAGCTRCTTTGCCCTCTTCCTGGGGAGCTCGTCTCTCTCGTGACCGTTCACTGCAGTGGTTTCTGGGCTGCACGCTCTCCTCCATCTCGTTCCACAACGCTTAGTCACAGGAGGTGTGCGTGGGAGGGAGGGACACCCAAGAGAAACCCGTMACTTGGTGCAAAGTCCCTTGGCCACCCAAATTCCTCGTGGCAATTTTACTACAGCTTGCAGCCTGTGAGGCTGCTGCAGATGTGTGGGATGGGTCCACGTACCCCTGCGGCTCCAGGAATGCTCCGTGGCAGAGGACTACGAGCTGCTGGGGAAGGAGGCTTCTCCTGCAGAGTCCCCTCATGTGCAGTTGTTGGTTGAGCTGCTGTAGCCCAGCTTGCTCACAGAATTCAGCCCTGTCAGTGGATGGGTGAAGTGGAGGAGGGAGAACTGCGTGGGTGACTTGATACTGCCTGCGACCAAAACTCGGCTGCCTGTAGTTTAAAACAGAACTATCTAGCACCTACAGGCTGGCTTTAGRCAGTAAAATCTATCAGGGCAGATGTGGCCGTATGTGCAAACGTAGATGGGGTTTGGGTCCCAGTCCAGCATTCACATACATCTATAGGTCAGCCCTCTCTTTATGGTAGCCTTTTTGTGCACTTCACAGACATGAACTAACTAACAGTTTTTTGTAAACTGATGTACTCATCTCTTTGCTAGTGGTTTGGAAGGCACGATGCTCGTGGCTGGTCTGAACCCTTTGCTTGCTCCCTGTGTCCCAGGTTGTGAGCCTCGAGTTGCAAGGCTCGGGATGCCTGAGAGTCCAGCGAGCTGCCTGGATGTGCGCGGCAGGAGCAGGTTGTCCRGGAGCTTCCAGGCTCTGCCGTTTGAGATTCCTTTCCCTACTGCTCCATCTTCCATCCCAYGATGAAGGGTGGCACCAGGCAGCTGCCAGAGATACCGTGTGAAGCACCTAAGGAACTCCGCAGCAATAACTTGGTTTGTAGGGAGTTTTCTGAGGTCCCAGATGATGAATATACTGCAGCMTTTTTTATTGGGAGATGTCTGCTCCGTACTGCATGGATCCAAAGCTGCCTGGCACTGTTTTGTGTRGTGCAGGGCAGAGGACTGGGAAGAGAGATTCCCTTTTTTGCAGTGACTCCAGGGCAGTTACTCCTGTTCTGGAGTGAATTGGAACCGCACTCTGGTCTATGGTCCATTACTACTTAAATTCAGGGTGAACTGCAACCAGTGCTTGTGCTACAGACTAAGAGGAAATGTGCAGAATGAAAATGGGGGAAAAAAAAAAGAATTTTTATTTTTATTCACAGAACAGCTTGCTAATTTAACTTGACATTCTAAAAGAAAGGGAATTTGGCTAACAGTTTGCAAAGAGAACATGGAACTGTACCATGTCACACAAGACTGAGGAGTAAGGAAAGCGGCCTGTATGTGCTTCTAGAGCTGCCGAAATCCATCTTCATCTTCTTACTAAAATTCAGTGGCAACAAGGATAGAGAAAGGAAAGGATCTACTTCATGTGGCTCGTTAGTGCCCCAACAGCTAGTCTGCAAAAAGCAGCTGTGAAGAAAAACAAACTCCTACTGCATCTGTGTGGKTTTTGTTTCTTTTTTCTTTTTTTTTCCCTTATTCTCCCCCYTTTTTTTTYCCYTTYCYTTTTTTCCCCCMWTTTTTCCYCCCTCAGGTACTTGGAAAGATGATCAGAATGCTGTAGACATTCATCCTTCTCACCTGGAAAAGGACCAAAGACTGTTCTTGTTTCTGCTGGTCTCTATCTTGTGTTCCAGCTTGATAACTCTCCTGATTTCTTGGGGGGAGTTATAGGGCTGCCGAGTGGAGAGGGAGGCAGCAGTAGGATAGTTCTGGGTTACTAATAGATCAAGCATCTTTCTTAGGYGTTTTCCTCACTCAGGTGTGTATCCATCTCCGTTCAGTATGAATCATCGCTAAGAACACCAGCATGAGCTTGTCTTGTCAGTTAAAGCTGCTTGAAATCTTGGGCCCCAGCTGGTCTTTGCTGTTCAGCTCTGCGTGTCCCGTAGAGAAGCCTTTGCAGCTCCCATCCGTGGCAGCCGCTCCTGCCTGTCTCTTGCGTGCAGGTGGGCGCTCGATGGAGTTGGTGGCTGGCAGGACAACMCGTCGGTGGTGGCGGGGAACCTGGCACCTCCGGGAGCGAGCAGACCGTGTTATCCCATTGCAGAGGTGCTTTTCCCAGGTGGGGCTTTGTGGGATGATTAAAACCTGCCCATTTTATAATGCAGCCCTGTTGTTGTCTTACCCAGACACCTCAGACTCCAGCATGTTTAACCYTCCTGGGCTCCGAGTGTGATTTTGAGGTGCAGAAGCTCGGATATGGAGCCAGGCCTCTGCAGGACTGCTCCCCTTCTCCCTCATCACTGTTAACGTGCTCTGCGATTGCTCCGTGCGTGCCRAGCACATGTGTCTTACTCACCCTGAGCTTGCTGCTGCTGCTGCCTTGCCTTTTTGTCTGCATTAGTTTAATTGACTGAGCAGCCTGCATTAGAAACTATTCATTCCCCTGGTAACTGTGCTTGACAATCAGAAGTTATTCTTGGGGTGAAGGACTGGTACAGATTTGTTTTCCTTGGCTGCAAAACCGTAGCCCCTAATAGTTTCTCACTAATATGAACCAAGATTGACTTGGTTTACCACTAATTAGAAGGCAAAGGATATGCAGTCCTATCCAAAATAATTACTGTCTTCAGTGAATGGAAGAAAACTCTACTTGCTTCTCATTTGTTTTCAGATGCCTTCATTTTTCTGTGTTACTCCTGCAGTGGCTGCTGCATGAGAGGGCACTTCTGTTTGCAGAACCATAAAGTTGTTGAAAATTTTATTAAAACCTAACAGTTCCTCTTCTTTTTTGGGGAGGCGGGGGCAGTATATTTTTTTCACTAGGAAGCCACTAAAAGTGACACATGCGTGTGTCTGCACTGCACATGCAGCAGCAGGTTTTGGCTTGATTCTTTTACTGTTTAGAAAACAAAACAAAACATTCTGACTGTGTACTCGTTACCAGGAACACAGAATGCAGCTGCTGGCGTTCCTAGACAGTTCAGTTTCTATCAGTAATTGGTTTCARATATGCATTAACTTTCAGATACGCATTAATACATACTTTCATGCCTTGTGCCGGCCTGGTGACGTAATGAAAGGTGTCTTCTCTCTTCCCTCTTTGCTTGACTTTTGTGCTTGTCATGTATCTGTCATGCTTGGAGCTGGGGCCCGTGTGCGAGGTGAGTGTGAAGAAGTGCAAAGAGCTCCCTCCCTTCMGCTGCTCATAGATTGATGTGCAGCAGGGATGCACCTACGTTCCCTTCCTCCACGTTGGTGCAAATCAGGATGTGTGGGAATTGCCTTGTCCTGTGTGCTCAAGCTCCTCGGCACAGCCCAGTGGATGCATTGCACCTCCATGCTGGGACCTGCAAGGTATGTACAGAGAGGCAGTATTTTCTTATGCTGGCTGTTGCAAGGGAGTATCTGACTGTGCCCTTACTAACAGGTTTTATTTTTTTAACACAGATTGAGTCTCTTGTTTTAATTGACTAAGAAAAAGAACATGGAGAGAGTTTGAACCCATGACCTTGAGATAAATAGTTTCTTATTGAATCTCCAGGCCCCTCAGCCGCCCCCTCTTCTGAAAGTAGTGCAGTTTAATCAAAGGTCAGAGGTTTTGCTGTCTTTGAGAGCCTCAGAAAGAGGACTGCACAAGCGAGATGTGCTTCTTCCTCTGTGGCTGCAGTCATTCTGGTCCTGTTGAGTTTCCATTGAGCTAGTTTTGCTTGTTTTCTCTTTCTTCACGGTGACTCTGACCTTCTCTGGTCTCGCTGGATGCTGATAGAGGCCTGCTAATCAAGTCATCTGTGTTTCTGAGGGTTGTAACCAGAGATCCGTTGGCTATAGGCAAATGCCTTTATATGAGGCTGCTGTGAGTCTCTGAATGCAACGTGCTGATTTACAGGCTTGATATGAAACGGCTGACACTTGCCAGCTTTTCCCACTCAGCCCCCCCACAGGTGTCTCGTATTTCTAGGCTGAAGGCTGTGTGGTATCTCAAACACCCCTGCTTGGTCATTCTGGTCAAGTGCTGACTTGTGTATGGTCTCTGCTGTCTGAACTGCTGTGGTTGCTCACAGAGGTACCTTCCCCTCCCAGTTTATTCTCTTTGCTTTCTTCTTAGTGATGGTGCTCAGTCATGTGGCTGAGTCTTTTGTGGCAGATGTAGTACTCATCTATCTTATTCCTCTCCTTTCCTCCTCTCCTTCCTTTATTGTGACTCTCCTTGGACCCAGCCGATGGCTGGTATGGAAATGGCCTTGCTTGTTTGTGTGTTGTATGCTTGGAATACTCAAGTGTTGTGTTGAGTCACGTTCTGAGGTTGAAAGTACCAGCTAGCAAGTCTCAGAGATCTTCTTGTCCCAAAGTTTCTGTGGCTGCTTTCAGTTTTTTTCCCTTTGACAAACAAATTTGGTTTGATAGCATAAATATTGGCTGCAGGGACAAAATTCCTGCAGAGAGACTCCTCGTGGTGGACTGGGAGTAGATGAGGACAGGTATGATTGTGGTGTTGTGCTGTGTGGTGCTGCTGTGAATCATGCTAGTGAGATGGCAGAAGGGTTAAGAGGTCTTCCTTGGTCTCAGTGTTCATTCCTTTGGCACGATGTTGCACCCACACGCTGTAGCTAGTGTTTCAAACAAACAGCTAGATACGYGTCCAAAATAGGGTGCTCCAGTGCAGTAGGACTGAAGGATTTTATGGGACAAACTCCTGGAAGGACGTAGAGAATTAGTAGTTAAGAARACTTGCTGCTGAATATCCATCAAATGCAGGAAGAAGTTTAATCTTTTCCTCTGAGTATCAGTGTGTTCCGGAATGGAAACTGAGAGATTTTTAGTTGATATTTTTGCCCTTCTGCAAACTAAAAGCTTCTTTCTTTTCATCAGCAAAGAGGAATACAGTCAAATGAGCTAAATCCTATCGAACTGGAGAATTCTTATAGTTGCTGTTCGTGCTACTCAAATAATAAAGGAAATACAGTGCAAGCACGTTGCATATACTTCTCTAAATCAATATGAAATAGCAGAAACGAAGGAGTTGAAGGATTTCCTGTTCTTTATTTTTAAGCAGGAGCAGTAAAAATGTAATAATATTTGTGCTGAAAGAAATTATGTGATAAATCTCAGTCCCTTTTTGCAGACAATTAATTAASCTCCTTTGGTAGGAGGATAATCTGTAGAATTCCCATGGAAGTCTGCGAGGCTAATTTTCTTGCACAAGACACGGGCAGGATATTAGAGCTTCGAGGCTTTTGGTTTTGCCTTAGCAAAAGCCCCAGCCCAACGTGGCTGAGAAGGCTGGAGCTTGTAGGAGCCCAGGTTCTGGAGTAATGGTGCAAAACCAAGGCATGGAGAGGACTGTGTTCCTGCTAGCCACATCTCTGTTGCCTCCAGGAGGAGAAACCTTCCCCTTGACATGTAAGGGGAAACACATGGAGCTGCTGTCATTCTGGAGACRGGCGATTACCACGTTGTTATATTGAGATAGATGGGTGTTTGACAGCTATGCTGGGGGATGGCCTGTTCACAATAGTGCTGAGCTTGGGGATTAGGATCTTGTTTCCTTTCCATTGTCGTCCTATTATATAAGCTTGTTTTCCTCCCCACACCCCTCATCCGCTTGGGATGTTTTAATACTGGGGTTGCAGTGCRGCAGCCAAGACCTTATTTTAGCAGTAAGTGTCAGATGGGGAGAAGGTGGTGGAGGGGGCCTRTGTGTCCTGGGTGCGTTGCCTGGAGATGTGTCTTAGGACAGAGATGCTGGTGTTTGGGCGTGTGGAGACGCTCCATGCTGTTGKTTGGTGGTGCCTGGGTCTGGCTTCTTGGGTGACTTTGCAGCGCGTTGGCCTCCTGTGCAGGTTGGGCRGGTCGGCTGGCACGTGGTGGGTCAGCAGTGGCAGCTGAGCAGAGCCCGACCCTCTAGCCAGGGTGGCGATGCCTCCGTCAGTCCTTACCTTGCTGGCGGAGGGACCTGTCTTGAGAGGTTTCCTCTCGTAAGCTACGTGCTAAAGTGTCTGAATACCTASAAGAGGGATTTTTGTGTTGATTCCAGCAACCCTTGGCTCACCCCCTTTATTTTGCTCCCTGTGAGCCACGCAAGACCCTTTGGAGGGGAAAAGGGGATCACAGACTCCGTCCCCGTCCCAGCGTGGGAACTGGGACCTTTGGACAGTGCATGSATTTCCCAGGAGCAGGTCTGAAAAGCTGCCTCCGTTTTATTTTCTCCCACTTGGCCCTGAGGGCTAAAATCAGGACTCTGAATTCCAGCTGCAGCTGGGGAAAATTCAGGCACYGCAACAGCATTTTTAATGCATTTTCTCTATGTCTTAGTCCCTGTCGGTAATGGAGGTGATGGTGCTTTCTTGTTCAGAGAGCAGACACATCCGCAGACATCTGTGTTCCACTTATTTTTGAAATGTAATAATGGCAGTTATTAGGGCTTGTCAGAATTCCTCCCTCTTTTTTTGTATATACATTTGATAGATGGCTSTATTCTCACAGTGGAGATTTCTGCTGGAACATTGGCTTTCAAGTCGGTTCTGTCTTGTAAGGAAAAAAATATATTTCTTTACTCCTCTGTTTGTGATGGTAACACAAACTTCTGCTGAAAACAGAAACGTTTCCATGAAAAGCAGACCTTGGTGAGGTCTTCCTTCCATTGCAGCCTTTGCYTCTCTGCCCCATCACGTTTTTCTCTGGTTTGAAGATGTGCTCTTCCTCAGCCTCTTGATCCAGGTGTTTGGACCAGTGCTTGAAAAGGTGGGACCACCACACTAAGCAATGGTTATTTTCTTAATACGTATTTGGACACCTGGATTGTCCTGTCTGGAGCTATTCTCTGCAGGTCTGAAACTGTGGCAGCTTCATAGTAAGATATAAAGATGAGACAAAACAGCTAACGCTCAATCATCCTTGGAGAGGGGGAGAGGATGAGACAGACATTTGTAAGTCAGATATGGAGATTTACTGGTCTTGGCTGATTGGCTTCTTTTTTAGATGCTGTGGTGGATTATAATGCCTTCAGAAATATCTAGCCTCACTAAGTGAGCATGAAAGGGGGGAATCCAGCTGGCTGCCAGATACTTGCTGCTATTTGCAGATGACCTGGGCAAAGCTGGGTAAAACAGAAGGCTTCAACCACAGATGCTGTCTGGTTGTGTAGGCGCGAAGTTTAAAAAGATTCACTAAGATTATTTTATTTTTTTTTATCTTTAAAGAGCAAGAGAACCACCATGGCATTAAAGGTTTTACTGTGGTGAGTCCCAAGCARGCCTTGGGAGGAGATGACCTTTGCTTGCAAATTCTTGCCATTTAAAACCAAAGTGGATAAAGAACATCATCTGTTATAATAAAACATCCTCCCTCCTCGTTTTCATTTTTTGCGTTGCTTTGACTCTAAGCAGCACTATTAGACTGAATAAATGTGCAAAAAAACCCCGCTATCCTGGGTGATTTGAGCCTAACTGTGGTTTSATGAAGACCCTGGACTGAGAATGGGGAATGCTGAGCACTTGTCTGGTCTGTGATTTAGGGCATGACCCTTCTTTCTCCCCTTGTGTCCCTCGTCACCGTGAGTCTGTTTTTGCTCCCCGAGCRCCATTCTGCTGGTGCCGCTGCTCGGTGAGACTGGCCATGCCTCTGCAGAGGGAGATGCTGTTTTTTCGTTTGTTTTTGTTTGTTTGTTTGTTGGGGAGGGGGTATCAATGAGGCTGCTTTGAAAAAAACTGCTTCCAATAGGACCGAGGGAGCAGGAGCAGCGTGAGGCTGGCAGTCCCTGCTTGGAAATACCTGGTCCAGTCCTGGTGTCGATTACTGACATGCAGATCACAGGCAGCGCCGTTGGCAGCGCCGGGGAGCTGCTCAAAGGTCACTCGGGAGTGGGACCTGGGGGCTTTTTGGCATGTGCCTGCTGATTCCTCCCGTTCCTGAGCCACCCTCCTCTTCCAGCCGCCTTTTCAGCACTATGTGCACTTAAAATAACAGGGATCTGGTATGGCTGGCTCTGCTCTTGGGTTGGGCTCCACTATTGCCCAGTTCTTGCAGTTGAGGGGCTCGTGTCCACAGCTCCTGGCATATTGTAGGTGGGTCTGTCCCACAGCTGCCTTGGCCRCTACATAAATATGTCCTGCCCCATGCAGTTTTTCATCTGGGCAACTGTTTTGCTATAACACAGCAGTCTCTGTGCTGAGAAGGCGAATCCTGTCCCTTTGGGGCTGCTGTGCCTAAAGGAATGCACTAGAAGGGTCTTGTCTCCTGCTTCCACCCTTGTCCCTTTTCATCTTTTTAATCTAATTTTCTGAGCCTTGTGGACAACCTGAAAAATCTGGTGTGCCATCACATGAGTCGGGTGGCCTGGAAGCCAGAAACTGGGGCTTGTGGGTGATGTTTTATAGCAAGGCCCTCTGCCCATAGGTACGGAGGGGGCTGCTGGTGGTACTTGCTCTGGAATTGGTGCTAATTTTACCCGTTGGGGCTGATGCTGTAGGGCTGTGCTGCGACTGGCACCAGTTTTCCTGTAGGGTGAAGGACGGCCCAGGAGTTTGGAAGAGATAAGTCCTTCTGTGGTCAGTTTTGACACACAAACTGTGGATTTGAGAACTTCTGAACACGGAGTACTGAGCGGTTTCTTGCAGATCCAAACTCGGGGGCAGCTCTTCTGCATGTGAAACTTGAGCTTCGCTAAGTACGTCAACTGCTTTACATCAGCACAGGGTCTCGCCTCCTGAAAAAGCAGCGGTCAAGCGTGTTAGTTGGGGCCGTTTGYACTGATAAATTTGGGAGCAGATGCTGGCTGCTGGCGGGATGGGAAAGTGGCACAACAGAGGAAATGTTTCTGCAGCGTTCGTTATCATACATGATCTGATTATCAAATAACTTTAGAAATCTTTATTGTGGCAGTTTAAGAAACAAAATGTGAAAGGCACAGAAACGAGTGAGCACGCATGAAGCTATTAGTCAAGGCCAAATGCTGCAAACATCAATGCTCTGGCATAGCAAGGTAGGTCAGTACCTCAGGGCAGCTATGGTCAAGTGGAGAGCTACTTACATAAATAAGTTAAATTTTATGTCAGGATTGAGTTCTGMAGTCAGGTTTACCTGTGAGGGGATTGATTTTTCTGGAGGGCGAGATACATCAGACCTCAGACAGCTCTGTAGGGTTGGTGGTGCTGAGCACTGCTGAGGATTAGGTCTAGCTCTGGAACTAACCTGAGCTTTCTGAATTGGAAGACTTTGACCAGCACATAATAAATAATGGCACAGAGTGGGAAAGATATAAAAATACATTTGTCAAAACCTAGCAGGCTTTTAAGTGCTTTTCATTTAAAATGAAAAGGTCAGATTGAATGGGGTTGTTATCTGGGGACCTATGTGAGCACATGCCAGTCACGGAGCAGCRGACCCTTGTCAGTTCGTGCTGATGCCTGACTTGCTGAGGACTTGCTGGAATTAAAATTGTTGACTGGAGCAGTTAGAACTGCAGCTCTCCTTGTGACAGTCAGGCCGAGACATCAGTTGTTCCACACAGGAAAGGGAATGAACTATCCCGCTGTGAAGCTGCTTTATCCCGGTTTCTGTTGCTCGTTCTTGGGCTGCTGCAAGCATAGCCGTGCTGATTGAAAAGAAAATTCTGAATATTGGTAAGAATTCGAGTGCAAACCACATTTTAAAATGAATACAGCTTTTGCCCAGTCGGAAAAGCCTATGTCACTTGTGTATGTGACACACAGCTGTCATATTAGCAGTGTGTAATTAGTAGTTATTGACATTATTTTGATGGATAAGATTTTCTTTGAATGGGAACAGTGTTTCTAATTACTTCAGGCTGCTGTAATGCCATTCTAAAGTAACCTATTTTTCTGAAAACACTCGCCATACTTCTCTGGAAGACAAACTTGTTGCCCATTTGTGGAAAAAAAAATTATTAACAAATTAGGACAACTTGAAACATACTAGAGAATTAATTTTTAAATCGAGCCATTGTAAATTACTGCTTTTAATTAGGAATTACATTCACAGGCAAGGCACTTTGCTTTACATACTGTGCCTTGTATGCAAGTTCTTTCAGCTTTTCCTTAGGACAGGCTGATTCTTAGTGCACACCTCTAGTCAGCGGGTGAAGGGATTGCTTCTGATCATCAGGTCTTTCTGGATCTTAGAGCTGGTGGATCTCAACCTCTCAGCTTGTTTTGCGTTCACCTTGGGATTGCTTTTATGACTCCTAAGCACTTTCTCAGCTTTTTATGAGCGTTTTTAGTTTGTATGAATGGTTTCTTTTTTTTTTAACTAGTTGGAAAAAAAATACGAAGAAAATGATCTTAGGTCAGACTTACACTTTCAGGAAGTTTTAGTTCCTGTAGTTTCTTCAGATGTTACTTAGTACTGTGACGATGATAGCTGATTCCTGCTCTATTTGCTTGTAGGAATATTTGCTTAAAATTATTCTCAATGCTGTATTGCCCATTTAAGTGCTTCAGGGTACATTAATATAAGTCATTTGTGATGTGCTGAGCATAAATATGAAGATGCATGTGTGCACGTTTATGTGTGTGCAGGCTCTGAAATCCCAGTGAAGTCGGTGATGTGAAGTTACAGGAACTGTACTGCGTTATGCGAGATGGGAGCTTGACCATATAAAGGTGTATTGCCAGAGAAGCTCTCTGCAATTATCTCTGTCAGGCCTGTGATGAGAAGCAGGGATTTTTTTTTTGTGCGAGATTAAARTCCAAATTCATCATGTACATTATTGTCCATTAATGGTGATTCTGTATGAGAAAGGACCTGAGTTTGGTAAATGTAGAATTACCGTCATAGGTGGAATTATCTGTCAATAATATTTCTGTAGTGATAGTGCCTAAAAATCCCACAAAAGTTGTTGGGGCATGCTGTAGGAAACCCAAAGATGCATCTTTAGGGCATACCTTGCATATGTTTTCTTGGGGACTCTTGTGGAGGAAGGACTTGTTTTGGAATTAGTGGCAACAGTCTGGGTCGTTCCTTTAGCGTTAGCTCATTTGTGTTCCCCTCCTGAGCCAAAGTGGGCATGAGCATGATCAAGAGGAGGCCAGTGAGGCACGCAGCACGGAATGGGAYGGATCCTTCTTTGGGGCGGGCTGGTCTTGTACTGCCCGCATTAGCTCTGGACCCCTGAAAGGCGATCGGACAGGGGAGGGCTTGGTCGAGGTTTTCTGCTGTCTCCAAAGATCTTGCACGCTTCCCTGGTAGAGTCAGCGGGGCTGAGGCTACAGGAATGGTGGTGACAGGGGATGTGGGACAGCCGGCACAGAGAGTAAACTCCGCTGGACGCAGCTCAGCCCTGTGTGTTGAGTCCTGGAACTGACGTTAAGTGAAACTCTGGGGTTAAACCCGATCAAAGTCAAGCCCAAGCCAAGGGCTCTGTGCACGAGTTGGGTCCCCAGAATATTGCCTTACCTGGAGTTCTCAGAGGCACCGTTGTGGGCTGAACCGAGACAATATTGGAACTAGAGGGGAATGTTTGTTGTCTTCAGCCCTTGCAGATAAGAACAAAGGGCATTTTGCCAGGAGCCTGTGGGAAGGACCTAGATTGTATATAACACTACAGCATTTTAGAATGAAAAGTAAACATGCACAACCATAATATTTGCTTGTACTTGTCTCCTCCTTGATGGATAGAGAGAAATTACTCATTGACTGAGTTCACCAGCAATAAACCCCTGCAGTTACTCATCTTCATCTCAAGCCTCCAGTGAGTGGGAGAGGCCAGTAATGGGCCACTGCAATCTGTGAGTGAATCTGCTCTTGCCGCACCCAAGGGTGCTGGGGACACTTGATGCCTGCTCTGCCTAGACTTGGTAGAGCCCTATGGGACACCTTGCCTGGGTGCCCTCATAGGGACTGTGGTCTTTGGGAGGGGCTGAGTTGAAGAATTACGAGTCGAAAGCTGCTGAGCTGAGATGGGCTGCATGGGCCTTGAAAGCAACAGTGAACAGCTTGAGCTGGACACGATGGGGACCTGGGTTCGGGTGACAAACCCTGAAGGGCAGCTGGGCTTCATGGCTGTGTGCTGGGCAAAGACGGAGCTGGTGGTGAGGCAGATAGGGCTTGCGGGCAGGCGGGATGCAGGGAGGAAGGCGCGGGGAGAGGCAGGAAGGAGCGCGCGCCGCAGATGTCGCGGGTCGGCACGGACCCGGCGTCCATCGGGGGGTGACGCGTGGGCATGGCTGCTGCTCTGGCCTCCGTGGCCATACCCTGCGTGGGTGCAAAGTAGTTAAGTTGGCCTTCGTCTTCTGTAGAGGGAAAACCAGCACTAGCCATGTCGCTTAGCTTTGACTGCATGGGCCACCCTAAAGGAAAGGCCGAGGAGGCTTTAAGAATATATGGTGTTTTCTTTGCAGCCGTGTTTCTACAGGAAGAGGTGAGAAACTCCCTGAAAGGGAATTTAACAGAGCAGCTCCATGAAATGGCTGTGCAGAGGCAGAAGATTTAGGGAATGGGAGGTAGTATAGGTCTGCTTGTGGCAATTGCAAACTCCATGAGCGTCGAACCTGGTTTGAATGGTGCCTCCTAGGTCTCGCTGTACAGTCACAGACTGACCATTTACCTGTTCTGTCACTGTGTCTCCTTTTACCTCCTTCTCATGAGAGACATGAGAAATAGTAGCCTGGTGGCTGTGACTTGAAGAGCTGTAACTTGTCAGCTGAGTTGTAGCTAAAAGCCTGGGCTTCTCAGCCAGGTTGTGGCACTCCCAAGGTAAAATTTAAAGTATGGGAAAATGTGGATTGAGCGTGCAACACCTTGTCACAGCTTAGCGGCTGCATGGGAACTTGGTCATTTTCAGTCTTACATCCCTATCTTTAAAAATCGACAAGTTTTGTTGTATTTCTAATGTGCTGTCTTAAAACACACTGTGCAGTGACCTGGTATGAGGTTGTGGAGGTGGCTTTTATGGGGCCCTGAGAGCGCTTGCTGTTAAACAGTCCAGAAAAGGAGAGGTTTCTGTCTAGGAAAACTGAAGAAGAAAACTCTCCTTTTCCCAGAAGCTGTGTGGGATAAACTGCAAGTTCTGCAGAAGAGTTGTTGGGAGGCCCACCCGGCGTGCATCACATGGAAAACTCTGTCTTCACAGGGCTGGGAAGGAAATCCAAAGTCGTGACTCAGGAGGAGCCTGAGGAAGACGGAAGCCCTGCTCGTCTCCGAGAGCCGCCCCACCGAGCTCTTCCCACCGGACAAAGCTCCATAGTGTGAGACCTGGTACGTACCCATGTCTCGCAGACCAAGGGCAGCTTTCCCTGGAGGGTGGGTGGCTTTTGAGAGTGACATTTGGTGCCTCTCTGCTAATACATGGTACTGACTCCTGAGTGCGGAGAGGGGTTGGAATCATTGGGAAACACGAGGCAGAGGCAGTGATTCCCTTTGCAGCTTGCAACCGGAGGCCTTGGTGGCGAGGGGCTCAGCACCTGTGGGGAGATGAGAGCATTCAGAAGTCGTGACTGACTGGGACTGGGGTGTTAATTATGCTTTCTGCGTGACGTATGGTGCGATGCCATACGTGTCTAGGTGATGTGGGAAGGGTATTCACAAATGCATGCATAATGAGTGCATATATATATAGATACACACAGTACAAGTCTGGGCACACTGAAACCACGATGCACAATGCATTTATAGTATATACTATATGAAGTGTATGAGCTTGGGGGTGTATATACCAAATGTCTGTGTATTCTATATATGGAGATAAAAGAATGCATATGCATTCATGTTGCCTTTTTTTCTCCTTCCCTTTCTCTGTCTCTTCTATTTCTCTGTGGAGGTGCCGCAAAGCTACCAGATCCAACCTCCTGGGGAGCCTTTCTGGCCAAGGTTTTGCAAGCCAACACCTGCTTTGACTGCCCGACCTTTTCTCTTTTTTGCATTCATTCTCTGCCTGCAAAATGAGACTGTCACAAACGTTTGTGTTAAGTTTTGGGCATAGAGCACTTGAGCTTGCAAGCCCCGAGTCTGTTCCTGTGCATGCCAGGGAGGGCGGGTGTGCATGCGTCTTTGTGCGTATGGACATCTCTAGTCCTCTGTCTGCGTTGGTCTGCCTACCCATGGAGCTGTAGCAATCTTTGTGTTATGTACGTCATGCAGTTGTGCTTTCTGCCTCTTCGAGACATTTTATGAATCAAATATACAGAGCGATTCTGCTTATGTAATGTCAGGTTATGTAATGTCATTTAAAAGAAATTACTCATGCCTGACCCGGTGGCCGAGTGATAATGATCCACACTTCTGCGCAAGAGGCTTGGGTTTTATTTTATTCCCTGTTCTCCAACAAGTTTTTATTTTCCGGGGTTAGAAGTGGAGTGACTTGTGGCACTGTGTAAGTGGGAGCTGTTGCTCAGGGTATAGTTGGATGCTGATTTCCTCTTCCCTTGGGTTTCTCTCCTCTGTCCGGTTTGCTGCTCTAAAGCGGAGGCAGCAAACCCTGGCTCATGCATTTGAAACCTGGGACAGCAGTGATGCTGTGGCGGCCCTGTCCCCAGAAGGGAGGATGCCCCGGGGTGAATGGGAGGAAGGCCAAGAGCCAGTCCGGACAGGCACCTTCGGTGCCCCAGTTTAAAACAAGGAGGGTAGGAGGGCAGAGCTGTAATGCCACGTGAGCGGGGAAGCCCAAGCGAGATGGTAGCCCTGTCCTTGGTAACGTCAACCTGGAGAAATAGAATCACAACAGCCACGTGGTGGCTTTCCAGTCAGCAAGTGCTCTCGAGAGGACGCTCCTGACTGCAAGGGGTCCCCGTGGGCCCATCTCTGTGGGCCTTCCCTGAAGGGTGAAGCTGGTGCTTGCTTCCTGCCGGGCAGCTGCAATTTGCGCTTATTGAAAAGCAGCTCTCGGCTGCCTGCCAGGAGCCGGGACCTGGCGTGCCCTCGTGTGYTCCAGGCCCCAAGTTCCCAGCCCCTGCAGCGCTTTGTTTCTGGCATGGGAGTCCCACTAAGGTCGCAGAGCTCTTAGTCCCGGGTTCCCACCCCAGGAGCCGTAAACGCATCCTGCCCGACGCCGGCCTCAGTAAGAGGCGGTGTTAGCAGCCGGCGTTCCCCTGGGTGCCCGCTGCCCTGTCCCCACCGTGCGTGCAGCCTGCATTCCTCTCCGGTTTGGTAAGCCGTTCGCCTCCCGAGCTGACACAGCTAATATTTCCCCCGCTGGCAGGGCAGGCACATTAATGGCATTTAACTGCTCAGGGGATCCGCGCTCTGTTAAAGCTCCAGCAGCCGCCTGGGTCAGGAAGGGCTGCTGCGCTCCTGGCACCAGCTTTCAACTGGTCTAGTCTCTTCTCCAGCACTTTTGTTCTCTCCCTTGTCTTGTGCTATCGTCATCTTTGTCTTGCTGTTGAAACTCRTGTTCTTCACGCAGGCAATGCCCTGGGAGACAGTTTTTTTCCTGTAAGGGGCTGAGAAACTTGTTCAGAGGCTGCAAAACCTTTGTAGGTACTARCTTATGTGACCTTTGTCACTATAGTTTTGGAGCAGCTTCTTCCATGGTGACGACAGTGCTCTGAACATCTCTGTTTCTGACCATGGAAAACGTTCCTGAAGGCCAGGCTGCTGGCTGGGATATGTGGCTCTTGGGGAGGCTGTACTTTAGTTTTTAGAAAAACAAGCAATTCTGCTCCCTGGAATGATTCTCCCCCRCCCTGCATTTTGGGAATATGTTGCCTATTGTACCTTTTGCTGTCATTTGAGTTGTTGCTTGTTTATGGAAGCTGAGTGAAGCATAATGGACATGTGCCTGTATTGCCCGCTGATTGCCWTGTATTGCCCTGTCCTGGAGGTAGCATCACTGTAAGCAGAGCCTGAAACTGGTTTTATTTATTTGTTTATTTTGCAGAGGTAGTACTGGATCATTATGTGAATGTGTATCCTAAAAGGCAGAAAGCTTTGCATTAGTGGTTGTTTTCCTGAGGCAGAAACTCRGGTATTTTCTCTGTCCTGTGCTATCAGTGGCAGAACTCGTGCTGTCCAGGATCCCTGCCCTCCGTCCAATAACCAGAGGGGATGATACGGCCTCAGTTGCTGCAGGGTTCCAGCTCTTCTCAAAGCCGGTGATTCAGTATCAGTAAAAGCCAGATGTATTCTAATGCCACTTTTTTACAGTTTATTTTGGCCATACATGGGCAAAGTCAGCTTTGGAATTCCTTCCCTATAAATTCAATAGCATCTTGTGGGCGGTGGTGGGGAATCGCTCGGGTGGTATCAGCTCGGCAGTCTGTTCCCGTTGGAAACGTCCTGATGTGCACATTCCTCGAGCGCTGCGTGCTCGCTGTAGCTCGTGCTGCAGCTCCGGGGAGGACCCCTGCCCTTCAGGGCAGAAGAGCTTCCCTCGCTGCCCTGCCAGGGGGGGCCACGTGCAGCCACGTGGGCTGAGGCGGGGAAACCTTGGGGTYTCAGGCTGGAAAAGTGGTTCTGGCAGAGCGAGTATCCAGGGATGCTGCTTTCTGGGAGATGTCAGCTTGTCCAAAGAGCACATTCCTTTGCTCAGACCCGTGTTTTCCTCATGTGCAGCAAAATCAGATACACTTTTTTTTTTTTTTTYCCCTCCTCTTCTGCAAAACACCAGATGAGCCAGGCCAGGGGAGCTCTTCTCTGCCCCAGGGGCCAGTTGGAGTTGGATGTGGCAGTAGGACCCTGYGGCYGCACGCAGCCTGGCTCGTGCTGATGTACCCCGTGTGCCAGACAGGTTTTGGGTCTGTGTCTCTCGGGGGCTGATCGCCGAGCCCTGCCTCTTCTGCTGCCGAGCTAGCATCRCTATAAACAGAGCCCGAAGTGCCTCCTTGCCTTCAAATAACGCTCGGGGAAACCCTTCTGGTCGGCTTTCTGGGGGTGAGTCGAGCGAGGGATGGAGCAGCCCGGGCGCGGGCTCTGCCGGAGCTCCCGCCGTGCGTCCCGGGAGGGGACGGAAACGCGCCCTGCGTGTCACGGGTCAGGCCAGGAGCTGCTCCCGCGCAGGCCGGGACGGCAGCGGTGACGGGCACCCTGGGCTCGGGCTGCGCGAAGGCCGGCGCGGATAACGCGGCGGCGCCTGGAATTCGGTCCTGAGGGGGGCAAGTCGTCCGAGTGCCAAAGCCAGGGAGAGAAGGGTGATTTTTTTTGACATCCTTTGGAGTTTTGATCTCCATATTTGGAAATGTTTACCCATTGCTCTGATCTATTGCAAGGGAGGGGAGGTGACTCAGGGTCTGGTGGAAGCAGGATTTGAATTCCTGTAGTAAGGTTTTTTTTTCCTTTTTTTTTTTTTTTCTCTCTCTCCCCTTCTTGTTTTGGAAGCTTGTTGTGGTCAGTTTTCAGTTCTCTCTTGCTCCCGGACCTTGTTCCAAGCTTGATCTGTTCGGGAGGGAAGCGTGTCGGTGAAGGAGCTTGCCTGGATGCTGGTAAGTGCATCGTCGCTGCTTTAGCAAGTGGCTGGGGAGTTTGTGTGTTTTGGTTAGTCAGATGGATTGCATCAAAGCGTGTGCGTGGCCGCTGGTAGGGGCAGGCATGTGGATCTCTGCTCACCCRTCAATGAAAGGGACCCAATGAAATTTTCTGGAGCAGGGAAAAGTAGCTCGGTGGTTGAGTCTCAGCGGCAAAACGTTTTTCCATGTGCTGTTTCCTCAGGCCTAGGGGTGAGGATGATTTTAGCAAGCTTCCATTCAGTCATGCTCTTCTCTCTGCTTTTGCTGGTGTGGTATGTATGTATGTATGTACTGTCAGCAAGTAAAATAAAGCTTAAATATGATTTCTGTCTTAAAAGGAAGAGTTGTGTGTTAGAAAAGCCCACATGCTATGAATCCCAAATGTTAATATTTAACCCCGTTTCATGAGGGAACTGAAGAARCTTAGCTGCTTTCACCGGATAGAGACCCACTGCATGTTTTTTCCTATTATTCTCT
This sequence comes from Eudromia elegans, assembly GCA_003342815.1. Taxonomy (NCBI): domain Eukaryota; kingdom Metazoa; phylum Chordata; class Aves; order Tinamiformes; family Tinamidae; genus Eudromia; species Eudromia elegans. The sequence continues at coordinate 11,582,236 of PTEX01000002.1, forward strand.
ATTTTTCCTTAGTTTGGGGTTTCTAATCTGTCTGATACTGCAGCTGTCTGGTTCTCCTTTCCCCTCCTTCCCTCCTTTTTCCTGAAAGGAAACCGCAGTTCATCCAGAGAGTCAGGATAGCGGGTGGAGGAGGGGGGGGGGACCATTTTGCTTCCTGTTTTATTCATGGCAGCTAAACCCATGCCCAGGAGCCCCACGCGGCCGCCCCGCATTCCTGCTGTCATTTGGAGCATRTAACGCGCGGAGCGCTYTGAGCGGCGGCTCCGCGGCGAGCCYGTCCTCCGCKGGGGACCCGGGYGCTCCATCCATCCCGCGGGAAGGTGCGAGGACGAGGAGCGGCCGGTGCTGGTGCCGCGCGGCCCGTGCGTCCCCCTCGCTCGCTGGCGTGTTGGGGCTGCTGCGGACCTGTCGCTGTCACGCGTTCGCTGCTTGAAGTTTAGAGCTTGGAAGAGTCGTGCCTTTGGTTTTCTGTGGCCCTTCTGTGTGAGGTTAATATGTGTTTTGGCTTCAGGTTTTCAGGTGAGAAACRGGCCTTTTCTGGTCAGGAAAAGGCACCTGAGTTTGTGCAAGGCTGGGACATGCTCTAGGAAGCCCTGAGGAGCCCCAGCAASAGAGCCGGCAGTGATGGGACCGCTGCAGCGTGTTCCCGCGGGCGGGACCTTCTTGGGGTCTGCAGAATGTACTTCGTTTTAATCCGTTCAGCTTCGGCGCTGCGGCGCGTGGAGGCCTCGATGAGGGCGCAGCCGCCGCCGTGCTGAGCTTGGTGTTGGCACGGGGGCTTGAAGCGGTGGCAAGTGGGGTGCTTCGCATGGCCCTGGTGCTCCGGGACCCTCCGTGGGGCAGCCTGTGCTGCAGGGGAGCATGTGCCTGAGGGCCTGTCCTGCTGCCTGGGGCTGAGCTTGGCGTTTTGGGGGCAGCCTGGCTGTTTTTGTGCATCGGGAGGGATGGTGCTCCCTTCCCCTCGCGGTTGCCCCGATCTCTGCACCATGTGTGGGGAGATGGGACAAGCAGGGCTGGGGCTGGCTGCCATTACACCCATGCGAGCACCCAGGGGCCCTTCTTTCCTGCCTGTTGTTCTGTTTCATCATCCTGAGGATGTGGCTGGAGTGAAGGCAACTGGCAAGCATGCGGACCACCMGGGCTGAGCTCGGTGCCCACCTTTGGAGCCACCAGCCCCGTGGCAGCCGGCGGGCACCGCGCGGTGGAGAACCGCGGCCGACGTTGCCGGCTGCAGAGCGGGTGCACTGGTGTTTCTGCAGGAGCTGGACCGACCCTGTGACTGCTGATGCTAACCAGAACCTGCAGCAGATGCCAAAGAAGGGATTTTCTCCCGCTCCAGGCATGGAGCCGTTAAGGGTTGAACTKTCAATTAGCACTAAGTATTTTCCTCCGGCAGCGCGGCGTCCGTGAGTGCTCCAGCACATGCAGCTCTGGGCTGTACGCGGGATGGGTTCACAGCCCGTCCTTCGTCCCCAGGCAGGGACCGGACAATGTGGTTGCTGCCTGCTTGTGGTGCCTGTGGTGAAATCTCAGCGATGTCCCCACGCAGCTCAGGTGCCACGAGGAGGTTTGGTGGGTGCTGAGGGGCTGGCACCTGCACCCCATAGCAGGGAACTGCCCTGGGTGGCATGTGGAGAGCATGTTTCAGGGTGCAAGGGGTGATGGAGAGGCAAGATTGCAGGCCTGGGTGATCCTCTGYGTCTGATACTCCATGTTTCCCTTAGGCAGAGGTTTCCGAGCCCTTAAACACTAAATTGTGTCTGCAGGCTGAGAAACGCCGAGTTATCCTTGATGTGCCCATRTTGAAACCAAGGCTCCATATGAGCTACAACATATCTGGGAGGATGCAGGTCTKCTGATCCCATGTGACTGTTGCATGTTCAGCTGCTGCATACTCCTGTATGCAGAGGTTTTGCCATTTTAGGATGGAAAGTAATATTAAGCATGTTTTTTCTTACTCTAATAAAATCATACTTTTTGGAGCATGGAGTAGTTCTGCATGAGTTGCTTGAAGGTGAACCAAGTGAGTGTTTCCTCAAGTGGGTATATATTGCTAGCGTATGACACAATCCCAGCATATATTGTTACTTCAGGAGTTTCCAGACCAGGCTTTACCTGGCTTTGCTGCTGCCCCTTCCTAGTGCCTGAGCAGAGGGCGGCCTTTTAGGAGATGTCTGCTGTTATTAGCTTTATGCTGCACATGTGTTTGAAACAGCTGTTGCAAGCAGCAGGAGAACTTCCTTTCAGCCTCCTTCTTTCTAACTTCAGTCAACTTTGGGGAAAATTTGCTCCTGCGATCTAAATATTTGCATTTGGGATGAGATTTCTCAAATGAGAAGAACTTGTTTTCCTCTAGCGAGCACATCAGTTCAAGGCCTGGTAAGCCTGGGAGGAGTCAATGTTGCTCTTGAATCTTTCCCACCATCCTGCCTGTAGCAGTTACCTGAGTGCAAGGCTTCCCAGCTGCTTATTGCCTCAAATGCGGGTTGGCATCTGGTTTAACATCAAGTTTAAAAAGCCTTGCTGCCTGGGTTTGGAAGGAAAGGATTTTTTGTGACATAATATCTTGTACCCCTACCATGAAAACTACCCAGCCATGAGTTATAGTAAAGCKTTCCCTTTTGGCAGCTACTTTCCTCCTACCTACTTGTTTTTTAGGTAAATCTCTCCTCAACTTTTTAAGCCATTCCKCTTTTCTCCATGGAAAGTCATTATTATCTCTGGGAATTAAGGAAAAGACAGGAGAAGGGAATAAATGGATGTTAAGTAGAAAACAATCAATTAAATAGTGCATAGCATGTAATTTTCCTTGGAAACTTACCATGAAACTGAAGAGCGTTTTAACACCTAGTAATTTAAATTGTGTTTGAATACTGTTAATGGGGTGTTTGAATGGGAATTTCAGTCATTTCACAGCAGGTTGTTTTCTTTAGTACCCCTTCATTCACTTTAAGAAAAAAACAACCTCAAAGCAAGGGATATCCCATAGACAACTGGTCCAACTCTTGCCAGTAAAGGGTGACTCTGAAATTTTGCAAGGCCCTGTTTAATTCAGAACCGTTGGCTGCTTTAGGCTGAGCTCTTCTGGTGTGAAATCCATGGAGATGCAGCAGTCTTTAGATAAAGACGTTTGTAGGGCTTGTTTTTTATGGAAGGTGGGAAAATAACATGATCTCCACTGCACCCACAAGCACTGAGAGCTCCCTGGCTGCCGTGACTCACCCAGGGCACGCGGGGAGCGTGCAGCCGTGCTCTGAAGAGGCACCTCTTGCTTTGGAGTCCTGACGTGCTGCCCTGCTACAAAGCTGAAGAGCCTTAAGGAGCGACTCGCCTGCAGGCATTCCATGGGCTCGGGCAGACCTGGGAATGCAGCCCAGGTCTGGGTCTTTATCACCTAGAACAAATCATAACAGTGTTTTGGGATCTGATCCCGAGTCACTTATTCATAAAAGAAACAACAGAGAGGTGCTGATCATCTGTAGCTCCAGGATATTTATGCTTGGGTTCTCTGCGTTGTTCTTCCCGTCTGAGCGCTCTCCTCCTCACTCCCAACTCTGTGCTAGGCTGCTGCTGATTTCCCTGGGAGCCTGGGTGTAGGAAGGCAAATGCAAGTTGCCTGATGTCTACTGCTGAATGAACATTGCATTTTGAGAGCAGGGTTTTTGTAAATCCGTGGGCATGCTTGAACATATGGAAGGGGGTTCCAGTGTAAAAACAAATCTGGCCTTCTGTTTCTGGATGTGTAGGTTGCTTTCTTAGACGATGGAACCTTTGAAATCTGTCTCTGCAAACATGGCTGTTAAATTCTATTTCTAGAGAAGTGAGGCAGCTGCGTACACTTAAAAAAAAAAGCTATAAAGCTATATAAAGGCCATATTTTCCCCAAATGGCCTTTTCAGTTTTGCCTACCAGTAGGCTTGGCCGGCAGGAGTTTGGTGGAAGCGCAGCCACTACTGCCTGTTTATGCACAGGCCTGAGCAGTGTAAGAGCTGGGCAGGTCTCCAGGGACAGAGCTAAGCACAAGCTCTTYAGCCTCTCCAGTGAAAGCTACTGCATAGAAGGGCGCCTTCAAAGCGAGGGGGGAATGTGCTTGTTGCTCTGATTGTTTTTACATGATGATCCTTTGTTTTCTAGGTAATTGCTTTGTCCTCTGGAGCTGACAGGGGTTTTGTTTTTAATTTCAGTTTCGTCCTTCTTATTGCTGACTGCCTTGCCTATGGTGACCATCTCTTTTTAACCATAGCAGTATGCAGGTTGGCTTTAATGTACATGAAAGTTAGGTACTTAAATACATTCCCCTTTGCTATGTAATCTAGAGACAGCTGCTCAATTCAGACGAAACCAAATAGCAAAAATGTCAACCCTTCCTATGGGTTTGGATTAGAGTTCTCTTATTATAATAGTGTAATCATTTATACTTCTTGACATATGTGCTATTCAGAGTGCTTTATGAGTTGTTAACTTATTGCAGGGCAGAGGTATATGTGTAAGAAAGCTGTATCAGATAATGTCATAGAGCCTGTTAAAACTATAGGGAAAGAGAAGGACATGGCTTTGGAGCAAGCTCAGAATGAGCACTGGAAGGTATTTTTCAAAAAGGGCATTGGAAATTGGCATTTTTAAATGACTCAGTTGACAGACCACATGAAGGCAAGGGGCTGGTTTGCAAAGCAGGGCAGGAGATGAAGGCCAGGCAGTGCAGCAGTGCAGAGGGCCAGACAGCAGGAACTTTGGGAGTTAGGAAACCTCAGACAACTCGGGTTCTCCTAAGATAACGAACCTGCTGATAAAGTGAACCCTATGAACTGTTTAGCAAGTACTGCCTTTTGGTTGCCTCTTTTTGCCCTGTGCATTRTGGCTAATTTTTTGTAACTTTCCATTTTAATGCACACCCAACAGCCTCCTTATCTCCTCTCCAGCTTCCTTCCAAAGGTAGAGAGGCACCTGGTGATGGAAATCAATGACGAAGAGGCACCTGGATGATGGAAGTCAGCACAGCTTTGAAAGATGCTGTCCTTGAAAACCACTGTGTGTGCCTGCTAGTCCAGAATCGTGTTGAATAGAAATGAGACACGAGGAGGGGGATGAAATAATTCYAGAAAGTTATTTGTGACCATGCTCTGCTATTGCTAATGCACATGGTGCTCCTACAAGCTTCTGTATGTCTCATGGTTTGAGGTTTTGGGTTAGCAATGCTGGTGAAGGCCCTTTGTTTGCTCACCTCCCTTTCTCAACTATTTATGAAGCATGCTGATAAATTCAAGTAACAGCCTTGCAACTGAGAGATAAGAGATAAGGAAGAAAAAGTCTTATGTGTAGATTAGTATGCTGCAGATAGAAGGCAAATACTAAGCGAGTTCTGTGAAGGGAGCCCACACCAAGCTACCTTGGAATGCTGAGATTGCTTATTTATCATTTACCTGGCCCTGTAAATGTATATTGCACTTTACAGGTAGGGAAGAAGACAGTCCTTGTCCTAAAGAGTCTGCAATCCAAGACAGACAAAATATGTGCTTGAGGGCCAGCTAGAGGAGGGCAGAGGTGGTTGCTGAAGAGAGMGATAAAGGGGATTCCTAGAAGAAAAAAGTATTTCTGAGATGGAGTTAYGAGTGGTGGAAAAAAGGGTGTTTTGCGATGTCAGAGGACTGGATAGATGAAGGTGGATAAATAGGAGTGGAAGGAGATGAGAAGATCTGAAAGGAAAGAAAAGAAGGTTGAAGGGGAGGGTAGAAAGTGAGAAAGAAGTAGGTGGAAAAAAGCAGCAAGGCAGCAGTGGGAGGGGATGCTGTAGATGAGAGTTGAGATGACCTTAACATGTCTCGATTGTGTGTTAAAAGCTGTGCTGTAACTCAGCTACTAGGATTAGTCACTTGCCAGCATACAACGTACCAGTTTCTTCTTTGAATGGAGAGTGTTGGTTCTGGATAGATTCTGGGGCTGGTCGATGCTTGGGTTTGATTCCAGGTCTTGGGTTTGAACTCCTCATGCTTCTGGTGAGGGGCTGTATGCTTCTGCTGTACATATGTATTCCTGTATGTGCACCATTGTGAAAACCTTAATAGGAAAGAGCATGGAAGGAAAGGAAATGACCACCTCCTGCTTGATACCATAAAAGTTAATCCTACAGGCAGCCAATAAGTTAGACTCTGCTTTTAGGTAGCAAGACTATGCCTAGGACCTGGACCTTTTCTTCATAAGAGTGTTGTCCTGGAGGGACAGAGGTGGATAACATATTAATGGCACGAGTAGCTCTTGAAGTGACACAAGGCTGCTCTCCAGTGACGCTTGAAGGGATATGGGTGGCATTAGGGTGTTTTGTTGCAATGTAATCCTTGCAGCTAGGTCTATGTGCTTTAAATTCCACAGAAATGAGCTGRGAAGAACTCACTGGTCATCTGGTTTCTACATATACTGCTTTTAGTTCCCTGAAAAGGCCTTAGGACTTCCTCGGCTTCCTTAAAGGTTTTGTTCCAGCCCCAAGGACTTAGGGAGTCAAGGAAGGATTTAATGTTATCCCGTGTATTTTTCTTTCTCTGATTTCTTCTCTCCTCTTTTGGAAATAGTTGCTTTTGCTTTTTGTTATATATCCATTTGGCAAGTACCTTTGGGCCAGAAATTCCCCTGAGTTCTGTAGCAGCAGGGCTTCCTTCACTTATCCTTTCATGCTGAATTCCCTCTTGACTTTTGTTTGTTTGTTGTTGTTGTTTGTGTGTAAACCTTATGTCTGACCCCCACGTGGCCTTTGAGTCTCTTTCTGATGATGATGCATTCCAGATCTTCCTTCAGGTTCCTCATTTCCTCCCCATCCTGTCTCCTGGTGTCTTCCTAGTTTCCCRTTAGTGACAACCTTTACAGCCTGTAAGGGGTGGTGAAGCATGACTGGCATCTCCTTTGGAGCTCATTCTGTCTACTGTCATGGMATGCTGTTCCAGGAGGAGAAAAAATGGAGCTGAGAACATCTCAAATTGCCCATTATCTCGGCACATTTCTCGCAGTCCATAATTTGGGGGTGGGGAAGTGAGGGGAAGAGGAGGCGAGTCATTCTAAACATGAGTCATTCCACAATAGATCRATACAAAATGTTCCATTACGTTTTTCATTGCTGAACATGACTGCCCTCTCCCACCCCACTTCTGCTGCTCCGTCGTGGTGTCTTCTCTTGGTGCATGTAGGTTGGCAGTGTGGCCAGCCCAGCAAAAGGGTATCTTAGTTCTGKTTGAAGCCTTGCTTTCTGTGTGGGTTGGGGTTGAGCGTGGTGGAGACGGTCCTCTTCAGAGAGAGAAGAGTTTCAGTGGTGGGTCTTTTGAAGTTTCTTGCCATCTCCATTGATGGGGAGGAGAAGGTGATGGGGGATTTTCTCTTTTCTGCAGGTCTTTACCAAGTCCTCAGCTTTCAAAATAAGTTTGTCTTTGGGGCAGTGGTATTGCTTGCCTTTGACCAGGAAGCATGAGGGCCTGGAGGACTTGCCCAAATCTCTATGTACACATACATACAAGTCTGTGTACATACATGGCAAAGCCAAGAATTGATCCCAATTTCTTGAGTCCCTTTGTTTTATTCTTCTTCCTCATATCTTAAGTGGCATTTCTATTGGCAGTGCTACCGTAGCAGTGAGCAAGTAGTTGTGATTATGCCTTGCGTCCAAGCTGACACRAGTGTTTCCAGCAGTGGCCTGTTCTGATCAAGGTGATGACCCTTTGCCTGACATGGCAAGTCTGCAAGTGAGATGACAAATAACAGAGGTTTGACCTCAACTGCCTGCTCAGAAGACTGTAAAGTGTTTGAGGTAGCACCACATATTCTACCAACCACAAGCAAGGCCTTGATCTGCTGTCAAACCTGTAATGCTGTGCAAGAAACCAAACCYGCTGCTGACGGGTAGGCTTTGCAGAGAAGTACTTAACTTATAAGGGGGTGGTCAAGTTCATGGGCTTGCGCTMCTCACAATGTATTAGTCCAAAAGGCAACGACAAGGTCTTCCATTTCATCCTAGACTGTGAGGAGCTCTCACAAGGAGCTGGGCTGCGCAGTGTTTTGCCATGTGGAATGCTCTTAGGGTGCTYGGCAGAGCTCCACGAGCCATCTAGGTGGCTGTTGCTCCGTCCCTAAGCTGGTGCAGCAGACACGGAACGATCCAGAGCACACACCTATCTGTGTACCGAGCGAATAAAGTGCAGAGCGAAAAAGGGAAAAGCCTCAAAGTGGCTTTGGGCGCTTTCAAGTGGTRAAAACTAAAAATTCCTGAGCCTATGTAATTAATGTCTGTTTAAACAGAAACTCATTTCATAGCTAAAAAAGCAGGTCTTGCAGAAGAGTTCTCCTGGAGCATCTGTTTTTGCCACAAGCGCTTGCCCTGGCTGAGAGTACTGGAGCTCTGTGGAAAGAGGAGCTGAGGATCACAGARTCATAGAATGGTTAAGGTGGTGGTGGGTTTTTTGCCTACATCCCAGTGAAAGAAAGGGCAGAAGAGGCCTGTCCCAGTGCTARAAGGCTTTTCTTCCGTTCCACCTGTACGTGTGGTGCYTTCGGGCGGGTTTCTCTGTCTTAGCAGCTTTGCTCWTGAAGTTACAGTAGCGAATCACCTGCRGAACGGGGTGCGTGGAGGGAGCAGGAGACAACAAGGATCTTCTGGGTAAGACCTGCACATGGAGTCTTGCTGGTGACATGGATGTTATACCAGCAACCTGCTGTGTACATGACATGGGGTATAGTTAATTGGATTTAAAAAAAAAAGGAAAGAGAAAAGCATGAGGATGGTTCAGAGCATTGTGCTAAATGGCCGCAGCAGGGAGCCCGGTTAGCACAGCCTTGCTGAGCTTAAAACGGCGCCAGCGCTGACTGCTGATGTCTTGCTGGTAGTTAGCCCTRGTACAGCGAGGCTTCATACAGCAGCGACCTGGGCCCCTCTCTGTGTGCTGGAATATAAAGGTACTCTTTTTCCTTTTAGTTCTTTTTCTTTTCAAAAAATACCTTTTAAATGTTATTAGGGTTATCTCAGTAGAATCACCATGTACAGTTGTTTGCCATGTCAACGTGTAAAGACGGAGGTTTTCTTTTTGCGGTGAGTTTTCTTTTTTTCCTTTTTCTTTTTCTTTTTTTTTTTTTTTTTTCCCCCCCAAGCAGACCAGCCATAAGAAATGGTCTGCAGACCTGTTCCTGTGTGGTTAGACTCTGCTTCAACGTGGTGACGCATAAGGCTGCATCCATAGCAGGTATAAATGGCATTGCACTGTACCTTGGAGTCTGCTTTGTCAAGGCTGTTCTGCTCTGAATGTAAAGTAACTGTTTTGAACTCCTTGCAGTTTAGAAGGCTTTGAAAGCTTGACACGGACATGACGTACCTCGCCGTGATGAAGCTGCTCTATCTCTCGGAGCAGCTCTATTGTTGCTTATGAGTGTTGGAATTAATGTGCAGCAAACTCTGCAATGTTTGAACAAGCTGAGCTTTCCTTGTRCTGTCCCTCTTCCCCAGACAAACATGCAGAGAGGTTCAGGCCTGCCCCTCCTCTTCCCTTTCTCCCCCAACCTTGACCGTCCTGCTGCTGTGGATTGCTTGTCTCATGCATGAGTGTATTTCATTTGTCCCCTGAGAACACACAAGTCGGTGCTTATTTGTCTCCAAGTCATTGTGCCTGTAGTCTTGAATAATACCCACATTAAGCAGGTGGAACTGATACAATCACTTCCAACGCAGCTGACAGCAACTGGGTCAGATCCTCTCTCACTGTTTCCTGACAGAGGAGAAAATAGAGCACACACGAAAGCAAAACACACGAGTTTTCCCCGTTGTCTCCCCTCCCCAGCCCCCCTCGTCATGGTTTCCTCAACAACAAAAAGCGAAGTCTTAGCCAATCGGTTTCGCGGAAAAGTGTGAGTTTCTTCAAGTCAACATTTCYGTGTGTAACAAAGTTTAAAAAAAAAAAGAATAAAAAATGTGCAGCAAGATTGCCTGTGGTCTGGCATGCAGCCAGGCAAGAAGTGATTGGGTTGTTATTAGATAGAAAACTGTATTAAGGGCTTGAACATCAACCTGGTTCTGAAGACTGTGACATGCTGAAATGTTGATGCACGTTTGATGCTTATGAGAAAATGTGCTATCAAAGTGTCAAGGCACCTTTTCTTTTCTTTTTTCCCTTGCAGTAGCTTTGGTGCCTTTGGAGGAGGTTGCTGTATATCCACAGGTAGCCATTGCTAGTTTTGAAGCTGTAAATCCATTTCTGTTGCTATGATCAGCTCACTGTTCCCACTCCTGATAGGAACCATAGTTAGAATTTGTACGTGTTGGAGTGAGCACATTCTAAGTGAATTGGGCTGCCTTTAAAGGCCACCTTGTTGAGGATAGATCTTGAGAAGGGGTTAGAAGCAGAAAGGTTTTGGRGCTCATGGATTCTGGTTCAGAAGGTCTGTGTGCAAAGAGATGCTCAGAAATGTGAGGAACCAGGACTCGTYTCAGTGCAGCGTAGCAGACAGTACGGGGAGGTGCAGGGCAGGTGTGATAGGAAGGTCAGGCTCCTGAATGCTCAAAAATCAAGATGCAGGACTTGACACCCTTGAAGAGCAGGAGCCAATAGAGAGACACAGGGCAAGGTGACACGACTCATGTTGCAGACTGGGAAGTTTCTTGTCGAGTGCTTTGAGATCAGAGAAAGAATGTCTGTTTGCAGTGCTGCTAGATACCACATATCTGTCTGTGTTCTCATCTATATATGGTATGTGCATGGCTATATTTAAGTGCTTCAGTGGCTGGTATTTTGGCTGATACGCTCACAGTTTTGTGCCACACTCAGAGATTTAAAAATATCTCMCTGTTCCAGGAACATCTATACCATGACAGATGTCATCCAGCGTGGGGAGTGGCTTCTGAAAAGAGAGTGCAACATTATTACTATGAGCCTTAGAAGTCGATTAGATTATTTATTGCTTCACTGCCACCAGAAGACATGTGAGGTGCGGTTCTGCCTGTCAGATTTTTTTCACACGTTCAACGAGGCAGCATCTGTCACTCCTCTCTGCAAGTCACTAGCTTTCATTCTCAATGAACCTTCTTTCCTAGTGGAAGCGAGGCAAAATAACGGCTTCAGGAGCACATGGAGTTAATGAACAAGGAGCTCATTAACTATTATTTGCCTCGGAGTTGTGCTCCCGAGGTCTATCTAGAATTAGGATCGTCCTTGGCTGGGCTACCTGGCCAACACATGGTCACATCACACTTGATGCTAGTTGAGTTCAAGGTGAGTCCRTAGCATCACCTTGATGTGTTGTGTTAGGCACTGTGGAAACCCAGTATGAGTCACACCTCTCTCCTTTGCACTACGCAMAGAATAGTACTTGCTTAGGACTCTGTTCCGGGGAGTAGCTCTCGTGTTGAGGAAGGATTTGGAAAGGCTGGGGACTAGGCTGGAACCCGAAAGAACTGCTCCAGTGAACCACCATGTCCCCTGTGCTGCTGCTAGGTGAGGCATTAAATGGCTGAGAGATTTCTGCTCCTTGTCCAAGGGAAACCCCAAGAATAGGGGTCTGTTGTCGACTTAGGCTTAGTGGAGGTGCAAGCAAACCTTGGACCTGGTCTGAGTGACTCCACCAGAGTACGGCCTTTCTGGGTAGGACCTAGCATGTTGCTCAGTCCATCCTTAAGGTCAGAAGCAGAGGGAGGTTCATCAGGGCATTGTCTGCGGATCTCCTTTGGTCACTGTGACTCTGTAGAAAGGCATTAGGGAGAAGGGCTGTGAAGCAGAAGCTCCCCCATTGTGCAGTGCCCATCCTACTTCAGAACACGGCCRGAGGGAGGGATCGGGTGGCCACAGGGCGGCCCGGCGTGACACGGACAACAGGGACAAAAACAAATACATAGAAAGCTTCGGTCGCGTGGGTGTCACTGGAAGGAGCCGGGGGTGGAAAAATAGCTGTGCCCGAGCGTCAGAGGGTGTSAGGAAGCCGCCAAGCGTCGGCCGTGAAAGCCGAGCCGTGCGCGGGGCCCGGCACATTCTGTACCCTCGGCGGGTGCCGCCGCCAGCGGAGCCCCGCGGCCGCCACTGCGCTCTGGCCTTTCACACTCAGGCTTTCGCTGAGCAGCTGCTGCGTTATCTCTGCTACGTCCCTCCCTTGCTCCTCTAGTTCAGTCTGTGTATATTTTTTTTTTTTTTTTTCCTTTTTCTCTCCAACCCCCCCCTTGTAACTGAGGTGCGCTTGTTTATCCATCGGGGCTCGACAGCCCATAAACAGGATGTCTCGCTGTTTCCTTTTAGCCCAGTAACACTAAACCGCGCTGGGTGCAGATAACGCCTCGGTGGCCGTCCTCGAGGCTGAATCAGCCTCGTGCCGCTCGCGGGCGGCTCCCAGCGAGGCTGTAGGTGCACGGATGCGCGTGTTCCTTTAGTGTATGCCCATGTGCATGCAGCACGCGTTGGCCATCGCGAACAAATTCGTGTTGCTGAGCGCGTTCTAGGCAGGGCRTCTGTAGCAAGACGCTCATTTAAACTGGATCTGTAATTTACAGTTTGTAAAAACAAGCTATTATTTAAAGGTCAAAACCTGTGAAACCTCTTGGGCTGTGTTTTATTTTGTTTGAACGTGAGTTTCTGAAGGTTTTCTTCCTATACTTGAGATCTGGGCATGGTGGCAATGAGAGCCAGAAAATGAAGCAGAACTAGACAGAGAGTGAGTCCATTGAGTAGCTCTTGCAACACGGGGCAAAATTTTGGAGAAGGGAAAAAAGAGAGCAGAATAAGTCAAACACCTAACACGGTGTTTCAAGAAATCATTCCTCCTTGAGAAGGGCTCTTTAGCTGTGTTTCATTCTGTAGGAAACCAAGAAGGATAAAAGTCATTTTCCTGAAGTACTTCTTGATTTGAGATATTGAGATCACAAATAATAGTAACAAGCAAAATGAGGTTTTAATTTAACTTGTTTAATGTTTTCATTTTGATGTTCAAGATGTTCAATGCTTTTTATTGCTTATGATCTTGTTGTAAGCTCTGCAGTATGTGATGTGTGTTACAGACCCTGCTGCCTTAAGTCTGTAATTACGTTTAAAATCTAATCTTTCATTTAAAATAAACTTAAGATTTTAGGCCTCATGCCTATATGGAAAGCTTTGGAAAATAAGACTCTTTAGAAAGTGCCAGTGAGGAGGACGAGCTATAAACATTCTCATTTTTATTGTGTTTATTTTTAAGTCAGTCTAATCAACTTTGGGTCTGCGCTGATGACTTTTGAATGCTTGAGGTTGGAAAGTAGATCTCTAGTAAAGAAATAAATCTGACTGATTTTTATTGGGTCAATATGCCCCTGGTTCAAGGGAATTGTTAGTGAGAACTTAGGTTTTTGAAAAAGTTTTAAGCTTCCACCCACTRCTTTAGTTGGGTTTTCGGATCAACGCGTTGTCTCGTACACAGAGACGTATTCTGGATTTGTTACTGAGCTGTAGTTGAGAATAGCTGCTGAGGAACAAGTTGTTCTGCCATCCCTCCTCATATGCATATAACTCCATTCCAAAGTGAACATGCCTTTTTTTGACTTATTTCACTGTTTAAAATAGCTTGAACTAAGTTAACATGGGGAGGAAGAAAATCTYATCTTCTGAAATAAGATGGTCAGCAATGGGCGTCTTTGCTGTGACCTTTTGTGTTTTCACGTTGCTACCTGCGTGTGCAAATCCGAAGCCACGTGGTTGGCCCRTGACAAGGTGGAATTTTTGCAATTCATTTTATGCTAACATGGAGTTCTTGGGAGATCAGATGTTTTCTATAAAAAGCTGGATGATGCTGGTTTTAGTAGGGGGGCCAGTGTGCTYGCCTTCCGTGCTCCGGGCTGGCACGGTCCTTGTGTATGAGTAGACCAGTTGAGTGACGAGGTGTATTYGCATTTGGTTGCGCAAGAGGGTGACAGAAATATATTGCGTGATGAAGCTGATTTTCACCCGCCRTAAAGATGCCATTTAAATAAAGACGTGCTCCTGATCCCAGAAGTATTTATCCATCACAAGGGCTGGCAGCGCTGGGTAACATTTAAGCTGCTCCCGTTAGCTCATGGAAACCAGAGTAGATTGCRTGGAGCTTGTGGGCAGTGCTGCCCTTCTGGTTAAGCAGTGGTGACACTGCGAGTGGTCACGGCCCTCTGTGCTGGAGAGAAGTCCTTGTAGAGCTGGTGGAAGCAGAAGATGCAGAAGAGGTTGGTCCTGCTGGRCAGCAGATACTGGTCTGCAGCAGAGCCTGACCCTGCTGAATGCTGGGGCACCTGTGGGTGTTGAGAGGGATGGTTTTTGTTGCCCCAGCTGCGCTGTATCCCCCTCTGATTYGGTGTGGCCTTACCTCCCACCTGCCATTACTTCTCATAACCTGTTTGTGCTCCTCTTGTCTCTCATTTCCCTGGAAAAAGCAGAGGCGAATGGCAAGAAATCCTTAATTAGTCTGGTGGGGCTTGGGTCAAAGGGATTGCCTGGATCAGCAGCAAAGCTGCTTCGTTGCCTTACGTGGTGGCTCTGGTAGGAGTTTGCTGCCCTGGACACCTCTCCAGGGGCAGTAAAGCACCTCGGTACATTGTGTGTGCAGTTTTTACCCTCCTCTTTCTTTCTGAAAAAGACAGAACAGGACTAAAAGGGAAAGGTAGGCAGGGTAAAGCAGCATTTCCCTTGTGTGCACTGGCTGTGCTGAAGCTGCTGTTGCTGGTGGTGCCATGCTCTGCCCTCTGCTGCTTGTTCCCACCTCCAGGCCCTGCAAACCGGGTTGCTGCTGGCAGGGAGTGTTGATGGAGGGCTGGTGGCTTTCCCTGATATGTAATCAGGGGAATCCTTTACTCCTTGCTCCAGTGTTTTTCCTTTCCTTAGAAACGTTCATTGGAATGTGAGTGACAGCAAGTCCTTGCTTTTGAGTGCTGGACCTTGGTCAGGAGGCAAGGTGCTGGTTAAACAGTAACAAGGGGCAGCAGCGTGCAGGCTCAGTTCCAGCCCAGATCCGTGATCAGCGGCGGTTTCTGCTCCATACTTGTCCCTGGAAAGGGCGCACAGCCAAGAGGCTGGGGTGTGCTGGGCAGCCAGYGGACAGACATCAGCAAGGTGAAGCAAATTGTCATGAGAATACTAAAMCAGACTAGATTTGACACCTAAACTTCAAGTTTCAGTTCATTTTATGTAATTACTGATCAAAAATCCAAAGTTAATAGACTTTGGGCAGATTATGTGGAGTGAGTGTCTTGGCTAGGTCCTGACCTGCTTTTGGGGAAGGTGGGAAGAGGTGTGTGGAGGGAGGGATTTAGGTTTTTGGAAGCCAGCAGCCTTTAGGCACATCATTGTGTGAATGAACACTAAACACATTGTCTGAACACTAAAATGTTCAGAATGTTGAATCCTTCAGCTTGAAGAACAAGGCTTTACAACCTCTGCAACAAGTTTTTATTCAATAGGAATGGCCCCTGGTCCGTATATATGGTGCCCTGTACCAAGTATCACGTCCATGTGTAAGAGATTGATGTTAAAGCATCCCACCTCACATCTCCCTGCTGGAAGAAATGACAATGGATGTAAGGTGATTCCCTTCCCTGTTCTCTCTATAGCCAATCTGAGGACCTGGCACTTTCTTGAAGTGGTCCCCATAAATAAAGCCCTTCCATGCTCCTGGGTCAAAGACTGTGCATATTTTTCCCTCATGACATTGGGAAYTTCTCTTCCTCTCTTGTGTACCTTGACATATCTGATTTGCTCTCATCTCTGTGTGCAGCAGATCTGCTGCTGACAGGAGGTCATAAGCTGTTCTTGGTGAGCTGACCTTCATGGCAGAGGAGAGGATGCTCACTTCAGGCAAGAAGCACGTGTGATGATCTCCAGAGGCAACTTGCTGCAAGTGATGAGAGTCTGACAGGTCTGATCTCTGTGAAGGGAAAAATTTGTATTGGGGCCATGCAGGAACACGTCGGAGAATAACGTGAGTGGAACGTAGTGTCCTGGGTGGACATCTCCTGCTGTTGGATGTGTGGGGATGTGGAGCTAAAAATGATAACTTCAGTCAATATTTCACCTTGGCAGCTGAAAATTGCCTCCAGCTGATGTCAGACTCTTGCTGCTGTCCAGATGAGTTGAGGAGGTGATRTTGCACGATACCTTAAGTGCTTTGACCTTCATTTGGTTTGTGGCAGTTTCTGCTCACAGCCKGATGGACCTTAGCAAGTTGTAAACTTAGTCCTCAACTTTGTACTCSTGGTTACTGTGTGGTAACCCGAAACAGCTTTAGGAGATGTTCATTCCTGGTGTTTGAGCTGTGCTAGACTTCATGGCTTTATTAAGAGGAAGAATGTTGTATAAGATGTGAAGAAGCCTGATAAAAGACATATGAGACCAGCTATTTCAAATGCACTGTGCAATGATGATTGAAAAGTGATGGAAAAGAGAGAACATGTATGCCAAGCATTTTGGTGGATTTTTTTTGGTGATATTTCTACACTTTGTTGAAAGAAGTCTATTTGAAAAGTGTTGCTGTTGCATAAGAGAACCTAGGCAGTGTTGCATTGAGCTAAAGGAGAAAGAGGTGAACTGATTTTTTTTTTTTCACATTTTTTTCCACTTTAAAATGTTTATAAGAGAATGAGTAAAGTCCCCTGGCTTGAAAATGCTGCTCTGTTAATAAACAAACCTGAAAGTCTAACAGCCAATTATGATATTGGGTGGTGGGTGAAATCATAGGACCTGCAGAAAAACACTTTGGAGCTGCCTGCTGAGTTGGCAACAGGAAGGAGCACAGGTGAGTGATGTGTCTGCAGTGGATGCACAATCAGTGATTCTAGTGTGAAAAGCCTAAGTGAGGATAAGCAATATGTAAGAGGGTGAAAAAATTATTAATGTAAAGGAAAAAAAAAAGAGCATGAATATATGAGCAAGAGGCTTGTTCTGAGCTTGGGAAAAGGGYGTTGCAAATGCTGGGATATTGCATACCTTCCAAAATACTTCCTCCAGGCACTGGCTGAACAGAGGCTGCTGTTGTGCATGATGGAGAACCAGAACTGCAGAGAAAATAGGAAGTGTTTTCTGCGGGGGGAGGGGAAAATTAGAAAGAAACAGGAAAAAAAATCATGTCCTGTTTTCAGCAAAAGATCACTCACTTCCTCCTATATAAAACCCCACAGACGTTTCCAAAATCTCAACTTTTCAGGTTTCTAGTTCCTCTTTCCTTCAAGGAAAACAGTGTAACATGAAACTCCCTTCCTTCAAAAGCAAGGAAATTTTGCTAAAACTTTTGCCTAGATACTATTATTTGGAGTGAAACAGAAGCCATTTTTTTGAGAGGAGTAAATTGGTAGGAGAGCCCTGTTCAGATGCCCTGTGCTGCTCCATGTCACTGTGTAGGTTTGCAGGAAGGTGTTTACCCTCCGCCTCCTCCTTTCAGCTGTGAAACCTGGTAATTCTGGTGAGTTGATGGTCCCCAGGCTCRTAAAATCCAGCACTTGCCGGTGTTCCTCGCCGCCTCCTGATCCGAGGTGTCTCCTCCACGCCTCCCTCCTTGGTTTCCTCATTGCTTGCTGTTTACAGAGGTTCTGCTAAGATACTGGGTGTGGGCTACAGGTTCCTGAGAAAACCTATACAAAGAGAAATCCACTGGTAAATAATTAACGTGGAGTAACACTGAACTCCCCTTTCCTTTCTGGTGGAGACAAGTGCTTGTTAACAGTGAATATTTCCCTTTCAGCTGGCCTGGCCTTTCCCAAAGAGCAGATCTTGATAATTTTGATAATTTTCTCTGCCTTTTTTTTTTTTTTTTTTTTTTTTCTCTTTTAACTCACTCTTTGTGAGAGTAAATAATGCACAAACTGCAAACGACAGGTAGAATTCCAGGTGAGGAGCTGACCTATAAATCTTTGATCTGGTTACATCCCTGCTCGGTGGAGAAAATGACTTCTTACTGAAAGGGGTAAGAGGAGTTGCTCTGGTTCACTCYGGTGCAAGGATGAATCCGTCTGTGYCAGGTTGGGGTCTGATTTGAGCAAACTTCCATGGAGAGGGAGCAGCGTCTAACCCTCCGTGGTTGACGTGCCTGGTAGGAGCCAGCCTTGCCTACCTGCTTCCTCC